>OX387325.1:14129283-14729283 GCA_947562085.1 Eudonia lacustrata
ACCTTAGAGACTAATTTCTGATGGTGATTCGTACCTTATAATACCCTACAACGTCTATTAAAATCTTAAAAGCTTACTGCAAGTCGTTAATGAGTTATGGCACTTTAAATGTCACTGGCCCGTGAGGTATTTTGGTCGTCGCTTACATGAGTTTGGTATGGACCAGCAAATCACTTATTAAGCAAATAATTAGTGCCTTTATTCAACTAGCCATTTGAAAATTTTCAGCCCAATGCACTTATTATTTAAAGATTTATAGTAAAAATGGTAAATGAAGCGAAATACAGTGATAAACCTACCAAGTTAAGATGAATATCAAAAAGCGGCCGCGCCATACATGACGCTAACCTTCTAAAATTTATGGCATTATGATCGGTAGAGGTGCAGACACAAGCGATAGACTATTCTTGAGAAATAAAACACCGATGCATTTTTGTTATTTCCATGACGATGAGCAATGTTATTTCGATAAGGATTTGATATTTTCTACTTAAAGTATCCTTGATTATCACATTTAATGTGACAAATAAGTTATTTTTTATTATTTAAGAAATAAAATGTAGCCTATGTTTCTCATGAAATTCTTTTCTGGTGAAAGAATTTTGAAATTTTCGCGAGATAATCGCTGCGCCTACCGGATGACTCCCCATGGCATATATATATGCCATGGTTATACTGACGATAAGAAAGTAGATAAAAATTTGCCACGTGTATGCGTGCTCTTTTTCTTTTTGCTTATCCAACGTTGCCAGCGCGAAGCGACAGTGAGTAGGTACAGTATGCGTGTGTGTCAGTGAAACAGAGTCGATGAGTAGACTATAGCTTGTCAAGATCGTGCTTACCGCGCCCACGGGGTACAAGGGGTTGGCGGGGACGAAGTAGCACGCAGTCCGCCGCACGCGGTGCGTTCGCTTGCCCTCCCACTACACCGCCCGCGTCCCTTCCGAGACCGTTTTACCTCGTCCCCGCCAACACCTGTACCCCGTAGGCGCGGTAAGCACAACCTTGACAAGCTGTAGGTTTTTTTATTATTTCATATAGATTTAGGTTTAATTTTGACGATGGCGTCAAATGATTCATTTCAGTTCGCTTTAATTATTCATATATTCATTCATATATGGGTTTTCATTGCAGAGAATAATCTCGGGCAACAAGCTTGAGGCCCGTACCAGCCAATGGCTTATTATTATACTTACGAAAAAGTTGATGTAGGTACCTACATTTTGAAAATATATATTATATTATAAGATTCGCTTATAATATAGTGCTGCAACGTCACCTTGGTGCTTGCTTGGTTACTGTAGCAAATGTACTGTTTATGGTGACTGTGTTCAGAGGTATCTTTGTCACGATAAGTATTAATACAATAAGCAAAACTTTATGACCCGCCTGAACTTAAATTCAGTGCAAGTCACTCAGTAGGAGCATGGGGGCGCGAGTGCTGACTTGCCCGATTGTTTTTACAAGCATGACCTCTCATTTTGTGGACTTAAAGTTTGCACCTAAATATCCTACAGTTAATATTATTACTTATATAAAAACATAAATTTATATGACATTTTTACATTATAAAAAACAATTAGAAACGATAATTTACGCACATTTAAAATAGATAAGATTACATTTAAAAGTCATAAAATGTTAAATAATATATATTTACTTTACGAATTGTGTAAACGTCTGTACAAATAATGCCATCAATTTTAGAAGGTTAGCGTCTTGTATGGCGCGGCCGCTTTTTGATATTCATCTTAACTTGGTAGGTTTATCACTGTATTTCGTTTCATTTACCATTTTTACTATAAATCTTTAAATAATAAGTGCATTAGGCTGAAAATTTTCAAATGGCTAGTTGAGTGAAGGCACTAATTATTCGCTTAATAAGTGATTTGCTGGTTCATACCAAACTCATGTAAGCGACGACCAAAATACCTCACGGGCCAGTGACATTTAAAGTGCCATAACTCATTAACGACTTGCAGTAAGCTTTTAAGATTTTAATAGACGTTGTAGGGTATTATAAGGTACGAATCACCATCAGAAATTAGTCTCTAAGGTTAGTATTTAAGGAGCTAGGACCGATTATCCATTTTCTTCAAAATAAATATATCTTCAGAACGGTGAATTTTTTTCAATTTCTGCTTTTGCTCAAATTACGCACAAATTCATTACATTGTGTGTAAAAAAAATCATATTTGTGCGCCTCACCGTTCGCGAGATACAGCAACCACCCAAACGTTACTCCAGCGGTATTTTGAATAACTTCGAAATTAAGACTAACACGCACATTTACAGCGCCCCAAGATCTATCTTCCTGGGTACTTTTTTTTTGATAAGTCCACAGAAAAAAAAATGTGCCGCTGGGGTAAAGTTACCCCAGCGGCATCTGTTTTTCGCGAATATCTCAAAAACTACTGGACGCACAAATTTAAGATTTCGCGCACAATTACACGAGATGGAGCACTAATTATTCTATATCAAGAATCCAAGAAATTCGACAACATTCCGCTGGGGTAACGCACGCGCTATTCCATACAAAGTTCAAAACTCATATAAGCCACAGATATGATGACAATACAGAAATAAAAAAAAATTGAGCTTATTTTATGCAATTTGAAACTTTCTATAAAAGACTTTAAAATAAAATAAAATCGAACAAATTTAGTTGTACAAGTTTTCTACTATGGGTGCGCAGAGCAAAAAATGCCAAAAGTGTTGATTTAATTGAAAATACACCGTATTACATAAACAAATTATATATTTAGTATCAAAGGGAATGTGTTTATAATTAGTCCGTCCGTTATTCATAACACACTATAGTTTTTTCTACACATTTAAAGTTGAGCAAAAATCATGAAAACGACTGTCGGCGTTTAGTCGATTTCTTATAGTTAATCAAAATTATTGTACTCTGATTTTGTCTAAACAATTACCAATGGCTAAACTACAAATCGTCCGTCTCACATTTTCGGTTTATCAAGCGGTTATTTAAATTATTATTTTTCAAATTAACACATCAAATAAATATGGACGAAAACATTTCAAATAAAATATGTGTTACTCTTGTCACTTATGGACGGCGGCGCCGGCGGGTGCACCCTTAACTGTCAACATCTCTGTATTTCCAGCATTAAAAGTTTAATTAAAATGGGCTTTATGGTTTTTAAAGGAATTAGGGGCTTGAAATTTGTATGGGATATCAATTCAATTAAGAAATTTTTTTCTGACAGAGATACATAAATATAAATTTAAATAATTACCTAAATAAAATTTAAATGATCATTAATTATTCATGATGCATTTTTCAACTTTAAAAAATGCATCATGATCGGGCAGTCAACCCTACCCGCCACAAAATAATGTGAAACGGTTTTTAATTTAGAAAATAAAGAAAATAAGTTACTTCAGTATCCTGCGGCGCGTGTGCTCGGCGCCGGTGAGCGCGGTGAGCGTGGCGAGCGTGGCGGGCGCGGGCGCGTCCCTCGCTCGCCGCTCCACGCGCGCCCAGTCCACCACCAGCGTGACGGTGTGCTTGCCGCGCCCGCACACTATGTGCCGCCCGCCTAGTATACGTGCGGTGCCGGCCACGCACATGTATTGTACTGGGAAGACATTTTTCAAGTGTCACGTCCACGTCACGTATATCCAAAAAAAAAAAACTTAGAACAAATTTTTAAACTAAAGTCCGACAAGCGCGCATGATTTTCATGATTAGGCGATTGTGTAAACCAAGGGAGGTTGATCTCATATGTGAAAGCGATTGCTTCCTTACACACTTCTGGCTTTAATTTCAATGTTTTATAATTTTACTAGTGGCCGCTCGCGGTTTCACCCGCGTGGTTCCCGGTTTCACACGCGTGGTTCCCGTTCCCGTGGGAATATCTGAATAAAAAGTACCCTATGTGTTATTCCCGGTTATAAACTATCTGTATGCCGAATTTCATGCAAATCCATTCAGTAGTTTTTACGTGAAAGAGTAACAAACATCCATACTTACAAGCTTTCGCGTTTATAATATTAGTAGGATAAAACTAGTTTTTTTTGGAGTTCGCTGATTGTTTCAGGCCTCTTTTTCAGCGTCACCGGACTTTGGTAAAACTGGTTATAGTATACTTATTGATAGATAAGACTTGAAATTTGGCTCCGAGATATAGTTTGGTGAACGAAATACGGACGTGTGGGTATCCACCTGTCCGATGTGTAAATAGGTGAATTTATATATCGAAGAGTTATTTGTAGGGCCTTGGGCAAGCAACTTTTAAATTAAAAAAAAACAATTTTTTAAGTCAATTATCCAACTTATCAAATAATGTTATCATCATCATCATCAGTTTATACATGTCCACTGCTGGACATAGGTCTCAAGCGAACGCAAAAAAGCACGACCCGCGAAAAACAAATTATCAATCAATGTGATAATTGCCCATAATTTTGTTATAATTTTAAAATACATCACAAACTAACAAAAAACCGTTTCTCTTATCAGGTATATCTACGTAAGTCTATACATAAGTACTCACGGTTGAAGTGCACTCTCGCGCACACAAACGCGGGCGCGGTGGACCTGTTGAACAGCTTCAGCTGCACGGGCGTGCGGATGACGGCGCGCACGAGCGCCGTGTCCCCGTACGTCACCAGCTCCGACCAGCGCATGGCGTCACCGCTCGCGCACCCGAACAGCTTCACCTATATCATACCAATAACTTTTACCTTTTTTTTAAAATATCTTACGAGTAAGCACTGTTCCTTCATCAGGATGCGTACCGGCGTGTTCTGATCTGGCGTTGACCTGACGTAGATGGTCCCTTGCGCTTGCGTAAGGTTATTCTGACACCTACTTTGTAACCGGAAGGTTGGTAGGGGGTGTCAGTATAAACTTTAAAGTAGTGTATAGCGGGTTGTTCCATCATCTCAGTGGGCTTACAACTCCGCCACCTAAGAGGACATTTGGTAGTCGACTTTAGATTTGACGACCCGAGCAGTGGAATCTGCGAGTTGTACTCTTAGTGCAACGAGAAATGAGCGAGCTTACAGCTCCGGTAACCTATCTGGATATTAAGTAGTGGACTATACGTGTCCACGGGGCAACTAGCTCGAGACACTAGTCTTTAAAGTACCGGATGAAGGATGCGTATCGGCGCGTTCTGATCTGGCATTATGACCTGACGTAGATGGTCCCTTGTGCTTGCGCAAGGATGTCTGACACCTAACTTTATTACCGTAAGGTTGGTGGGGGGTGTCAGTATAAACTTTAAAGTCGTGTGTAGCGGGTGTGCCTTCATCTCACCTGATATTAAGTGATGATAAGGCCCGTGGTGGAAGCGCAGCTTAGCTGCCGGAACACAACAATGCTACAAACATTGATGTAGCTGCCGGAACACAACAATGCTACAAACATTGATGTTATGGGTACATCTATACTAATATTATAAAGCTGAAGAGTTAGTTTGTTTGTTTGTTTGTTTGAACGCGCTAATCTCAGGAACTACTGGTTCGAATTGAATAATTCTTTTTGTGTTGGATAGTCCATTTATCGAGGAAGGCTTTAGGCTATATAACATCACGCTGCGACCAATAGGAGCGAAGCATCAGTGAAAAATGTTGCAAAAACGGGAAAAGAGCCTAAAAAATTAAAAATGCTGCCGAAAGTCACTATTCCACGCGGACGAAGTCGCGAGCACAGCTTGTATTTAGATAAGATGGTGGTAACTAGACAGGCGGACAATCAACCCAAGTAGCATTTTATTCTCTTTAAAAGGCCACATTTATTTCACTGGTGATCTCTTAGCATTTACAGTGGTCACAGTTGGTTCATCGGCTGCAATAAAGTGAACATGTCCACCTATACCTGTGTAAGGCATGTATAGGGGTGTAAATGTGGCCTATTATGTAACTATTGGCGTTTTGTCAGGACAACATTACTCTTCTAGCCAGCTTTCATTTTCAAAGCTGAACAAGAGCGGTTTAAGAGAAGTAAAATTCGGCATAGGCTGTTCAGAGGTTCACATATACGGTGTTAGATTGCTGGCATTATAATATAACACATGTGAACATTATTGCAGCCCAAAGCTGTTATATATAACCTTTTATGAAGCGCTATTCAGTTGTTAGTGTTAGTTAGCAGGTCTAGTTTGTGATATATTAATCAGCTAATAAATTATTCTGTAAAAGAAGCATTTAATGAGTTCACGTGTACATGAAAGGTATTTACACGCACCACTATTGATATCTAGGAGCACTGATAGCAGTTTATTTGTTCACGAGGACCACACTGTTATCCTCTATTGGTACACATGTGAACCTTTCTAGAGCTGACGTCATTATAATGGTACACGCGTGAAACTTTAAAGAGGTCACAACACTAATTTTGAGTTATAATGGTTCACTGTAGATGGAGACAATGACCACCATTTTCACTTTTAATAACCTATAATATTTCTATATTAATTTATGATTTTGTCACTTAACACGGAGTTTTCGTTATTAATTTCATGGTTGATGTTTAAATACAAAACCATACAACGATTTAAATGCCAATAAAACAAAAATATGAAATACAGTAGAGTCCGTTTATAGTGACATCGAAAGGAATTGACAAACACGTCATAATAAGCGGACGTCATATAAAGCGTTATGTGAAATGGAAAACTTTTTTTATGTAAATATGTATGTATTTAAGTATGTATTTTAATACAGAAACATAGTACATATGTAATTACATATGTATGTATACATACATATTAAATCAAAATCAAAATTGCACGTAATCAGCACATTATTATAATAACACATACAAATGTATTTTTTACTGTAAGTAATCTGTAATTTTTGTCTGCTTTTGTTTTTTCATTTTATTGTAAAAACAGTCTCTAATACTATTGTGTATAGAAGTCATAGCTATGGTCAAATTATCATTTTCAATATTGCTGTGAACGAGCCACGTGCCGAACGTCGTCGGGAACCAACGAACAATACCGAAAGTGTAAAGAATCATGTCGGTCATTATAACCGGACATAATTTATTAAAAATGGGTCATAATAAGCGACATGTCACTGTAAGGGAAGTCATTATATCCGACTTTTTTATAAAGAATTTTGTATGAAAACCAAACTTCGTAGTGCAATTACGTCATAATAACCGGCTGGTCAATATAGGCGGAGTCATAATAAACGGATTCTACTGTATTGCTTTGTTTGTATCTGCTTATTTCGATATATTTATTTGATAAAAAGGCATATAGCCGAGGCGCGTGAAAATTTTAACTATAAATATGTATGTACTTTACAATAAATTTACATTACCCCGTAATATTAACACAATATCATATATAAACACAGTGTACTACCAGTAACAATAAATCACACCAAAATGGCTGTTAGACACGATTCGACGATGGCCATGGCCGAAAGCTATCACAAATTAATATTTATTAAAAAATGTGGTACCAAAGTGATTATTTGAGGAAAAAGCGGCCTAATAGTTGGTTTTAGGTACACTTGTGGTTTGGGTTTTGGATAATCGGCTGTATAATTGTTCACTTGTTACTTATTATAACTCACTTGTCTGTATGAATAACCACACGGAATCTAATATAGTGCCGTTCAACAGCTTTAAGACCACAGTTCTCTCTTTAAACTACCATTAAAGATCTACTATACTGCTACCGTGAACCTTTTGTACACTCAAAGCTGAAAAAATTTATGCCCAAATGGGTGCTACAAGGGCTGTATAGCATGCTATACAGCTCTTGTGCAGCTCACATAGACAGCTTAAAGAATAAATGTGTACCGTAAGTCAACCGCTATAGAACCCCCAATGCTACTTGGGAAGTCCTACCACCAACTAAGCCGAGTACATAAACATGTACACCCTGCTACACACTACTTTAAAGTTTATACTGACACCTCCCCACCAACCTCACGGTTATAAAGTTAGGTGTCAGGCATCCTTGCGCAAGCACAAGGGACCATCTACGTCAAGTCATAACACGATCAGAACACACACATAAACATGTACACTGGGAATCGAACCCGGGACCTCTGGAGACCGGTGGTCTTAACCACGAGACCACAGAAACGGTTAAACTTTACCTTTTGGCCACCACTGCATAAATACGTCACCGTGCCCTATACTCCAAGTACTCAATTCAGAGTAAAAACTCGCATAAAGAATTGGGGGGATAGGGATATCTTTAAATTGTACTTTTGTTTGTCGATCAATGCTGTCGCTGGCTTAGGGGGCACGTATTAGCGGTCAAAAGATTAAAGCGCCTTCATCTCCCTGTTGGGGCACGACTTGAGGTCGATATTTTAATTACAGATGATATTAAATAAACAATAGATATCAAGCTGATAGTAACCTTTAGCTACAGCTACAGCCAAAATAGTCGGCATTTAAGTAAAACATACGTTACTGTCACATTATTAGAGTATGTTTTTGACAATCACTGTTTACATTTCAGTTTGAAGCAAAAAGAGACTTAAAACCTTACGCAATAAAACATCTTTCACTAAAAGATCTTTTTGACCATTTACGGCCAGTTTCTATAATATCTCATCATCATCATCTCAGCCAAAAGACGTCCACTGCTGGATAAAGGCCTCCCCTAAGATGGGGGGTATTTGCCATAATCGCCACGCTTGGCAGGCGGGTTGGCGATCGCAGTAGGTTGAAAGTAACCTCAGAGAGATGCTGCTGCCCATCCTTCATGGGGGTTAAAGTTACTCGCGTCCGTAGGTTTACCCTTGAGACCCTACACGTGACCCCTGGGTGGTGCTAAATGAGTAACACTGTCTGAGTGGTAGAGCCACGTTGCGTTGCAGCACGAAATGGGCCGGCTCGCCCGGCGTAACACCACCCTTTCACAGAATATCGGCGTGAAATAACGGCGTTGCTGTTGTGTTTCGTCCGGTGAGTGAAAGTACCGGAGGCCCATCTCTCACCCCTCCCCCCTCGCAATTCCTACTCCCTCCTCAAGATCCAACTCCTTTCCAAGGTTGGCAACGCATCTGCGATAACTTTGGTTTTGCGGGTGTCTATGGGCGGCGGTGATTACTTTCCATCAGGTGACCCGCCTGTTCGTTTGCCTCCTTTTAACATAAATAAAAAAATCCTCTAGAATGGTCCCTTAGTCGCCTTTTACGACACCCACGGGTTGAGATGGGGTGGTGCAATTCTTTATCCCCGGCACCACACAGGGAATATAATAATAATATCTATCGTCAATTATTTACTAAATCATATCTATAGTAAGCTAAACATGAGATAGAAAGCTATAAAATCTATGGTTAGTAAGCTTCAATACCAGTAAATCTGTACTATATTCTAATCTTACCTTTCTCGAGACATCGCTGTTCTTATCGATGATCATATGCAGAGTAGCCGAGTGCGGCATAAAATTGGCTGGACTAAATATGATAGACAGAGTTCTACACTCGTTAGGTCCAAACGGTAGGAGATATGTGCCCCTAGACTCCGCACCAGGCACGTCTATGGTGAAGCCCTCGCCTAAGATCTGGCATTTCACATGAACTTTAGTGTTGCAAGAGTTCTTCAAGCTGAGTTCTTTCCTGCCGGCGCGCACCCACGATAGGTGCGTGTAGTTCGTTTTAATGGGAAACACTTTCGGTTTTTCTGCGCCCGCGACAACGTCGATAGTAGTTTTCATACCGGTACTCAGTTCTTCAAACACTATAGAGCTGAAATAAAAAATAATTTTTGAGCTCTTTTTTATAAAATTTACGAGTAAGAGCCATTTTACACTTCAAAGTTCAAATTCTTTCAAGCTAATAATCCAATCGGATCAAATGGAATAGAGCTCCACTTTTGATTAAAAAAATCGGTTGTCTGTAAAGTCGGTTTACTGACGATAGTTGAACGTGACAACGTCATAAGAAAATACTGATGGAATGGTTTCATTTTTCAAAAGAAAATTTTAATTTTATTTGTCATTTCAGACAAGTTGTTATGATGTGTAGAAGATTTAACATTTATGTTTTAATTTTTTGAAATCATAGCTACGCTCGATAATTATTTCAATCGAATAGTAAAGCAATTGATTTTTTACTCATCGTGAAATAGTTCTGTAAAATTATTGTTATATTTTTGTCAATTATAGCATAATCTACAATCACTGCACTAGCCTAGCAAGCGAGAGCGCGGAACGCGCTCAAGCACTTCAAGCCTTAAATGAAACGCCTCAGAGCGAGGTAACGCCGCATACGTCATGTTTTTTCGTGCGTGCAGCCGGCTCCATCGAATTATAAGACGTTGTCACGTCAAAAATAATAATAATAAGTAAATTAAAGTAAATAGCCTAGTGTACTGTCCCACTTCTGGGCAAAGGACTCCTTTATTGAGATCAAGTCATCGTTATAATTTATAGGTCTTGGTTTGATCACCACACTTGCCATATGCGGGTTGGTGATCACAAACCCGGGCTTTGCATCAGATAATCCGAAACAAGCTTTGCCCGAATCAGGAATTGAGCCCAAGACCTCTAAGATTATCCGGCCGCGCGATTAAACACTCAACCACAGGGGCAGTCATAATATCAAAATATATTATTTTTTATTGATACGGTGTTATGTACATACGTCTCACAAATACTGTCCTCGAACCCTGTGTACGCCAAACTAATTGATTTCGTGACTCCGGGACGAAGGTCGAATTTCGTCGGGGTAAATTTTATAGGGTAATTTTGATGCGCGTTTCTGAACTTGGCAATCCATACTCCCGGTATGGTGCCAGTGTTCTGAAGCGTCACGTATGTTGGCTCTGAAATACAAAGAAATAAATTAAAAGTAAAGCAATTAGCCTGTAACATCACCACTGTTGGGCAAAGGCTCCATAATTGAATCAACTCATCACTACAATTTATGAGTGGTCTGTGGTAATGGCTTAGTCAAAAATAAATAAATAATCAACATTTGTTGGCACTGTTGTTGCTTCCACAAAAATACACCAAGCTCCCATCCCACTTAAGGCCGGTTACAGTGCTCCACCGACCGTCGGTGCGTACGTCCGTCCATCGCGCTTGTCATGTATATAAAAATTCATTCACTGCTAGACTGACCGTACGCGTGTGCGTACGGTCAGTCAATATACGTGTGTATATTGCTACGCACGGCGTACGAGGATCGTCCGTCGGTCGAGCGCGTACGCATGCGTGCAGTCGGTCGACCGACGCGCTATGGAAACAATTACGATTTATTAATTATCATATGTATGACAAGCGCGACTGACGTACGCACCGACGACGGTCGGTTGAGCACTGTAACCGGCCTTAGATTGGCTAAAAGAGAACAAAGAGTTCTTAAAATTTATTTATTTAAAAAAAAAAGGCACAACTACAGAATAAAATTCCACACATTTTCATAACATAATATAGACTAAAAAAACAACATTAAAATTGAATTAATATATATTATTATAATTTTTATATATATATATTGTGCGTGTGTTTGTAATTGAACTCCCTCTAAACGGCTGGACCGATTTGGATGAAATTTTTTGTGTGTTCAAGTGATTCGAGAATGGTTTAGATTTACAACTGGAACCGGTAGGTGGCGCTGTTATGGGGGTCTTTCATTGGATACGGTACTTCTTATGCGGACGAAGTCGCGAGCGGGCCACTAGGATTTTATATAATTATTAGATAATCATTTCAAAAAAAAAAGTTTAATTTATCCTAGTTTATTTTAAACTTAACTTATTCTACATGCATAAATCCACCTTTGCAGTTTTGTTTTTGTTCACAAACACAGACACTTCCATAAGTTTTGCGACGTCCCTAAGCATACTACTTTAATATTACAAGGATTAAAAACTTAGTTATGTATAGAAGAAAGTGTTACCATTAGCAATACGAAGATATTTTCCAGAGTCGCCAACAACGAGATTCAAAGTCCCCACAATACTGATAAGCTCTATTTTTCTTAACACTGTCTTCACACCTATCAAATTCACGTTCAATATGCCACTGAAGGACGCTATTTTATCCGCTAAAAAGAAATAAAAACAATTTATTGTTACAAAATAAAAAATAATCACAAACCAACAATATCCGATCAAGACAAAATGGCGACTCACTTATCTGCAATTCGGATAACTTAGGTGCATTGAACACAATGGTAACTTTGATCCCGTTACCACTGGACAGCCTGCACAGTTGCTTATTCATCACTTTGTGTTTTCCCCTACCGGCCTGCTCCTCCGTGGACCCTTGACGGTCCATCAACACCTTATTGATATCACTCTTCTTAACCTCCTGCGCGCTTTTTATAAAGAACATACTCTCACCTTCGCATATAGACAACTCTAGTTGCAAATCCACTGAACTATCGCTCATCAGTACAAAAGATTTAGTCAGACTAAACTTCTCTATAGTAGGTGGGAAGCTAACTTTATTCACACCATCACAAGACATCGCTTGTATTCCGGGCATTTTGATATCGACATCAATGGTGCCTTTATGCTCCACATCTCCATCTATAGAGGCGTCTTTGAGGAACAGAGTGAATGGTAAGGAGGCATGTAATTCGACCATTGAGGTGAGATGTACTGTGAAGTTTTCAGACTTCCCTGGAGCAAGGAGGAGCGGCAAGCGGGGTAGTTCCACAGTGAGGTCACGCCCGTTGTTAGGTAACTCGTCGAATTTAAACTTGGCTGTCAACCAGCTGTCTGTGAGCGTTGTCACAGTAATCGGTATCGGACAACTCACGCCTGAAAGAAAATTGATGGTCAATTAAAATGTTTATATAATTTTTAACGCAAATTTTGTTGCGAACAAATTACAAAAACACAAATGTTGAAAAAATTTCCACGAGCAGGATTTGAACCCGCACCCTTCTGACATACCGGGTCAGGTGTTGTTGATGTTTATATAATTTTTAACGCAAATATTGTTACGAACAAATTACAAAATTTGCGTTAAAAATTATATAAACATATTATAAATAGCTTGCCTACTTCTTAACTGATCTTTAGTATTTGTAAAAATATTATGATCAGATGTTAATGACGGTAGTTGTTGACATTGAATGGGCGCCTTTGGCTTTCAAAGTAAAAAGTAAATAGTGTTGAATAATTTCGGCGGGCTAGTTAGAACCACGATAGCTCAATTGGAAGAGCACTTGACCCGGTATGTCAGAAGGGTGCGGGTTCAAATCCTGCTCGTGGAAATTTTTTCAACATTTGTGTTTTTGATGGTCAATTGTTTTTTTATACCCCTTGCATACCCATTTGGCCTTTGAAAACCAATGAATCATTCAAACATGCTCTGCTCTGTAAACAGTTAGTTAATTGATGAATGACACATATTTAAACTTACCAACAAAACCATTGGCTGCTGTAGATACAATTTCGGCCCATTGTTCTGAAATCAGAGTATTTGAGATGGTCAGTGATCGGAATTAAGGGTGCTAATTTACCTAAATTGCCGACAAGACAGGACTAAGAGTGGCTAAAACCACCAAAATGATGTTAATTTATTTTTATCGTTAAATTCTGGAAATTGTTTCCAGTTTTTAAAATAGTTTACATCTATTTCCAGGTAGTTTTTCCTCTTAGTACTTACATGAAATAACTCGTATTGTCCCTCCCTACCCGCAAAATTAGATGTCAACTAATACAATTTAAAAAAAAACAACAAAATTCAAAATCATTTATTCAGTTTAGCCTACAAATAGCACTTATGAATGTCACTATGCCATCGGTTCGTAAGTCTCAAAGGGCGACAGAGCTTGTACTGAGAAGAACCGGCAAGAAACTCAGCAAGAGCAATTTCTTTTCCCCTTTCTTTATAGCGTCGTCATAGCGTAATAGAAGTTAGAACCAAAATTAATTATCAACATTTTGGTGGTTTTATCCACTTTTAGTTTTGTCTTGTCGGCCACTTTAGACAAATTATCTCCCTCGGTTCAGATCATGGTGATGATGTAATTAGAATTTTCAATAAACCTTCCGACTGACACATCATAATTAATTTTGTTAATGTCAATATATTACGAAATCTACAAGTTATTTGGAAAAACCTCCCAAAAGAAGAAAACCCCCACTTGAATAATAAATTAATAATAGCGACCTTAAAAATTTGCTGTAACAAACAATTTCTCTAATGGTCATGATTAATAGCATTTTACATTTTGTTTTGATAGCTAACATGTTTTTGATTAATGTTTATATTTTTCAAGTTTCACTTAAGAGCGTTTACGCCGCACACTAGCGCCACTAATGAAAGAAAAAACATATCTAGTAATTAAAAAATCAAATTATGCTCAACAAACTATCTGAATGAAGTAATTTAGCATTTTTACGTCACCTAATGAACACCTGACATATAATGGTTTAGTTAAATATGGCGTTATAGTTAAATTAAATTAAATTAAATTAAAATCATTTATTTCAGGCATATTTTGCCCATATTATCAATATAAAATTTTACAGAATACAATACAATTACAATCAATCAATCAAATATAATAAAAACAATAAAATAATAAAATTCACGATAACAGATATTAAAGTTAAATAAATAAATACTTGGCCTCACCTAACTAGCACAGTCGTCCAGTGGTGGCTGATCGGACACTCGCACTTACCTTCCACAGCCTTCAGGATACTATTGCGGCTGCCGCACACTCGGTTCATGAGGGAGGCTACTTTTTTGCGCATAATGGCATAAAAGTCATTGGTCCGCGCCTCGGCAAACATGCCAGACGCGCTGCAGCGCCACGGCAGCCCCAAAAGCATCCTGAAGGCATTGTTGTATTGCACACGCAGAGCGTTGTAGGCCTTCTGCGTATATCTCACCCATAGGCTGCTAGAGTAAAAAGATTGGCAGAACGCCTTAAAAAGAGTAATTTTTACTTGCTCTGAAGATCGAGCAAACCTACGGGCAATCATATTGCTTCTGACCGCTAACGCTCTACGTTCGCGCTCAATGTCTTGATCATCTTTCAGGTCGTCTGTTACAATGTGGCCTAGGTACTTGTACTGCTTGACTCGAGATAAAGCTGCACCGCAAAGTTTGACAGGGGGCACGTCTTGTGGAGAGCTATTGCCAGCAGCAAAAACCATGCACTCACTTTTCTTAGTGTTGTATTTTAAACCATGACCTAGTGCATAGCTCTCACACACCTGCAACAGCTTTCGTAGTGCGTAATGAGCACTAGAGGTACATCTGTAGTCTCCCCTGTCCCAACATCCGTCCGTTTACTAATCATGGGCTGCGCCGGCACCCTAAACTGCTCCTTAAACATGTTGGCAATGGCTGTGGGCTCACTCACTCCGTCAACACTCAAGGGCAGGCGCGGCTTGCCATTAAGTTTATTGACATGCATCCAAAAATCTTTAAACTTTTTCGCATTATGTGAAGTTGCCAAAATATCCATTTTTATTTGTTCTTCATGCTTTTTACACCATATCAATTTAGCTTTAAATTTCTTTCGACTATCATTCATATTATTATAAAATACCCCACTTTTCGGTTTCCCTTGTAAAATCCACATCTCAAAATTAAGCCGCGCCAGCCCGTGTAGATGTTTTACGTGCTTATTCCATCCAATGACGTACGGTTTTTTGTTGCTGCGCTGTTTATTATGTCTATTGCACCTGTTATTAGTTAGAGAGGCCGCGTCACTCAGTATGTCTACCAATCTATTGTACATTTTATCAATTATATTTCTATGGTCAGAGTTAGAACACAAGAAGTCACAACAATGTTCACATTCAATATGAAAATTTAAATCTTTTAAATTTTTATGACAAATTTTATTATAATTACTAATTTGATTTATGTCCCGCTCCCCCCATATTGCATTATTTTTACATTGATTTTTTATGTTAAGCTTACATTTTAATATTTCTAAATTACAATTTATAATTAATGGGTAATGATCAGACCAGTAAACATTATAACAAACATATACATCCACAACAGTATGCCATGTCGCTCTAGTTACAAGGCAATGATCGAGCCAACTTTGTGTTCCGTGTATTTCACTGACATAAGTATAACATCCCGAGTCAATGCCCAGCTTTTCCATGTCTGCACACAACCACTGTTGTTCATTACAAAATGACAAAAGTTCGTCTCCAAAATGTCTCCCCGGATGCGCGTTAAAATCACCTAACACATAGACGCTTTCCTCATCGACACTCTCAACAATAGCATTTATCGCGCTTAAACAGTCTGTAAATAGCACCAAGTTTTCAGAGCAATCCGTCGGTAAATACGCACTGACTACCATGAAGGACCGATTACTCACCGTGGCTTTTATGGCACAAATCCTTTCGTTGTTACACTGCACTACCTTAACGTGGGAGAAGGCGTCGCGACGCCACAGCAGGGCGACGCCGCCGTGCGGACGCCCGGGCAGCGGTCCCGCGCTCGTGTCCACCACCGACACACCCGTCGCACTGAACTCGGAGTCTATGTCGTCCAGCAGTGGAATATCGTGTGGGAGTAGCCATGTCTCTTGTAGTGCTATCACATCAGCTTTACTACACAATCCTCGAACGCATTCCATTGACTTCTTTATATCCTTACAATTAAAACTAATTAGTCTTAAGTTTGTTTTATTCATTATTTCTGTATTCGGTTGTCGACTGAGTCACGAAAATTAACGAACTGCCTGAACCGAACATCCGCCGGCCACATTTTATTGTCTAGATCTTTATCTAGAGATAGCTTGCTTTTCAATACAAATATTTTATACGAATCATAGCTTTTTTCACGCCGCATATTTAGCTTGTACATTGATACTTGTTCCTTTGTTTTGCCATATATATACTGCTTAATATCGCTTTCCGTGACATCCTTAGCTACATTATAAATAAACAACGGTACTTTAGTCTCTGCAGCTCTGAAATTTCCCATTTTATTTGATGCACTGCCCGTTTTTCCAATGAAGCGATTACGCAACTTTTTTCGTTGCATTTCAATCCACTCTTCATTCGGTTTTTGAGGTTTCCACTGAGTTCCGTCACCGGTTAATTCAGCAAAAGATTTCTTAGAACCTATATCATTCAGCAATGAATCGTTTTGCAACTGATCTTTGTTTACATCAGCTGACAGCGGCGACTGTGCGCTCGGACGCATAGGTATCTCGCTCATAACGGAACCGGTTCGGCTGCCGCTTGCACTCACAACGCCGCCGTCGTCGATGCTCGGCCCCGCTCGTTGTTTACTTATTTTCTGCGGTGGTTGCGGGTGTGATAAAACCGTTGCACTTATCAAACTGACTTCAGTTTTTTTACTAGTACTGTTTAAGTCACAAGTTTGTATCGGGTTCGACATATTCTTGTTTGCACTCACAGTAATTTTCTCACTCATGGGACGACTGCTGCCCGGGGATTGATGAACCATGTCAATGTCAATTATACCAATAGGTCCACTATTTAAGCGAAATGAACCCAAGTAAGCTCCTCTCTTGCAATTTACATTTACACACTCGGCGTCCGGAGATGTAACTTGCCGTTTGGAACTCAGGGCTTCGTGCAGCTCAATCTTCGTCACACACTCCGATTTCAACTTAGTCAAATCTTCACGTAAAACAAGTATATCCTTTAACAGCTTTGTAGCATCGATGTGGTCAAACGTTACTGGTGGCAGTCTGTGTAGTTCCCGGGCCACAAAAACTGGAATTTTCTCAGGATCAGTTTCTTTAAAAACTGTGATGATGTCCTGGAGGTCTCGTTCGGCTTTGCCATCGTTTCTTCGCGATATTTTACGCTTATCCGTACGAACCGATTCAAATAATAACGATTTAGCGTCCTCGATTTCTCGCGTTGAAAAGCTAGTACGGCACAAACGAATCAAACTTTCATTGTCCATCACTTGTATTTTACAATCAATAAACGTTAATATCTCGTTTATAACTATATTACACGAGTTACACTTCACCAGATTTGTCATTATGGTATAATAACACTATGACACACGAAACACAACCAGCTGCGATGACGCAAGAGGCGCGACTGAAAGTGGCCGTAACGTCTTATTTAACTAAACCATAATATGTCAGGTGTTCATTAGGTTACGTAAAAATGCTAAATTACTTCATTCAGATAGTTTGTTGAGCATAATTTGATTTTCTATCTCTAATTACTAGATATGTTTTTTTTTTCATTGGCGGCGCTAGTGTGCGGCGTAAACGCTTTTAAGAAGTTTATTTTTACATAAGCCAATATATTCAAAAAAACGTTGTTTTTTTGTCGGCAAAATAAAGCATTGCAATTGGCTCTTACCATCGTTTCTAATTGGTCACAAGGTGCATCTTTCGATTTTCTATCCAATAACATACCTAACTCAAAATAACCAATTTTTACTCACGCGGTATTAGAACTTAAGAGCGTTTACGCCGCACACTAGCGCCGCCAATGAAGAAAAAACATATCTAGTAATTAGAGATAGAAAATCAAATTATGCTCAACAAACTATCTGAATGAAGTAATTTAGCATTTTTACGTCACCTAATGAACACCTGACATGTTATGGTTTAGTTAAATATGGCATTATAGTTAAAAGTGGCGTGACGTAAAAATGCTAAATTACTATATTCAAATAGTTTGTTGAGCATAATTTGTATATTTATACAAATATTTTTTTTTTTTTTTATTTTTTTTTTTCTATCTCTAATTACAAGATATGTTTTTTTTTCATTAGTGGCGCTAGTGTGCGACGTAAACGCTCTTAAGCGACGATAAATGTAGTTTCCAGATATATTTTTTACACAGATGGGTTATTTTATCCTTTCTCGAATTATACTAAATTGTTATTACAATATAAATTGCAATGGTCAGTCAAATTGCTAATGATAAGATGGTCATCGGCGGCATAACAAACACAAAAAACTGGGCATTCACAACAACATTTTATGAGATTAGCTAGGATTGTTAAATTGCTAAGCTACTCGTATTTGTGAATTATGATTAATGAAAATAGGCAGAGTATGGGAAAAGCTGTGGCCACTTTTGAAGATGAGATTTAAAACATCATTATGTCTTTCAATTACAAGCATTTTAGAGAAACTCAGAGTAATTTTATAATGTGTATTTATTTGACGGGTTGTTGTGTGCACTAACCCTAAATTGTACGTCAAACCACATGTTTCTCCAATACCTGTTTGGAACATTAATTGCTTTTAATATTATATACTAGCTAAGCTATGGATTTATTTCGAAAATTATATTTAACACTTTAAACAACATGTGTTTGCATTTCAAAGTAACTCACAGTGGTTTTTAGCACTAAATTAAGGTAGTATTTTTTAAGTGTAATATTATTTTCGATATAATAGTAGTTTTACGGTAATAATAACAATATAAAATGAAAATAAATAACTTGAAGTTTTTTACAGACATTATAAATTATTGTTTATTTTGATTAGTAAGTATAATAGTAACTGATTGTATTCATGGCGTATGCGTGTTAACGTGTTAGGAGATGCGAAACCCTTAGGTGAAGCGTGCCCCACAAACCTTGAGCCAAGCCCTCGTGCTTCAAACGCTTCTGGAGTAAAACCTCACGCCAATCTACCGACTTATCTAACTCTTTATAGTCTACATTGGGCGACGGTACATGGGCCGGGTTAGCTTCGCCTGAAAACCGCAACTTAATATTTACTGGAAACTTTTGAGATTCACCAATTTGTAAACTACAAAATTAATGAGGTAATTTCAAATTGCATCTTATTTAATGTTAAAAAAAAACAAATCGTAAGTTGCGGTGTTTGACAAATAAAAATATACAAAAAATTTCAATCTCCTACCTTTCTGTACTCACTTTTTTCTATAAGATAAATAATTATTATTAAAAAATCATAGAAATAAATGTATTTTATTTTTACAACTGAATATTATAATACTTTACCTCCACTAGATTGCAACAGGCTGTCACTGTTCTCTTGAACGGTACTAAGAGTTGACTGGCTCTTACTAGACGGAGACTTGGACCTTGTGGCCCTACGATCCGTCTTCATATCCTCTTCCTGAACATCATCAGTACCAGATACATGTTCCGTAACTATCACAGCAGGGACCGCTTTAGACTCCTCGTGGTCCAATCTCAATCTATCAAGGGAAATCACTGTATTGACACTACTTGTAGAGCTAGCTGTGGCCATATTTTTAGATTCTTTCAACATTGTCACTTGCATGTTTTGAGTTGTTCTGTCTTGCGTGTTCATTTGTAGTTCGGTGAGTGGTGGCTTTCTGTTGGCAGCCCTTTTCATTTGTAGCATGTCTGTGACACTGGCATTGGATTCTTTGCCTGAAAACAACACAAATTTTGTATTACTAAGATTTTTGTTAAATAATAACTAAGGGCTACAAGAGAAATACAAGAGTACGACGCTGATAGTTTGTGTCGTACTTTTGTATTTCATAAGCGACTATACATTTAAGCAGACGCGACCGACGACGTACGCTCACGACGGTCGGTCGAGCACTGTTTTAACCCTAAAACTTTTAAAGGGGTAAAAGTTAGGAGTTTAAACTATTTCTCCTTGTATATAATAGACACACAATGAAAGCGCATTATACAGGGTGTTCGGCAGATCGTTGAACATACGAAAATGGGGGGTAGGTGGGGTCATCTCCTAAGCATTCAGGCATTATAAAAAAATCGTAGTCATAAAAATCTTTTTATAGGATTTTTTAATTGATTTTTTGAAATTTCGCCACTGTCGTACCTCTTAACCCCTATAACTTTTTCTTTTTTATAGCTAAACCCAATTTTTTTTTAAATTTGAATCTTAGGGGATGGTAGGTTCTAATAAAATTGGTATTTGTTACAGATTATTGCTAAAAACAAAGCTGTGGTCTCCCAAACCTAAAAAAAGTTAAAATTAAATTTAAAGCTCAACTTTGCGTTGCATTAAAAAAAAAAGTAAAGGTGATGGAAGGCATCAGATTTTTTGATTAAATGTAATAATAATAATTAAATGTTTTTCAGATGAACATTTAATTTAAATTTTGCTCAAATTGTTGTCCCTCATTTGTGATGCAAGCTCTGCATCGATTGAAAAGTGAAAGAGAGAAAAGATACGATAGAGCGTGCTAGAGCGAAACACTATAGCTTAATTATTACCTGCTTAAGCGTTCCACAGAAAGTAAGCGAGAAAAAAGACAGCTATTTTAACTGAGCAAGAATAAAAAAAAATACCTACCTGTTCTGTGTAACCATCCTAAAAGTAAGTCGTTACATTATTTTCATAATTGCATTGATAAATTTCGCAACCAATATAACTTTCCGCATAAGTAGAATTTCATCGAAATCGTCCAATTACTTTAAAAAAAATTAATAACTCCGGTTAAGAAAATGATATCGAAACAAATAACATACCATTAGAAAGCCTTCACTTTAGAGATGTTTCAAAAAATCTGAAGCTTTCCATCACCTTTACTTTTTTTAAATGCAACGCAAAGTTGAGCGTTAAATTTTATTTCAACTTTTTTTTAGGTTTGGGAGACTACAACTTTGTTTTTAGCAATAACCTGTAGTAACAAATACCAACTTTTTTAGGACCTAGCATCCCCTAAGATTCCAATAAAAATAAAAAATTGGGCCTAGCTATAAAAAAGAAAAAGTTATAGGGGTTAAGAGGTACGGCAGTGGCGAAATTTCAAAAAATCAAATAAAAAAATCCTATAGAAAGATTTTTATGACCAGGATTTTTTTTTAATGCCTGAATGGTTAGGAGATGACCACACCTACCCCCCATTTTCGTATGTTCAACGATCTGCCGAACATCCTGTATAATAATTTAACAAGCACTTTAAAACCAATGGCTCAGTAGCTTGTATAGCTCTGCTTGGAAGAACTGTCGCCTGGATTGCGAAAAGTCTTGCGTTCGAGCGCTATCGGAGTCAAGTCGTCTTGTTATCAGGAGCCATTTTTAGTTTCGATTATTTAATTAAATGAAATAATAATATATAATTAAATGAATTAATAATATATAATTTAAAAAAACATGAGTTACTTTTCAGAAAACCAGGACATACAAAAATGCAATTAAAATAATATCTAGTGTAAATTCTGCTAAATTATTCGAATGTAGTACACAAGCACTACCTTCCCGCCCGCAAATATATGCACATGCAAACCCGACGTCTTGCCCCTCCACGGCATAGACAGACCGAAATTTTGAAATTAGATAAGTATAAGGAACATATTGCCGCTTACAGAAATGGCCATCTAGATAAATCAAAAAGTAAGTACCGGCGATTCCTGTGCGAACACCTTTTTTGGGTTTTTGGGTGCATGTGTTGGACCAATAATAAATCATGCAACATAATAATGATAGCTACACACTGTTGAATGACCAAAGAAATTTAGTTACATCTCCATTATTACGTATTGTTGCGGGTAGTTCGTCACAAATGTCAAGCAATGGCGCTTTATATGGGGCCGAAAGCTGAAAAACTATTTCGGTCGGCGCGCAGCTCTTGACCAGTCAACAGCTTCCGAGGAAGCTCCTTGGAATGGAAAAACACTAAACTGTTTAGTGTGCACCACCTTCCACCTTAGATCCTTCTGCATGAGCATATATTTGCGGGCGGAAAGGGCCGGTGCTTGCATTGCGTACTGCATCCAACCAAGCTTGATAAACGAATAATTTGGAGGATTAAATCTAGATATTACTTTATAGCTCTAATTCACATCTATTCCTTACCAAGATAATCAGCAATTTTCGAAATACTAAAGGAGTTTTCCATAGAGCCTTCCGTATCATCTGTCACCAATCTCAATGAAGATTGCAAGTTTCTCAACAGTACGTCAGTAGGCTTAGACGATGAACTCATGAAGTGTTTCTGACTTGACATCACTGGATTGGGCAAGTTAGCTGAGGCAGGATACTTATGAACGTCCTTTCTAAAGGATGGATTCTCCAAGTTAGTAGTTTTAGCACTGAGCTGGTCCTGTTTCACTGCTGCCAAATTACAATTGTTTTGCTTCTCACTGGCCCCAAGATTGTTGATGATACGAGTGTCGGGTACTCTATCTGCAGGGTTGCGTGGTTGCTTAACAGGCACACTGTCAAGTGATTGGTCCATTTTGTACATATTATTTTCTTTCCTTGCATATTCTAAGGCATCATTTGCTGAAACTATACATTATTATTATGGTATATGGTCCATAGTGAGGGCCAAATTCGGGCTTGGTTAAAACATTAAAATACCTCGGTGGCCGAGTGGCAAAGCCCTCAGCCCGATACCCGAAAGTCCCGGTTTCAATTCCCAGGTCGGGCAGTGTCTTCGGATTTTTCGATGATTTTTTTTTTTTTGCTTGGGTTTGTGATCACCAAACGGCATTGTGGCGATGAAGCCACTACCCAACAATTGTAATGATAACTTGATTTCAATGATGGAGGTCTTTGCCCAGCTTTGGGATAGTTCTAAGCTGTTTACTTTCTTACTTACTAAAACATAATAATATTACCTTCTGTTATACTCGGTCTAAGAGACCTATCAGGGCTTTCAGTTTTTGATAGCATTCTGCCAAACTCTGGACACCTATGCTTGAAGTAGGCTCCCATTGACATATTAGAATTGTTCATCCTGAAATTAATTTGGATGTCAATATTTATAATCTTGTTTCAAGAAATCATAAGGGCTAAAATAGTGCTCGACCGACCGTCAGTGCGTACGTCGGTCGCCATAGTAGCTTGTAAAAAGTACGACGCCGACTGTCGGTGGCGTTTTAGCCGTAACATAATAAGTACATTTTATAGTGATACTAAAACAATTTCATGATTATGATTGGTTCAATTCTAAAGTTCCTGACTAATCACAGCCTCGTACCTAGAATAAGTTTGGAAGGACTTACGAAACACCATCTGGAAAGTTAGTTTGGGTGCCTGGAGGAACTGGTAAAGGTCCTTCCCTCATAACTAAAGATGCTTCATCAGCAGTCAAGTCTCTCTGAAATTGGTTACATATATAAGAATACACAATTTATATTATAAATAATTAAAGACTTATTTATATAATACATACTTTTGAATGGAATGAGTAGTTAGTAGCTATAGAATGCTTCATAATATGTTCTACTTCATTCGTCTGTTTATCCATCTTGCTGAAAATAGAGTCTAACACGAGGGAATGCCGACCAAACTCCTGAAAATTCCTTGTAGTACCGAGGTCCATAGACTTTGTTTGAACTTCTTCAGTTCCAGTGGATCGCCCTGTCATCTCTCCAGGATTGAAAGCAGTCTAGGAACAAAGTAAGATTTACTTTATTTTATTTAATTAACAAAATTTACAATAACATGTACACACGGCGGCAGATCAACCTACCCAAAACTGTAAAATTTCTACAATCACTTTTGAACTTCATTGGTTGGTTATAAGGATCACTATTCATTGGAGAAATTTGACAGGTTTGGGTAGGTTGATCTGCCGCCGTGTGTACACATGCAAATCGAATCAGCAAACTGAAGTGGCAGTGGGCCAGTCATATGCCGCCGCAGCCGCAGAACTGACAACCGTTGGGGTAAACGAGTTCTCGAGAGGAGACCGCGTATCGGCAAACGTAGTGTAGGACGCCCTCAGACTAGGTGTCAAATTTCCTCAATAGTCTTTGACCTTTATTTCTATGGCACATGGTTGAACATATGAAATTTAACAGTTTTAGGTTGATGTGAAGGTGTCTGTACAAAGATGTCAAATATATTGTTCACGAATTACAATATGCAAAGAAGCATCTTTAACCCTTGCCACACCACGCTATTTTCCGAAAATCGTGCCCCTGACGCCGCGGCCTCTTGAGACGTATAGTATATCTAATAGTGAAAAGACACTTTCCTATCGAGATTTGATAAAAAAAATATGTTTTAAAGCATTATTCAAGTGAAAATATGCTTTGGTTTGAATAAAAATCACCTTTTTAATCAAATATGGAATGAATAAATTTTTTTAATATAGCAGCAATATAATACTCAGCAGTATTTTATTCAGACTAAATATATCTATATATAATTATGCAAGCAAGCAACTATTTTTGGCTGGCAGTAGTTGGTTGGCAGTGTCAGCCAAAGATCAAGCTCAGTGGACAGGTGCGTTAAGAGAGGCCTTAATACAGAGCCCCGGTGAGCAGTGAAATGATATGAGCAAACAATGATGATGATGATGATGATGATGATGATTAAAAATCTGAGAACACATATCTTTTTTGCTTTTGTTGTATTCCAGTGAAAGTCTCTAGCAATAATTTTGAGCTTAATTTATTTATTTATTTATTTATTGTGATAAAAACGACATACATCTATTACATTTAACACACAATTTAAAAAAAATATATATATAAAATAATAATAATAAAATAATAATAATTAATAAAATATTTATAACATTCTGTACCTACCATGCCAATAAAATAAATAAAAACTATATAATATTATTAATTAGACTTACCGATTTGCTTAGAGATATATTTCCAATATCAGATTCTCCAAAACCTATAAAAACAAAATCACCTCATTTTGTATGTTTGTTTATGGGATTATTGACATAAATATATTCCATATAAATAAAGTTTTAAGAATTATAAAACAGTAGTCGCACTAATCTGGCACTTCAGTGCTTCGGCATGTCTGACGTAAATTAACACTGTAAGCCTCATATGACCAACAAACAATTTAATTTCTTAAGTTTCTGGGATTTATTTTGAATTTTTCTATACTATCCAGTAATCCGAACAATCCTATAAGCCGGCACCCTGGCAACCCTGGTTTGTAACAATGCCGCATTAGTGAGACTCTACTGCATAAGTTCACTCAGCTTAATATATACAGGTTTTGTTTTGTTAGAGTAGAACTATAATTTTATTTTAAATAGTTTTTACAAGTACCTTACCTTCAACTCCTTCTAGATCTAAGATACCAGATGAAGACTCATAATTTGTGCTTGATTTGTTTATAGGTTGTGTTGCGGCCAGCCTGTTAATATAAATTAAAGGAAAGATATTATGGTTAAGTTTTGAGAGAACCAAAATAATGTTTGGTGTTTGTTAAAAGATAAATCTGCAATAATAGCAAAAATTTATAATTTTTTAGACGTTTCTTGACTCTTTACAGAGTCCGTAAGGATAAAATGGGTCAGAGGAGATGATAATAGTACCTAAGTTAAATTAGACTCGAATAGATTTGTGAAGGTACTTTATTTTAGAGGTAGCTTCACTTGAAAAAAATTTTTATACAGTTAAAAAATAAAGAATTTCTATTTCTATTCATTGACAGCAAAACATGATTATAAATAATTTTAGCTAGTAATAGAAAATACGGTGGTATAATAACTTTGTAAATGAAATAGGCATTACAGCCAGATGATTATGACACTAACCGTTTTATGTCCTCATCGCTGAGCAATATACGCCGTGGTAAAGTGAATGATTTATCCTCTGCTAAATGTATAAGCCGTTGTATCTTATTGGGGGTCAAAGGATTATCCATTATTGAACGATTATTTGCATTAACTTTTTCGCTAATTAAGTCGCACAAACGCAAAAATTCAATTCGGTTTCAACCGTTAACTTTTAACTTATTTGTAATTGTTTGACATGATGACATGACAAGCCAGCAGGGTTGCCAACACAATACCACAAATAAGTGCTGAATGACATCTGCTAGATAAATATGGATTTTTAAAATAGTGCTAGTTTTTTTGAACTTGAAATAAAATTATAATATAATTTATAATTAATAAAATGACATAATGTAAAATAAAATAAAAATTATAAGCAATATGTAGCTTTAATAATTATTTTAATATATCCAGTCATCTTCGCTGTCGTCTGTATCCGCTGCCGTGTTTTCTTCTCCTTGTTACTGTCGCCGTTGAAGTGGATGGTTGCTCACTATGACTTTCAGCTGACTTTTTTAATTGAAATGTGTACATTTCTAATTTGCCTATCTTATTAATAATATCTCCGGGAATTTTGTATCTATGGCAAATCTTGTTAAAAATTTTAAGCCTCAGAAATTTTAAGTCTAAGAGACTCAAATTCAGTTTATTCCTTAGTTTATTAAAAATATCTACATTTTGTGCCGTCCCTAAATACGAACGACAAAGACAAAGGCCACGGTGCTTTTTAGAATCACTTAGAACGTTTTTTCATCACTTGCCCATAGAGGACAATCAAGTACCTACTATTTAGTGCTAGATTTAGTGCTAGATGCTGTATGCTGTTGTTTCGTGCTGGACTCATGAAAATAGTGCTAAATCTAGCACCGAAAGTGCTAAGTTGGCAACACTGCAAGCAAGATTGACAAGTTCATCTGTCTTTGACATTACTTTACTGGGTAGGTACAGTCGAGTTTAATAATATGTATACACTTTTGACAGATGTTGATTCTTCTGATAAGGTTTATAGAGGTTACTAAGACTAACTGTCAAAAGTGTATACATATTATTAAACGCGACTGTACATAGGGAAGTAGTTACCTACCGTGCGGTCCGAGACATGTTTAAAGCGCTGATGCCATTCATCTTATTATCCCTATCAACATTGAGCGATTGAGCCTCAAAAGTCCAATATTAAGTTGTCTGTTGGGCATGTCAAGCTCAAGAACGTAATATAACTAGATAACTAACTAGTAAGTAACATTGTTTTGCGAGATGTGATAACGCGTGTTGTGCTCTGCAGCCACGCCACCTTATATTTTTTTATTATGATATAACCCATTTTTCTGTACGGCTGACGGTCATTGTATTGTTTGTGAATGTACGACTTTTAATTTAAAAGAAAAAAGTAATTTAATGTGGCGTCGTTGCTGTGGAACATTCTCTGTAGCCACGCCACCTATAAGATAGAACGGAACTAAACATAGATGCACGTTTTTTATTTCAACCTTCCTTCTAAGTTATTATTCTGAGCGTTAAACTGACACTTTAATTGACTCCTCGTAAATAATAACAAAACAAAAACATTTTATTAATAACTTGCCTACTTCTTATCGATCTTTAGTATTTGTAAAAATATTATGATCGGATGTTAATGACGGTATCGGTAGTTGTTGACATTGAATGGGCGCCTTTGTCTTTCAAAGTAAAAAAGTAAAATAAGTGTTGAATAATTTCGGCGGGCTGGTTAGAACCACGATAGCTCAATTGGGAGAGCACCTGACCAGGTATGTCAGAAGGGTGCAGGTTCAAATCCTGCTCGTGGAAATTTTTTCAACATTTTTGTTTTTGTCATTTGTACGCAACAAAATTTGCGTTAAAAATTATATGAACAAAACAAAAACCTTTTATAAATGTTTTTTAATCAGTGGCTCAGAACAATAACTAAAGTTATTATTCTGAGGACGTATTATCTTAGGCGCTTTCTAATATATGTCTCGGACCTCGTAAGGATGACAGATCGAGCGACAACCTTCTGTCTTTTTCTTTACCACAGACCTTTTTACACATGTAGCTGTTTATTATCTACAGCTTCATGCCTTTTGTACCCATGATATGCCTCTACCATGATGCATGAGGCTGTAGATTTAGGCTATCATGCCTCTTCTACCTCTCAGAATTAACTAAAGCTAGGTATCTTAGTCTGAGAGACGGTTCTGAATGGGCCATCAATATATTATTCAGAAGCTGTGTTCTGTGGGGGCATGCCATACCATTGCCACTTTTATCTACGCTAATAATTTATTGTTGTTTTAAGTTCAAGAGACTCATCATCCATCTTCTTAATAGCCATCACAGACTTAGGTATAGGAATGCTATCCATGGTTTTTTTCTCTCTTTTAGCCATTAGTATGCTTTGATTCCCTCCGGGTGACCTTGTCCACTTCCTAACTTGACCACTTCCAAATTGTCCACTTCCTAATTTGTCCACTCCTTGATGTTAAACTGTACTGACAAGTTTGAAGGGTTCCAAGATGCTCGCACATCAAGCGGTCAGTTAGCTCATAGCTAGCACACATAACATAATGATCGAAGGCTATTAGCACGTATCAGTATCACTGATGTTATTTATTCCACCACCTCGCTTCGATTATGCTAAATGTGGCGTCGAGGTGGTCAAGGACTCGAGGTCACTAACGGCGAGTTTTCTCAAAATTGGTGATTTTTTTGTCAGAAGGACGTGAGACTGAGAGTAATGTAGCTACCTATGTATGTTAACGAGATCCAATGGCAAATAAAACACGCACCGGACACATTCGTCAGAACAAATTATAGGTTGGTTTTTTTTCTGACGAAAACGGAATTCCTCGACAGAAAATTCTTAGGTTAATTAATAGGTACAATATTTATTTGTTACATTCATCCACAGGAACAGTATTCATCGAAAAAACGGAACAACTATTAAGTAATCTGTGATGGAACCCTTATAGGATCACTTTGTTGTCCGTCTGTCTGTCCCTTTATCTCGGGATCGCGTGGAGGTATCGAGTTGAAATCAAATCCATATACTCAGGTCTGCGGGCCCTTGAAGCTGTGAAAAAATCAAATTTCTAGGTTAACGAAAAAAAAAAGATACGGTTGTTTATGTCGCAAAAAACGTATATGTACCTATTTCGACACTCTCAAGGGAATCAAAATTCATAGGGTACTTGCCGTTGACCTAGAACTATCAAGTTTGGCAAGTAATATCTTTTTATACTACAATCTACATACAGGGAAAAGTCTGAAAACTATACAAATTTAATCAAATCACAAAAAAACAAGGTCTTTAAGCAAGGAAGGGGGGTCCAAATTTTAAAGTAAGTTAACCGTGTCATATGGGGTATCGTATGAAAGGGCTTCATTTGCACAAGCTTAAACAGATTTTAAATTATTTTTATGACGTATAGTTTTCGATTTATGACGAAGAATGAAAAAAGAAATACCTTGGAAACTGAATTCCGGGAAAAGTTCGAGACTCGATTCCTGAACTATGTACTTACCCATAAATTTGTACAGAACCCTCGGTGGGCGAGTCCGACTCGCACTTGCCGATCACCGTAATGAGAGCACAAGTTTATCATCATAACCAGCTTATTTTATGTCCTGCCTATAATTTGTCGATAATTTGTCGGAATTTGTCGTGAAATCTCAGAATTTGACGGTCCACCGTTCAGAAGTTATAAGAGGTTCAAGGTGGCCCCGCCAGGATGAGGCTCATCCTGGCGTGGCCACCTTGTATCTCTGAAACTACGGGTCGTAGCGAAGATCTGATTACACCAATAATTTGTCGATAATTTGTCGAAATTTGTCATGAAATCTCAGAATTTGTGAGTCCACCGTTCCAAAGTTATTAAGGGGCTCAAGGTGGCCCCGCCAGGATGAGCGCTCATCCTGGCGTGGCCACCTTGTATCTCTGAAACTACGGGTCGTAGCGAAGATCTGATTTCACCAATAATTTGTGGATAGTTTGTCGGAATTTGTCGACAAACGCCAGAATTTGTCGATGCTTCTATAAAAAGTTATATCAACTGCTTTTTTTTCCATAGTAAATGTACAATCGCGTACATGAAGCTTATTGATATTGTGAATAAACGACTTGAAAGGTATAAAGAGTGGTAGTAAGTATATGAGAGTGTATCAAATACATATATCGATGAAAATGAAACGAAATCTTACTAATATTATTAATGTGAAGTTTGGGTGTTTGTTACTCAATCATGTTTCAACCACTGGACGGATCGGGATGAAACTTGGTACAATAGGTTTGGACCCAGAATAGGACATAGGATACTTTTCTCTCGGCATTCCCACGGGAACGGGAACCACACGAGTGAAACCGCGGGTGTAAGCCAAATTTCACCTCAATCCGTTAAGGGTGCGCCGTCCGTAAGTGACAAGTGTCATATGTTTTATTTGAAATGTCGTCGTCCATATTTATTTGATGCCGCGCGGCCATACTAATTTTGTATGGGGAATTTAAGGTGCTTAATAAAAAATAATTATTTAAATAACCACTTGATGAATCGAAAATGTAGTCTAGCAATTTGTAGTTTATCCATTGATGATTGTTTAGACAAAATCAGAGGTACAAAAATTTAGATAAACTATAAGAAATCTACTAAACGCCGCCACTCGTTTTCATGATTTTTGCCCAACTTTAAATGATATTGTAGAAAAAACTATAGCGTGTTATGAATTTATGGTTCTGACAAATTGTAAACACGTTCCCTATGATACTAAATATATATTTTGTTCATTAAATACGATAGTATTTTCAATTATATCTACTTAACCGTAACTGCATTTTTGGCATTTTTTTGTCGGCGCACCCTTAAGTGGTTGAAACGTGATTGATTAACAAACATCTAAACATTCGCATATTTTATAATATTAAGTAACTAGTAAGACCATAGTTGGTAGGTACTTACTTATTTATATTTTTAAAATTATTGCGTTCCATAACTTGACAGACAACGATTTGTTAGATGCATTTTCCGATATTTTTATTTACTTGTATAAAAATTTCCGATCGTCATTTTTTACTGTAGACAATTTTCCAAACGCCTTATTTCCCATAGACATATTTTCCGATATGTTTATTTTCTTGAATATTTTTTTCCGAACGCCTTCTTTCCCTGTAATTTTTTTTAACATACCTACGCAAAATTTCGTAGTCATTAATTTTACTTGGGGCAAAACTTCTTATTCGCTTGTGACCTTGTTTGCAATTTTGTATGGATTTTTTATGGTTATTTTTCTCGATAGGAAATGATTAAGGCTATAATACGAACTTTTACCAATCAGTGACTGTTACCGTTGGAACATAAAACAGCGTTAACAGTGACCAACCCCCAACCAACCTGTAAAAAAAAGTTAATAAAAATCAACGACGTTATTTTTTAAGCATAGGTAGGTTTATCAAAATCCAATTCAGAATTAAACCTAATATATAAAATTGATAAAAAATAGAAGCAGTTCACGCATATCTCACACAATATATTAAACTTAACTTAAATTATACTTATTGTGAACATAAAAAGCGAATATGAAGTTTTGCCCCTAGTAAAATTAATGACTACGAAATTTTGCGTGTGTTAAAAAAAATACAGGGAAAGAAGGCGTTCGGAAATAATTATTCAAGAAAATAAACATATCGGAAAATATGTCTATGGGAAATAAGGCGTTCGGAAAATTGTCTACAGTGAAAAATGACGATCGGAAATTTTTATACAAGAAAATAAAAATATCGGAAAATGCATCTAGCAAATCAAATACTTTGGAGCTAACTGGGGTTCCGAGATCCATGTCCGAGAGAGAACGACATGTTCACACTAGTGTGAACGACTTTATTTGATACGCTACAAGGTTCACAATACCTTATACCTACACAAAAAGTAGGCAAAATATTCCGCCGCACAATTTATGAACGCAGTAAGTACCACTTACTGTGTTTATGATTGTGATATTTGATGTCAGCACATTACGATCTATTTTCTCGAAACTGTCACATGTTCTCTACTGCGTTCATAAATTGCGCGACAACATTGCACTTCACTGCACTTGTAGTCTTTCAAAGAGATACCAGCCCCCTGACTATGAGCTCTTATAGCAGTATTATTGCAGTTGTGGAAAAGAGACGCGAGTATATTCGACGCTACACGCGTCTCGTTTTCACACCTGCCATAATACTGCTATAAGAGCTCGTGGTTACCCCCCAGATGGCGCTGAATAGTAATTTCATTATTTTCAATACCAAAATAAACTTTATGATCTAAAACAGAATGATCAACGTTCAATGATCAACGGCGATATTGATATTGTTATTGTTAGGCACGGACCGGGATAAGTACAAATTTTGGGTTAGAGAACTGCCTCAGTTCGCAGTGGTGTATTTAGTAGTATTTGAACTTGTTTTGTAGTTTTATTAGTGGTATATTGCGCGCGATATCTACTTAGGTAGATAAAAAGCAGGTAAGTACTTTTTACTTAGAGAAGATGTTTTAAAGAAACTTCTTATAAATGTAATTAGTCGACATCGGTGTTTAATTGGAAAATGGTACCTATCTATTAATTTTCTTTGTAACTACTTGTGAGCCATGTGGCTGGCGGCGGCTTCTTTTAAGAATACTGTCACACCATTCCTTCTCTTGGATGTCGTAAAAGGCGACTAACTTACTGACAACTGCACATACAGTAACAACTGCTTATAGCGGCGACAGGCTCACCACCTATCACGCGAACACAGGTGCAGTAGTAAAGTGCAGTGGTGAAACACGGACTGTGGTAGTAGTAGCTTTCGCGGTGCTAACTGCCTAGTCTCTGACTAACCCTCTAGGGTCTCGTGAATATATATGTATATTCTTCGTGAATATGTGTCTACTTGTATGAGCTAAAGTCTTTAGAGTGCTGTGAACCTTAGATAGGTATTTAGAGTTAATTACTCAAGACACTAGCATAGTAGATAGGTTTTTTGTTGTTTGTTTAGAAACACGGGTCACCACTGTGAGGTTAATCACTATAAGGTTTATGAGATAGAGAGAGTTCTATAAAGTAATATATCAGAAGGATATTATAAATGAAAGACACGTTTACCACGTAGCTCTGTATAATTGCGACTAAATAATATTTGTGGTTGGCTAGGGGCGACGCAGCCGCTGGGAACATGTAAACAAAGGTGTTGAGTAACATAACATCGTAATTCAAATTATAAAAGCTTATTGCTAGTGCTGGCGCCGTCTGTAAATAACAATGGTGCACTGTGTACCTACAATGGGTATATAGATTTATGTATGAAGGCGCGTGATAGTTGAATTACTGCTCATAATAACTATTTTTAGTTTAAGTATCATTGAAATCTTTCATGTTGTAGGATATTATTACAGATTTAAATTATAAGGAGTATCTATATAATACCTTTCAATAATAGATGAACCTCAACAATCACCACTTTTGAATGTATCTTTGAGGTTGATAGTTATTTATTTATTTTTTTACTAAATTAAAACCTTTCATAATCAATATCCAATCGTAGTTATTTAATAAATAAGAATTAGGTAGTTACATAATTATACGTATATACTTAGGTACTTCTAGTATATACTTATGTATATGTTTAGGTTCGTGTTAATAAATTAAAAGAAATAAGAAAAACCGTGTTCAATAAACAGAAGAATAAAGTTAAGAGTTATCCCTATTTTGTTAACCCTTTACCGCATGGATTTTTCGATTTGGCTCAAATTAATTTACATGATTCTACGGCCTAATAGGTACACTAGAAAAAAAATCTTTTTGTTTTGATCATTAGAAACCAAAATAATAGACCTGAAACCCAAAATCTCACATTTGATACAACATGGAGTCAAGGTTACAAATCTTATATGGTACAACATGCAGTTAAGGTTTTTAATATAATAATTCCTAAAGGAATTTCACGCCCGCTTGCGTGCAGAGTACCTGAAAAAAAATAAAACAGCAAATAGGTACCTAAACATACATAAACCCCAAGTGCCTTACAAAAAAAGGTTCGAATAGTAGTAGTCCTGTCATGCAAACGTCATTTCTAATTACAGTAAAAAAAGACAAAACACGGAATAACTATTCGGACCTTATTCTTTGTTTATTTGTAAGGCACCAAACGTTTATAGCAGCGGTAAATAAGTATACCAAATCACCAAAAAAAACATGTTTTACATGGGATGTAGGTACCCATGCATGCATGTAGTCTCACATCTGACCGAGCAATGATACAAACTCTAATGCATGAAGTATCAAATTTGAAAACAAAAATTGACCTTAACTGCATAGAGTATCATTTCAGATACAAAGTTCGAGACTTTTTTTCGTCAAAAAGAATTTGATATAACTTACATGTTTTTCTGTAAAACTTCTTGGGATCCATTGTACTTTTGATTTGCACTAAAATAATTTAAAGATGAGCGAAAAAATAGCGAAAACAGGCTTTTTTCAATTCACAAACCGTATTCACTGTCAGAAATGGCGGTTTGCTAGGTTCTGTGACAGATATTACAAACCACAGGCACTATATAAAACTGCCAATTTTTTTTTCGTGTTCGGATACAATTCATACAATCATAGTCTAGACATCAGCCATCAACACATTTTATAGAAGGCTCAAAAAATATTTATCTGTGAAAACTCTTAATGTATCATTTATGATACCGTATGCGGTAAAGGGTTCTTCTCGTAACGTTCTTAACTCTCCATGCAACTATCATACACATTGGATTAGGTACCTATATTGTCGATTATAATGTTATGGACTGATTTTTCAACAGTTAACAAAACTTATCCAGCAGATAAAATGTTACCAAATCAAATTAAAATATCACCCTATAATACAAGAAACAACGAGATGACAACACATTTTTAAAATGGCTGTACAATAATCGATTAGCAATAAATTAACGTCATGCATTGATTATGTGCATCCGATAAAGAGTCGGACATACCTACGTTCACATATATAAAAGTTCCGATCTTCATTCACCATTTAATTAGTTCATTAATTAACATTAAACGTAAACTCGGTGTCCTGAACAGGGTGCGGCGATTCTTCACGCCGGATCAGTTGTGCCTTTTGTACAAGACACAGGTGCGATCTTGCGTGGAGTATTGCTCGCACCTCTGGGACGGTTCCGCAAAGTACCTTCTCGATGCCTTGGACAGTTTGCAGCGGCGCGCTATACGCATTATCGGCAGTGCAGAGGTTACTAATGCTCTCGAGCCCCTACAATTGCGTAGAGATATAGCGTCACTCAGCGTCTTCTACCGCTTGTACCACGGCGAGTGCTCTGAAGAGCTTTTTGACCTCATCCCACCTTCTCCCTTCCTCCATAGGAGTACGCGTGCTGCTCTCCGGAGTCACCGCTGTACTGTCTCGAACATTCCATCGCGTACAAAGAAATTTGGTGACTCGGTTTTCTGTCGCACTTCCAAAAGATGGAATAGTCTATCAGCGCACGTTTTCCCTCCTTCCAATGACATGGGGTCTTTCAAACGAGGCGTGAAGAGGCACCTTGTGGGCCGGCAGGGTGAGGGTGACTGATGCTGCGTTGTTTTGACGCTGCACCAGTTGTCCTTACGTCTGGACTCCATTTCCACTTAACATCAGGTGGTGGAGTCATTTGCCGAGCTATGTATAAAAAAAAAACATTTTAAATGCTTATGAACGCGACTGTACAACTTCTGGCGTTTGTCGACAAATTCCGATAAATTATCCATTTATTGGTGTAATCAGATCTTTGCTACGACCCGTAGTTTCAGAGATACAAGGTGGCCACTACAGGAGAGCGCTTATCCTGGCTGGGCCACCTTGAACCCTTTAAAACTTTTGAACTTTAGACCGACAAATTCTGAGATTTCACGACAAATTATTGGTGTAACCAGATTCTCGCTACGACCCGTAGTTTCAGAGATACAAGGTGGCCACGCCAGGATGAGCCTCATCCTGGCGGGGCCACCTTGAACCTCTTATAACTTTTGATCGGTGGACCGACAAAATCTGAGATTTCACGACAAATTATCTAGAAAGTCAGATTTCCAGTTGGTGATGGTGGCCACGCCAAGATGAGCCACACGTCAGAAAGAGGGTTATTGTGACTACTGCTAATATGCAGATTGCATGCAGCCGGTACCAACGACTTTATACGCTTCCCGACGTACTGCTGCTCGAGATGATACATTTTGGGTTACCCATTCCGATTCCCGGCTTTTGCAAAAGATCAATCGCAGACAGAGCGCGTTCACCACTGCATCATCGAGCTCCTCAGCACATATACCTCTATAATTATAATTTCCTAAATAAGAGTAAATTTTTATTATGTATGAGGGTATGTATGTACTATGGCGGCCACAAACGCTTGACCGGTCTAAGGGCTCAGACACATAAACACGATACGACGCGGCGTCGTACCACGATGGGGCGCCTGTCTAGTATTTGACAGGCAATAAGGTTTATACTAGCCTGGCGCAACGCTTACTTTTGCGGTGCGACGCGACGTTGTATTGTGTTTGTTTCGGCCCTAAAGGCGAAAATCCTTAGCACCGCGACGCTCGCTTTTAATAATATATGCCACGGGGCGGCGCGGCGCAGCGGCGATGCGCGTGCACTCGATTTATTCTTCAAACCGGTAAAGCCTTCGAGACCGCCATAGTACATGAAATATCGCCGTTGTTGTCATGGCATGCTAAACTGCTTATATGAGTCATGAGGAAAAGCAAATAAAACAATTGTATTAAAATAATCATCACTTTATTAAGAACAGGATGACCTAACTTTATGGTTTATCATGTCATCTCTTCTGGTGAAAAGTGTACAATATATAAAAAATGTGAAAACGTAGTTATACAACTTGTAAATGAAATAGCTGAAATAGCGCTAAACCTCAGACACCCCAACTTATTTTATTATAAAAGAATTTTATAAATTGTTAAATTAAGTTTTCACGAATTATTTCAGATATTTGCTTTTTTTGTTTTCTTGCATTTCGTGCAAATTACAAACTTTATGGTAATAGATATATGCGCGATTACATTAAAAAATGTGAGTGCAACATTGCCGCTTGGCGTCGTCGTAGTCAACTGTGCTGAAAAGTCGATAGAGTTAAATAAATTGAAAGAACGGCGTAGTTACAAATCTAACCCAATTCTTTATTAGTAGAGTTAATCCTACTCTTGATTATAAATATAACTTTATTTTCACATTTTTTTAAACATTCTACACCTTTTATGAAAAGAGACAAATGTGGTTTTCTTGTAAATTATTCCACATCATTGTCTTTTACTATCATTATGTTATGTTGATATTGAACCAAAACATTTCTTAAATTAATTGCAATTATTGATAGCCAGGAATTAGTGATAAGACTGAACAAATTAAATCTATAAGCTAGCTGCTACACCAATATACCAAAATAATAACATAATTAAATAGGTGTAGGAAATAGACTTCTCATTTTATCCGGTCAAATACTTCAAACTTAGCTTGAATTTGGACCTGTCAAAGGTAAAGCGTTGATTTCTTTGTTGAGCCTGATTTGCTCATTGATGGCTCTCCAGGCATCATCTTTTTCTTTCTTAGTGATAGGTCTTTTCTTTTGCTTGGCTGCTACCATTTTTTTGTAGATGTCAATACACTCCATATCAACTTGATCCAATTGTTTCTTTAAGTTAAGTCTAATCATTTCTTGTTTACATAGGCCAATAAGATTCTTCAAATTGCGGCAGTTATCCTTTCTCACAGCTGTTAGTTCAGTCTGGCATTTTTTAATTTCTGCTAATATCTCATCGTCTGCAGGATTTGTCAGGGGGGGTAAATCTTCAGGATCTAAAATTCCTTGTTCCACCAGTTCTTTGCGAAGACATTTTTCTAATGTCAGTGAGTTTTTATAGCTGTTTTTTGTGTTAGCCATTTGTTTCACTTTTATATCAGGTACTTCATAGGGCATTACATTCTCTTCCATTAATGCTGATACAAGTCTTTGTGTCAATGGTCCAGTAATCATATTATCATTTGTCTTTTCTAGCTTCTTACGAATACTAGATGCGTCGGGAGACATACCAGACTTTTGTCTATTGGGATTGGATGCATTCTGATCCTCCGCCAAGTGTTCATCAGCCCATACTTCAGAATAGTGTCTACCAAGTGGTGGTATGGGGGGCAAGGTTGTATTACTGCTTTGAGACAGCAAAGATTCCAGGAATTTTATATCATCTAAGGTAATTGGAGCACAGTATGGCTCAACAGAGTTCCAAAATTTATAGGGTATATTATTCTTTGGCAGTGCAAATTGAGACATTTCTAGTTTTACAGAGTTATCAGAGTTTAAATCATTTGAGTAGCTGTTACCAGCTCCAGATACATTGGAAAAGTTTTTGAACTTAGGCACCTTCGGTTGATTAGACAATTTAGTGTAGTCTTTGGTTTTAACTAATTTATCTTCCATAAATTTTCTTTTGACAGGGTATTGCAGTTGTTTACCTGCTGCTTTTCCTTTCTTTTCTCGTTTAGACTCGTTTGTGTCGATGCTTTCAATTTCAGACTGAAAGTATCGTATTCGGAGTGCTGTGTTACAGAGTAGAGACTCTAGTTCCAGTTGCAAGGCATCTAGCTCATCCATTCCAATCTGCTCATCGGCAGATCTCGCTGCGATGGCAGTAAATCGTGGGAGGTGCACAGAATTATCTTGGATTTTGGTATAAGGTATAGGACAGGCATCAATCTTAGTTTTACCTACGGACACAGCGCCTGGTATTTTAGCAGGTTTGTTGTATGGGGAGATACCAGGACTGGAGGGTTTACCGTTGTCATGGCCCTTACTTGCCAGTCGTCCTTTTGTGTTGTGGTGCATCCTCTTACCTAGCATCTTGATGCAATCAAATTTACCCGCGTAAACAGCGATCTATATAAATCTAAATACCTACTCAGTGACATGTTCTAACGTCACTCCATTGTACACTGCCATTTATATGCGATTGTTTGCAGCTAGTGATTTTTTCTAAGTAATACTAATCGTATTAAAAAGATACAAAGTGGCGACTTGTTATAATAAAAACAACTTTATGGTATGGCGCACGATAGCTACAACAACAACAACACAAAACACCACGACGACACAGCGTCCATATTTATTTTAACCATAGTTAATTTTTGTTTTCTTCTTCCGTTTGATGTTGTAAAGGCGCAAGGGTCTAGTCCACACAGCCATGTCTTTTGTATTTTCATGATTATAGAGGTGATTTTAAGACAAGTCTTAGAGCATTAAAGAGACAAGTGGTGATTAAAGTAAAAATTATCAATGTTATTATATAAATAAAAAAAACGAGCTAGACTTACCGTCTTTAACAGTAGTCGCATATGATGTGTAACATTTGACATCTCACCTTAGTAATAAATTAGCGACAGCTAACATTATGTTCTGAAATAAAGTGAGTTAGGTACAGGGCTTGATACCGGTACCAAAACTACCGGTAAATAACGGTAAATACCGGTATTTTCATTACGATACCTTGGTATTGGTACTTACCGAATACCGGTAATACAGACCTTGATATAGTGCCGGTACCGAAGTATCATAGTTAAAAATACCGGTATTTACCGGTATTTTTGGTATTTACCGGTATTTTTGGTACCAGTATCAAGCCTTGGCGCCACGCTCGTACTTAAGTGAAAGCCTATTTGGTTTCGGTATTACACCCACATTATACCGATATCAAATGGTCTATCTCTATGTATAATCGATACCGGTTCCAACTCGAGTATTGGTACTGTATCAAGCAAGTTAATTGGAACCGGTATCTATACCGGTACCAACTAAAGTACCGTTCTAACTATAAAATAATGATAAAGTCTATTACACACGAAAGGGTTGAAATCAATATTAAAATAGAAAATAGAATATAGAATTAACAATGACGTATATTTTACCATTGATAACAAAAAAAATACCGACTTCAAAAAACAGAAAACTTAAAAAGTAAAAACAGCTCTAAAAAGTAATAAATAATATTGAAATCATATCGCATGTCAGTTTAAAAAATGTCTATTGAAGTCGGGTGGTTGGTGGTCGGCTGGGGGACAATTTTGTTTCATTTAAACATTTATAGTTGTTCCATTATCTCTACTTTTTTAATGCCAAAAATAAAGTAAAAGTAAGTAGTAAAGTAAAAAGTAATTTTTCTTACAAGTAATATTTAAATAAACAATATTTCCTTCTTGTATAGATGATGATGAATGATAATAGAAATGAGAAGTGAGAAATGATATACCCTCCAACCCCTCGAGTATCTCAGTAAAGATGTGGGGCTTTACTAAGTCCTCGGGCGGAATTCTTGAGAGAATTTGAAAAGTGAAGGTGCACTGTTTTGTTTCATTTGCCAAAACTCATGCGCACTTACGAACATTAACGGTTTTCATTCCGTCTCGTACGCCCGATCAACACGGTTGCGTCTTATTACGCGCGCGCATCGATACAATAAGTCATCCGTCTCGCTCGCTCAGCGTGCATCGCTGCCCGGTTCGGATCGAAGTGCTTGTGCGCCGTGCGTTTTACACAGAGTAACGAGCAACACAGAGACTGCTACTACTAGATATGGAATCTCACAATAGTACCTTTAATAAAGGTGAAGAAAATATCCACCCGACTTCTCGTGGCGAAATGAGTATCGATGGTTCATTTATTGATAAGGAATCGCCTCCCTACGTCACGTTTCGAAAAGGTATGACAAACACCGACCTACAGGATCTTCGTAGCGACTTCAAAACCTTTCAATCTAGTATGCTTTATATGATCGAAAGTTGGTTCACAAGGCAGGATGAAAGGTTTGCTAAGTTGTTGGATGAGGTCAGTGACGTCAAGTCTTCTATTCAATTTATGAACGACAACTTTGAGAACTTGAAGTCAAAGACCGAAGACGTTGAGAAACGAGTTAAGGTGCTGGAAAATAAATCACTGACTGATTTTATGGATTCGTCGAAACTGGTTGAATTAGAGGTCAAAATTGGTAATATGGTAATTAATGGAATCAGGCGTTATTTTGCGGAAATCCATAGTACAAAAAAATGTAATTTAAATAATATGTAGTGTTAATTCCGCTAACTCACTCGTTTATACAGCTTGGATGCAGTACGCATGCACCGCCCTCCCGCCCGCAAAAAGTATGCACATGCAGGAGAAACAATGCGTGCAAGCGAAAATGCACACCAACACCGATACCCGACACGTGTTTCGCCCCTCCACGGGGCATCCTCAGGAGCTGTTGACTGGTCGAGAGCTGCGCACCGACTGTTACGGCTACGCAGCTCCCGGCCGCTTTTATAAAGCGCCATCGTTTGACATTTGTGACGTACTACCCGCGACAATACGTAATATTGTAATATAGAAATTAGTAACCTGCCAGAGAAACGTGGTGAAAATCTGTCTACTATTTTGGAGAATATCGCTGTCCTAGTGAAGATGCCCTTGAATAAACAAGAAATAATATCAATTTATCGGGTACCCCATGCTGCTCCTAACTCCGCACGACCGAAAAACGTAATTATAAAATTCTCAAGTCGCTTAATACGTGACAACTTTATTTCGGCCGTTCGTCAAAATAAGGGTGTGAACTCTGCTCAGATTGGCATCTCGGGACCCCCTCAAATAATTTACGTTAATGAACATCTCACTTTGAAAAACAAGATTTTGTTCCGGGAAGTACGCGAAGCAACAAAAAAGTTTGGCTTTCAGTTCGCCTGGGTCAAACATGGAACGGTCCTCGTTCGAGCTAATGAATCTGCGCCTGTCATCGCTATACGTTCGGAAAAAGACCTTTCGAAAATCAAATCTAAAGTTTGATGTTAGTGTAAGTCGTAATAAAAATGTGTATAAGCTTCTTCTAACACAATTAAAGTGTGGCAGTGATTTTTATATATTTGGTTGTGATGAGTGCAGCCTCTCTATTCAACATTACTCTATGTGTTTACGCATATTTGTTCGACTAGTTATTTGTTTAAAACTTACCTTCAATAGACAATTATTGGTTGATTTTGACTTATTACACGATTTTTATGTTTTTTTTTGTTATTATAATGCATTGGTTGTGTCTTGTAACGAATTGTACTTTGATGTGGGACAGTGTGTGTATGTTTATTTGGTTTGTTTTCGAACTATTCTTCTTATATTAACAATATTATAGACAAATTGTTTCTACAAAATATAATTTTCATTTCGTATAGTTTATTTATTTCAATGATGGAGGCCGTTGCCCAGCTGTGGGACAGTTATAGACTATTTAACTTACTTTACTTTACTATTTATACTTTATTTTATAGTAATAATTGTGAGATATTATTCCTTAAAAGAGTTTGATAAACTTACGATTTATTACCAAAACTGCAGAGGACTACGGACTAAACTCAATACTTTATTTATGAACGTATTGGCAGAATGTTATGATGTAATTATACTGTCTGAAACATGGTTGATGTCGAAAATTAACGATAATGAAATTATGCATTCCCGTTACGTGTTGTATAGGTGTGATCGTGACCTTGTCGCGACCGGCAAGCAGGACGGTGGCGGACTGCTTGTGGCGGTTCGCCGCGGCCTGCACGTCGTGCGCTGTGCACTAGCCTCTGACTTAGACCACGATCGCGATGACTCCGGTCTGCCTGCTTGTGTCGATTACGTGCTATTAAAACTAGTCTTGAGGCATAAATATGCGATTAGGTACGTGGAATAGGTATTTTTTGATACCAGTAAGTACCTAATCCACGCCACCGAGGATTAGGTATTCGTATTCCACGATCGTTTTGCATAAAATATCTACTGTTGTAAACAAAACTATACTTTATGTCCAACACGTAAGTTTCAAATTCATTTGAGAGTCCCCATACGCCATCTAAGATAGAATATCATATCATATCAGTTCATAGAAAAAAAAAATCTTTTTATTAAGAATGTCGTTTGATTTTTGCTGCCATTGAATGAGACTCAGAGCAAAATAGGCCTATTTACGAACATTTTTTTGTATGAAGATTTCATTAAACACCTTAATTGTATTCCCTTTAAATATTTATATGCATCGCAAGTGTAAAAATATAATAGATAAGCAGTGATAAGCCTGTTAGAGTGTGCTAAATATACACACTACTTGCTAATTTTGAATAACTCCTAATTTCCTAAAGTGTAGTGTGCAAATGCCACTCTAAGGCCAGCCGCACTTTGGATGGGTTTTCGTACGAATTTTACTCGTACGAATACGCACGATACTTCCCATACACCCATTACCCACGACTAATGGAATAAGTCAAAAGTGTATACATGTTAATGCTCGTGACTGTACCATAGCAATCTGAGAATCGGGATCGGGATGTACCGTGCGTATTGGTACATGTTCGTACGAGTCAAATTCGTACGAAAACGCATCCAAAGTGCGGCTGGCCTAAAGTATGAAGGGTAATTTTAATTGCAATTATGAAACATTTCATGGCTAACTGTCATGTTAACTAGGTGCTATTAAGTGAAAACGTTACATAAAATTAGTAAAACGTCATTCAAAACGTTACCTACATAATATCTATTCCTATTATTTGTTTATTCAATACCGTTAATCGTAACATTTACCCGTTCCGAATATTTATGCAGTACCTATTATCGTTACTTACACTAATACAATACCTATTCTGAATATATTATGCAGTACTAAATAAATATTCGGAATAGGTATTTGGATTAGGTATTTTTAAATATTAGGAACAGGTGGAATAGGTACGGATTTTACCTAATCCAGCCCATGTCTAATTAAAACTGAGAACACGAGATACTTATAGTGTACAAGTCGGTACAAATTCCCATAAACCAGGAGTAAAATATAAGGTAATGAAATAAATATTTGACTCCAGAATGAAGATATTTATTAAATGTTTGCATAACCTATATGTAATCGTGAAAACAACGCGATAGCGCGATTCACAAATAGTGGTACAGCGCCATCTATCGGTGGCGTCGCACACCAAACTAATTTAACATTGTCGTTTGATTAGACATTCCGCCCACCAAGGACGCAGTCCTTCACCGCCCACCGTAAGACATCGCTGACAAAAATATGATGTCCTTGGTGGTTTATAATTTACAACACATAAGTCATAATTAAAGTGATACAAAAGCTATAACAACACAGGCTTGTTTGTTCTCAGCTAAGCGGAGCCCATTTCACCTGGCTCCGACTTTTCGGAATGTGACTGTAGCTATGACTGACAGCCTACAGCTCTTAGGTGTTGAGCTCTCGTCCAACCTCAACTTCGGGCAGTACATCGAGTCAAAAGCAAAGACTGCAGCAAAAAAACTGGGGGTTCTCTCTAAGGTCAGGCGGTACTTCACGCCAGAACAGCTGCTCCAACTTTATCAAGCACAAGTTCGTTCATGTATGGAGTACTGCTGCCACCTTTGGGATGGATCAGCCAAATACCATCTGGCTGCTTTGGACTCGATTGAAAAACGAGCTAAGAGACTCATTGGTGACCCTTACCTGATAGACGCCAAGCTGCAAAATCTAGAACATCGGCGTAGGGTGGCTCGTCTGTCGGTCTTCTACAGGATTCATTTCGGGGAGTGCGCGAAGGAGTTGCACGACCTAATCCCACCATCCACTTTCCGCTATCGGAGCGCGAGGCGCGAGTTCCATCCCTATGTTGTAGATATGCCACCTTGTCGCACGAGCCGATTCGGTTCAACTTTCTTAGTGCGTACAGCTAGGGAATGGAACGCGCTGCCTGCGAATGTGTTCCCTGAAAGGTATAATCTGGACCTCTTCAAGGCTAGAGTGAATAGGCTATTTCTAGGCAGGCATGTTCCATCCTCGACCGCACCGTCACTTAACATCAGGTGAGGTGTAGTCAAATGCCTGCCTTATAACCAATAAAAGAAAAAAAAAAAAAAAAAAAGCTATATGGCAATATAGCAACAATATATAATAATAAACTAATCGAATTACAACAACTTAACTTCTAACAATTTTGTCGAGCAAATTATTAAACCTATTCAGACTTGGGTAAGGGACAGAGTTTTGAAGTTGGACGCTTGATCAAGGAGTTCTTACAGCGCAACGTTACGAATCGGGTAATATTATCCCGGCCTGGATGCAGTTCTACAACTCGACCGTAAAGCCACTTTGTCGGAGGTAAGTTGTCTTCCTTAACTATTACTAAATCATCAACCTTCAGTTGTGATGTGTTTCTTGGCCATTTGTAACGTTGAAAGAATTGACTCAAATACTCTTGAGTCCACCGAAGCCAGAAGCTCTGCACCATTCGTTGAGTCATTTGCCAACGGCGTAAACTGCCTATCTGGACGGACTCAAAATTGTAGTCCGGTGCAATTACCAGTGGTTGCCCAACAAGAAAATGTCCTGGACATAATGGTGGCGCATCGTCTGGATCACTACTAGCCGCTGACATTGGTCTTGAATTAAGACAAGCCTCTATTTGAGCTAAAACTGTAGAGATCTCCTCAAAAGTAAGCGTCGAATCGCCAATGACCCGTTTTAGATGGTTCTTCATGCATGGCCTTCGTCGCGAGTTGTTTGTCGCAACGCTTTGACTGCCAAATAAGGAGCACTGGAGGTACCGAAAGTAACTCTCAAGAGTCTGTAATCCTTTATTTCAGTATCAACATATAGCATGATCTGCGGTGTTTATATTCCACCCAGTCAAAGTGCGGCGATATACTCTATTTTATTAAATGCTCTTCAGTATGAAATGAGTAATAATAACCTTGATAAATTTTATATTGCTGGGGACCTTAACCTACCTCATATAGAGTGGCGTGAACCCTCTGATCAAACTTCTGGCTCACTTTTTAATAACAGTTGTGACGTAGTTAGTAATTGCCTTAAAAATTTTTTAGCTTCATCACTAAGTTATCAATTTAATAATAATAAAAATAGTATGAATCGCATACTTGATCTTTTCATATCTAATGATGACGTCTGCATTTGCGAACCGCCGCATAATCCAGTTGTGCCCGTTGATTGCTTGCACCCTCCTTTTTACGTAAACATTTCGTGCAACCAACCCTTTAAATCTATGACTGTGTCCTCTACGCCTAAATACTGTTATTTAGAAGGTAATTATTTGGCCATAAATGATAAAATTGAAAGTATAAATTGGCACACTCTTTTTGACGGTTTAGGCATTGAGAGATCTATTAGTTTTTTTTACGAAAAAGTTTATGAAATCATTAAAGACCATATTCCATTTAAGACCAATTAAACCGAATGATTATCCGATTTGGTTCTCCCGACCTCTAATCCACATTTTTAAGGACAAGCAAAAGGCTTGGAAAAATTGGAAAAAATATAAATCCAAATTACATTATGAAGAGTTTTCCTTATTTCGCAAACGTTTTAAATTACTTTGTAAAGAATGCTTTGATAGTTACATAAAAAGAGTGGAAGAAGGAATAAAGAGTGATGTAAAAATATTTTGGTCTTACATAAAATCAATAAAGAAAAAGCCTGATATACCGTCAGAAATGAAGTACAGTAACGAGAATTGTGATAAGCCTGAAAAAATATATAATCTGTTCTCTCGCTTTTTTGGATCTGTTTATGAGGAGGCCGGGCCTGGGACTAACCCTGAGTCATCACTAATTAGTGACTGCTGTGATTATGTATTATCGGATTTTAGTATCTCGGAAGATGACATTATCAAAGAACTTAAAGGCTTAAACATCACTAAAGGGCCTGGACCTGATGGCATACCACCTTTCTTCTTAAAATCTACCTCAAATTCAATCGCAGTTCCTCTTACTATCCTATTTAATAAAAGCCTAAAAGAGGGTACAGTTCCTGAGTTATGGAAAGTGGCTAATATAACGCCGGTCTTCAAAGGCGGTAGTAGGAGCGACGTTGAAAATTACCGGCCCATATCGTTGCTGTCCACCTTATCGAAAGTTCTCGAACGATTAATACATAATTATATTTATCCACATTTACATAAAATAATATTAGAAGAACAACATGGTTTTGTTAAAAAGCGTTCAACTATTAGTAATCTAGCCTTATATACAAATTTTTTATTTGAATCTATGGATAGGAGAGTGCAGGTTGACTCTGTCTACACCGATTTTTGTAAGGCTTTCGATAAGGTGGATCACGATATTCTTCTACAGAAATTGGCATTCAATGGAATTCGCGGCAATTTACTGAGATGGTTCTCTTTCTACATAAAAAACAGATCACAACGTGTTGTCATCAATGGTTTTGCATCTGATATTATTATTAAAGTATCTTCCGGTGTAGCTCAAGGCTCCATTTTAGGACCTTTGCTTTTCGTTTTATTTATTAATGACATTAGCAGTTGTTTTAAAAATAGTAGGTTTTTGTTATACGCCGATGATCTTAAAGTTTATCGTGAAATAACGAATTTAGATGATTGTCTTAAACTTCAAGAAGACTTAGACCGTCTGACTGAATACTGTAATAATAATAAATTACACCTTAGTGTCACAAAATGCAAATCTATTAGTTTCACGAAGAAAATCAATATTATTAACTTTACTTATACATTATGTAATACCCCTCTAGAGAAAGTCCTCCTAATAAAAGATTTGGGTGTTTATATAGATTCAAAGCTTCATTTTGATTTTCACATCGAACACATTGTTAGCAAAGCCTTTCAGATTTATGGTTTTTTGATGCGGTCCTGCGTTTCATTTAAGCATCATTCCTCATATCTTTTACTTTACAAATCTTTGATTAGATCTCAATTAGAATATGCTACTGCCATTTGGAATCCTTTTTACTCTAAATACAACAAACAAATAGAACAAGTACAAAAAAAATTCTTACGTTCCGTTAATTACCGATGTTTTCATTCTAAGTCCTCTTACGAGGTTCTTTTAGATAAGTATTCGTTGCTTAAACTTGAAATGAGAAGAATGCTCTCAGATATTATGCTACTGTATAATATTTCACACAGTAAATCAAATATGCATACATATACCTCATCGTTTGTGTTCCATTCGCCACTCTCGTAAACGTTATTTATATGCACCAAGATTTTGTAAAACTAACGCAGGTGAGCGTGCTCCTCTTCTCAGAATAATGAAACTATATAATAATAATTTTATCGAGCTTGACATTTTTGCCTGCTCACCTGCGTCATTCCGAAGAAATGTCTGTGATATTTTAATAAAACTGTAACTACCTGAAAATTTTATAAGACAATATCACAATTTATTTATTACAACTTAACACACATTTTTCTGACCTCAAATCAAATTAAATTTAAAATTAAACAAAATATAAATTCTAAATTGTTCTAGATTTTCTTTCTTTTTCTTTATGTAGAAATTCAATACTATAACTATGGCTTTACTCTGTTTTGCATTAACTGTGTACTTGGTTTTTGTCAGTAATTTGTGGATAACGCAGCTGGTTGCACTGTCAGTAATTAAGTTATATTAAGCTTTTATGTAGTAAGAAAACAGTGTAATTGTTTGTTGTCCTCAATAAAGAGAAAAAAAAAAAACCACCATTATTTCACATTAATATTCGACATCACAAATTTTAGAAAATAAAACGAAACCGCCGACATGACTCTTCACTTTCCCGCCAAGAAGTCCACAAACCAAAGCTATTTTATTCTATTCTCCCTTTTAAGACCAGCTAAGGAATCTAGCCCATGTTTCCACATCTTCGGTCACATTTAATGGTTCAATTTAAGATACTCTACGACAAAAGTAATAAAACCTTTTTTTTTTGTAAATTAACTAGGTACAGAAATAAAGAGTGAGCGACGCACTCGCTCGGTCTCACTTGTCTAATAACCCTAATAACCTCTATATTACCCTTAAACCGATACCTCTGCGAGAATGTATTGCCGACTTGCCGTAGCCGTAGCCGGCTTATTCTCAGAGTTCTCAGACTACTTTATTTATATAGGTAACATAAATTCTTCTGTCTGAGCGTTAATACTTAGTTTCTTTGGGTTGGTATTTCTGCGAAACTGAATGCTATGCGCAGAAAACGTCAGAAATCTGACGTTTCTTCAACAACATTGTCCAATGTCCAACTCAATGATTTTCTGTTTCGGTGCTTTCTTCACGTTATTAGCAAATTAGTGTGAAGTTCTTTAGATTTGAAATTATTTTGTGTTGTGGGAATATAGCCGAGGACTGCATAAAACTCTCAATATTTATTTTGATCGTGATGCCAGCAAATGTATCAAACTACACCATGCACTTTTAATCCTCTTGTATGAAACATTGACGGAATTTTTTCCATTGAATTCGCTATGAAACACCTATTATTGAAATGTTCACTTTGTTGTGACAAAACTTTTGAGACGAAATTAGCACTTACCGAACATTTAAAAAATATATTAGCCAATTTGACTTGCCCAGTATGTAACAATAGATGGTCCTCACTAGCACACTTGATAGAACACTTGACTCTTGATGACTGCCAGCCTGATTATAGCTTAATTGATAATACACAAACAGTTAATGACAATGCCACCTCAATTGGTAATAATGCAGATCCACCTGCTGACAATACTTTGGATGATGATGATGATGAAAATGGTAAGGATGTTTGTGGTATAGCCTAACCGCCCTGCCCGGGTTCCTCCTACTTACTAATAAACAGATTATAAACTTCGAAAAGTTATTCATGTTTTGTCTCTACTCCAATTTGAAAAGTTTACATGAGGAGAAAAAGACATGGAATATCTCTTCTAAGCTTGTAGGTACCCAGCTAAGTAAGTAGTGTAAGGCCCGAAGAGATTTGGTGAAGTTGATAATAAAAGGAAAGGAAAAGTCTTTAATATGAATGTTTTTAAAACATTTTTAGAATGAAATATTTTAAATACCTACAATTAAATTCTCTTGAGTGCCGCAATAAGCAGCATACTTATAAATTTTATCATAAACTGATTAGGAATAGCTAACAATAAGTAAAATAAATTTAAAAATGCTGTGAAATAATTAAATTCTCTTCTAGTTGTCTAAGAAAACTACTTTTTTATTATTAAAAATGTTACTTGTTTAATATTATTGGCTCTAAGCAGTATTAGTATAAAAAGTTTATGTTGAATTTTGTTGTTTGTTTATTATTTATTTATTTATTTATTTATAAGGTTTGCCAACATTTTTACACCAATTACTTATTCTCTAAAATACATTTTTTCTTAAACTACAGTGCAAAAACAATAACAGGCAAACACAGCATTAATAATATATAAACTGTGTACAAACATAACATAACATATAAAATAAGAGTAAAGATTTCAAGAAATTAGTTACATTATTAAATTGAACTAACTATGTTAAATTAAACAAATTATGTATGCCATCTAAAATGGGTATGAAGTTAAAAAGTTGCGATTATACATATTATATTTACATTATTCAACTATTGACAACAACAAGAAAACCAAATTGGTAAAATTCTAGACAATCATTAACTTATAACTATTTATTCAATTTCAGAACCAATGGACATCACAGAAGAGAAACTGTTTACTATAAGCAGAAATGAAATCTCAGAAGTTGATAAAAACTCTTTGATCGCTGGTGGTCATATGTATTTAGAGTTAGCTACAAAAGACAGAGCTAATACATGTCCACCTACTCAAGAACTGAAGCTAGTCAGCAGTGGAGAATGTCTCCAGCCATTTGTGGTCATGTCTGCAGAGGATACTGATATAAACCTGGAAAATGTGGTGACAAAACAAAATAGTGATGGTACAATATCTTTACAAACAATAAAAGGTGAGCTTAATTTTAGAAAACAGTTTATTAGCCTCTTTGCTGGCAGGGCCCGCGCGAAGCCATTTCCCCTGTCTGGCACACCTCCCCGTGGGGCCTCTCGCGGTTTAGGAACAGTGCATTCTTTAGGAGATTACTCGATAATTTGTTAGAATATCTACCGACTTCTATATACTATATTTGGATTCTACATAAAATTTCCTATGAAATAGCATATAAACTCAAACAAGCAGCAGCACCGCTCGCTTGGCGCTAAAATGACATAGCAGCTGACCATCCCGATTCGGGTTGGCCACCAAAGTCGCACTTACATGATGCGGGTAAAGAAAAAAGATAGAATAAACAAAATCTTGAGCAGAAAGAAACTATGGGTAAATATTTTGAATCAAGTCATCTAAATTTAGAAGGGGGTAGGGGTGAAGGGGGGAGGAGTACCCGCCCCCCCACTTAAATTCACTCCGGCAGCTAAAATGTCAGTTTAAGCGAAAAGAAGGAATAAAGGTAAGTTTTTAATTGAATGTCTGTCAGTAAAGTTAGGTTATTTAATTATACTATTATAATAATATGTTAATATAATAGTATAATTATTTAATAGTATAATTATAAATTTATAATAGTATAAGTATTTACTGTTTTAATAAAACAGTAAATGTATAATTTTGCAACAGTTAATGTATGTACTAGCACATTGTTTCTCTCTGTTAACAATTTCATTTTTCACAAACACTAATCGTATTATATTTTATTTTATTTCAGATTTGAAGCTTGAAGCGCCCAATGACAGTCTTATTGCTCCGACGGAAATTGAGCCAGAGGACAACCCAGAAGAACTGTACAGCTGCAACACCTGCGGAGTCTCCTTTGCCTCCGTCCTTGAGCACATTCACAGTTACCACAATGATCAAGTGGTTGTGGTTGAGGTAAATTCTAACAATTTGTTTTTTTTTTTTTTTTTTTTATGTTAAAAGGAGGCAAACGAGCAGGCGGGTCACGTGATGGAAAGCAATCACCGCCGCCCATGGACACCCGCAAAATCAAAGTAATCGCGGATGCGTTGCCGACCTTGAGGAAGGAGTTGGATCTTGAGGAGGGAGTAGGAATTGGGAGAGGGGAGGGGTGAGAGATGGGCCTCCGGTACTTTCACTCACCGGACGAATCACAACAGCAACGAGTGCCGTTGTTTCACGCCGATATTCTGTGAGAGGGTGGTATTTCGCTGGGCGAGCCGGCCCATTTTGTGCTGCAACGCAGCGTGGCTCTACCACTCAGATAGTGTCACTCATTTAGCACCACCCAGGGGTCACGTGTAGGGTCTCAAGGGTAAACCTACGGACGCGAGTAACTTTAACCCCCAAATTTGTTATGAAGTATGTATTTAATGTACACACGCCTGCACACAGATTATCACAAACTGCCAAAGGAGGTCACTAAAATCTGGCCAGTTAATGTACCGAGGTAGACTTTATGGAAAACAATACTCTATGAAACGCTGAATAATATAGCAGGCCTACTTTGTTTGTTAGTTATTTGAAAAAGACCAAAAATAATAATTTTGGTTTGAAAAAATATGCCATTTTAGACCCTGTCTATGTTAAATAATCTGTTGACATACGATTATCAACAGGAAGGTTCCTGTTGATAATCGTATCACAACAGATTATTAGGATAAGGTAATCAAGAGGAAAAAAACGGAATACCACACACAGGGAATAGTCAGGTTATTAAATAAAAATACGAATCGCAAACGAAAACAACGATGCACCCCGAAACGAACGGAATGACATTTATAACATTTGTTGTATTTTGACATTTTGTAGTGTGTTACTTGCAGAGAGACAATTATTTGCTGATTTTAATATTATTATTTTCTATTTTTTATTGTTTTACGCCAATTAAATTATGTATTGATGGCCTTGTTTGATGGCCTTTAATGTATTGGTGGCCTCTTTATGTGTACTTTTTGGGCAAAATAATGAATTGCCTTGCAGGGTGATTTTTTATTAAATATTAAAGGATGTGGTCTAATTTATCAAAGAGATTGTAATATATTATTTCTATTTAATCACTTGTATTGGCCCTTTTGTATGTAGAATAATATATTTTCGAAATTGAAAGGTTAAAAGGAATGTTTGTCTACTTTTAGGAATCTCCCAATAGTGACATTTCCTTGAAGTATGATCAGATAATAGAAGATCCTTTAGTGGAGAAGCCACAGCCTGTGAAGCGAGTCAGTGTCATCACCGAAAACGGTGACATTGTAGATGCAGTCTTTGAAGACCCTCTAAGTAAGTTATTTATCTTTATAAGTAAAAATGAATCGCTAAATGTGTTGCTAATCACAAAACTCGAGAACGGCTGAACCGATTTGGCTGATTTCTTTTTTGTTGTGTTTGATGGAATTCTAAGGAAGGTTCTCATGGAGAGAAAAAACGTAAAAATACGAGGGAAAATAGTAAACAATTTTCTTTTCCCATACAAAGCACTCTGTCCCCAGCTGTCAAACATTTAACGTCAATCAAAGCAAAACAAAGGCGCGTTAGGATTATCTTTGGTATGCCTTCAAGTTGATTAGAGGTCAGATTTATTTATTTACGCGCCAAGTAATCAAACAAAAAATATCGTGTATCATACCATACACAAAGTTAATAGTACCCTAGGGCACTACAATAAAAATATCATCACATTAGATACTACTAAAGTCATTAAATGTTATTTTATTTATATTAGACTGCAACAGGCCAATAATTTTTGACAGAACGAAATCTGTCGGGGCAGCTATTAACATAAAATAAAACAATGTAACTTTGTTTTAGAGAAATAGGGCAGAACAAGGTCTGCCGGGACAGCTAGTATAATAATAAATTTATTGCATCACACTTATTATTATTATTATTATCTCTCTATTTATTTTTTTACATATTAATTTACATTTTTAAATATTTTCTAAAAAACAAAACAAACATTTAAAAATATAAAAAATAGGGGTCCACCGGCATCGGGACCAGGGTCCAAACTACCGGTGATTAGGGATCCAGAGACAGGAACCTCCTCACAATGCGTGCCGTATCGAGGAGAACTGCCTTCTGAATCAGGCCCTTGATCCAGCCGCCTAACGAGAGCCTCATGAGATGTTGATCGAGGCTCTTGGCCATCAGGCCGTTCGCACAACAATCGGCACGATGACAGCCGAGTCCACATTCCACATGTCGACAACCTCATGTGCTAAGTCGAGATATTTGATTTGTTTCTCTTTCTCAGCTTTCACGAGGTTCTCGTCATGGGGAATGGTGATATCGACAATCATCGTGCGGCGCGCTAATCGATCTATCACCACAATGTCTGGCTTATTAGCTACAATAGTCCTGTCGGCGATGATAGATCGATCCCAGTACAACGTGACATGATCATTATCGAGAACTGGGTCGGGCACATACTTGTAGTACGGTACCTCAGAATCCACAAGTTTGTATTTCAAAGCAAGTTGCTGGTGTATAATCCTGGCCACTTGATTATGCCTGTGCAAGTACTCACCGTTAGCCAGACGAGAACAGCCAGAAATAATATGTCTGATAGACTCACCCGGACGGTGACATGCCCGACATATGACAACCGTCCCGTCCTTCATAATAAATTTCCGGTAGTTATTCGTTAGCATAACTTCGTCCATAATTGCACAGACAAAACCTTCAGTTTCCCCGAAGAGGTCACCGAAACGCAGCCAGGATACGGACGCTAAAAAGTCTACATCGGGTCCGTGGAGGGCCCGATAAAAGCGCCCGTGGAGCTCCTTGCCTTGCCATACCTCCCTGCGGTCATTGGCACTAAGTACTACGGGTTTGTGCCAGTTCTCTTAAGCCAAGGACAGCGGGGTGAGTCCCTTGTCCACTGATACCACATCTCGGTGCATACCCACATCGGCTTTTAGGAAATATTCCCTGAGACTGCACACCTCACGGTTGTGGATGGTCTAAGCATTTAAAAAACCTCGACCCCCGCACTTCCGCGGAATGTACAGCCTCATTACCGACGATCGTGGGTGATGCATCCGATTTGCGGTCAGCAATGTACGGACTCGCCTATCCAGGGCATCCAGTTCTGTCTGAGTCCACTTGAGTATGCCGAAGGAGTACATCAGGACTGGCATGACCCAACCGTTGAAGGCGCGCACCTTATTGCCGCCTGATAAGGAGCTTATGAGCGCCTTTTTCAGGCGACCAAAGAAACGCTCCAGCAACGATTGCTTCATGTCAGCCACACTTATTCCTAACCCCTCTGACATACCCAGGTATTTATATGTATCATTTGCGGAGAGCGATTTCAGGTTTATAGAATCTGAGAGTTGTAATCCCTCAGATTCTACAATCCCGCCTCGCTTTACATGCATGACTGCACATTTGTCTACACCAAATTCCATTCTGATGGAATTACTGAAAGTTTCAGTTACCTTCAGTAACTCCATCAGTCGCAATCTGTTGGGGGCAAACAGTTTCAGGTCATCCATATAAAGCAGGTGGGATATTACCTGACCTCCTCTTCGCAATGAATAGCCAAGTCCCGAATCCTCCAGCAATGTGCTGAGAGGGTTATTATTATTATTATTATTATTATAGTAGTAGCTAAATACGCTATACTCTCGCCTATGGCGGTTAAGTCCGGCAATAGCACAATCGGCCGGAGTCAGGGCACGAGGGAGAGAAATCGGCGGACAATGCGCGCGGTATCAAGTACCACCGCTTTTTGCATTTTCGCTGGAAGCGAACCGCCGCCGCCGAATCCCAGCCTTTTCAGATGTTTACTCAACGTGGCTGGGATTAGCCCGTTCGCTGATATGACAATCGGGATGATTTCAGTGGACGTCACCTCCCACATTTCAGTCACCTCGTGTAGTAGGTCCAAGTACTTCCTTTGTTTCTCAGTCTCGGCCTTCACGAGGTTCTCGTCATGAGGGATAGTGATGTCCACCAAAAACACCTTCGATTGCGCCCGGTCCATCAGCACTATATCGGGCTTATTGGCACAGTCCTGTCAGTTATGATTGGCCGGTCCTAGTAGAGCCGGATACTGTCATTCTCTAATACTGGCTCCGGTGAGTATTTATAGTAGGGCAGGCTGCGATCGACGAGACCGTAATTCAGAGCGAGCTCTTGGTGGAGGATTTTGGCTGCTTGATTATGCCTGTGCAGATACTCGGTGTTTGCAAGAGCCGAACAACCCGAAACCACATGGCGGAGTGATTCTCCAGGACGGCGACAGGCCCGACAAATGTCCACTGTACCGTCCTTTATGATGTACTTTCGGTAGTTGTTCGTCCTGATAACCTGGTCTTGTATCGCACAGATAAATCCTTCCGTTTCCCCAAAGAGGTCTCCGAAGCGAAGCCAATATACAGAGGCTTTTCGGTCTACGTGAGGCTCGTGTAAAGCCTTGAAAAACCGTCCGTGTAGCTCTTTTCCCTTCCATACGGTCTCCCGATCGGATACACTCAATACTGCTCGTGACTGCCATGACTCGTTGCCTAGATCAAGAGGAGTGAGTCCTTTATCACACGCTATGACATCTCGGTGCATCTTCACATCAGTCTTCATCATAAAATAGGCTCTAAGGCTGGATATCTCGCGGTCGTGCATAGTTTTAGCGCTTAAAAGGCCTCTACCACCACGTTTCCTCGAGATATACATCCTCATGACCGATGACCTGGGGTGATGCATTCTATGGAGTGTCATAGTAGTGCGGACTTTTCGACCCAGGGCGTTTAATTCGGTCTGCGTCCACCTAAGTATGCCAAAGGTGTATAGAAGAACCGGCATAACCCAGCCGTTATAGGCTTTGACCTTATTGACGCCAGACAAAGAACTGTTAAGTACCTTTGTGGGGCGTTCAAAAAAGGCTTTGCCAACGGACTGTTTTACGTCCGGTTCTCTTACACCTATACTCTGTGCCATACCTAGATACCGGTATGTATCAGTTTCGGAGAATGATTTTAGTTGGACGGCCCCAAGGTCGACCTCCTGTGATCGCATACTCTTTCCCCTAGTAACATGGATAACTGCACACTTATCAACCCCCAATTCCATTCCGATGGAACCACTAAAATCGACAACGATATTCAGTAGGTCCCTCAGTTTATGAGCCGTCGGGGCCAACAGCTTTTTTTTTTTATTATTATTATTATTTCTCTTGGGGACGTCGCCAGCCGAACGGACGATCAGCCTGCGTTGTTGCGGGCCATTCCATCCTTTTCCTCGTTCTCCCTTTTTAGGGAGTTAACATCACACTTAAAAATACACTTGTTTTAAGCAAACATCTCAATAAAATTTAAGTGACAATTTCATATAAAATACACCTTAACTGCAAGCCAAGAAATCATTAAAAATCCTTTACCTTCCGTGCTAGTCAAGACTGTATGACGGCATTGCAATTTGATGGTTCTTGGTGTGTAGATAAGGTGTATTTTACAAAGTGCAATATCACTAGCATTCTTTTGTATTAATTTTTATTTTGTAATTTAAAGTTCGAAGAGTGTTAAATTGAATAAAGCTCCTTTGGCTTACTATATAGTAAGAGTAGATTGTGTTGCAATTTTTCCCCGCCCGATCTTCTAAATGCCACTACACATTTACAGAATACACTAAACATGCACACTAGTTTAGGCCCAAGACACCGTACTCGTAGAACAAGGATACGTAGAACCGGTTCACACGCGCTCTATACCAGGTACAGACATATACCTGGGCGCTTCTCTCCTCCTCCACGGCCCGATCTACCCGAGCCGAGGTACGTGCCTTTAGAGGCGCCCTAGGGTGGTTCTGCTCCCCGATCCGATCTGAACTCTTGAAGGGTTCAAGCCCTGAAGGGTTCACCTTCGGAGAATCTGGTAGGGCACATGGACGCGCACTTTTAAGTGTGCGATGCCGTTCCCTCTAGAAAACCTCTGAAGGTGATTCGTTTCAACACGGCTTGAGGTACCCTTTACGTACCTCGCCGCCCCCAAAAATGCCCAGTGACGCTGAAAATGCCGTTTGAATCGATCTCTCTCAAAAAAAGTTGCAATTTTTTTACAGGTTTGACAGAGTTACGATAGCTTAATTGGTAGTACATTTGACTCGCTATGACGGGTGCAGGTTTGGAAGCCAGTCGTGGATTTTTTTCAACACTTCTGTTTGTTAATTTATTTGTTGCAAAATTTGTGTAAAATTTACGTAAACCCAGTTTTTATAAATGTTATATTTATTTCTCAGCATTAAGTTTGCCATTAGGATATGAAAACAAAACAAATAGACAATAGCACACTTTCGCATACACAACATTTGTTTATTTTGTTTGAATAAATAAAGCCATTAACAATCACATTACTGCTACTATAACATTGAAATTTTCATTAATTTTCAGAGATCTCTGAACCTTTAATAAGGCATGATGAAGTGGAGAAGACTGTTCGTCAGCCAGGCAAGCGGTTCGTGCAGGTCGACAAGTTCTGCGACAGTGTGGTGAAGACCATTAGCCCGCAAGGTGAGCAATGCTATACCCCACCTGTGGGCCTAGTACGAACTTTTATCGAAAACGTAACTGCTTTTATGTGATTTGATACTTTCCATAGTGAACTATCCGCATGTTTGTTTTCACTCAAGCAAAGAAAGTTTAATTGAAATTGGCTTATTGGTTTGATAGAATTTGTGCTATGAAGTTTGTATGGAATCCGGAAATATAAAATGAGTTTCATGCTGAATTGCTGATGTCATAAAATCTATGAAATGAAAAATATGAAATATCGGTTGATAGTTCCATTTACAGCGTTGTGGCGTTGTATCAATTTGCAAACAATATTCTTGTTTTGCCCTAACGAGTTGCGACACCAATACGATAACTGTTTATGATAGGATAAAAAAACTTTAAATTTAAAAAAACCTAGCTTTTACCATATGATACGTTTCCTAACCCCCTGTAAATTAATTTCGCAGAAAATGGTGGACCCTATCACAAAGTAATAGTAAAGGAGATGCAATCAAATGGAGAACGCGTTAAGACATATTTTTGTATGTCGTGCAATATTTACGTCAATAACTTAGACGACTTTAAAAACCAACCCTGCAAAATATGTAAGTATTTTTTTAGTGTCGGGAAATTGTAATTTTTAACAGGTTGACCGCCGACAGGCTCTTTGAATGGAAATTCAATTGTTTGTCGGACATAATTATGGCGTTTAAGGTGTTAAAGTATTATCTATAAAAATGAATAATCATAATAATGAATAATTAATCGATCTATAGATTTTTCAATAAAAATAAAAAATTACGTGTTTTTGTATTTAAAAAAAATCTCCCCTAAAGGGGTGAAATAAGGGTGGTATGTTTTTATGGAAATATTTCGTTCCTTAAATTTCGGTATTTGGCCTGGTTAGAAATTAAGAAGTGTTTGAGGATTTTTGGAAAATGATCCCTTAAGTAGGGGATGACAATTTGTATAGGAGGTTTCAAAACGGACTAAAATTACTTATACAGAGTGATCTTTATTACGTTGTACTTGGCAAGTTGGCTAGTACTTGATAAAAAAAACATAGTGTTTAATTAATAAATAATTTAAGTATGTACACCCACACGGCTACACATCAGACTAGTCAAAACTGTCCATTTTTTAAATAAAGTTTTAACCTTATGCTATTATCATAATTTTTATTGAGGAATATTTTTATTAATGATTATGTAAGCCGATTTTTGGTCCCAGTGATTGAGGAGCTTGATGGCGCAGTGGTTATCGCACCCGGTCTGCGAATGCTGCCTTAAGCAATTTTCGCAGAGGCCGGCCATCGGATGGGTGACCAAAAATGTATCATCTCGAACTCCGTGCTTCGGAAGGCACGTTGGTCCCGGCTGCATTAGCAGTCGTTAACAACCACCAATCCGCACTGGGCCCGCGTGGTGGTTTATGGCCCGTTCTCATCCATCCATAGGGAAGGCTCGTGCCCCAGTAGTGGGGACATAAAATTAGCTGATGATGATGATGATGATGATGATTATGGGACGATAGCTGCACATAAAAAATCGGTTAAGGTTTCATTTTGAAGAGCTCCCGTCGTAGATGTGCAGAAAAATAAAGAAACCTGTCATAGGTTTCGAAATTCCTAAAAAATCTGTTGAATAAACGCGAAGTTTTGCGGGCGACCCACTCCACTAGTTCTATTAAATACACTTAGAACTGACGCATTACTACTTATTTTATTACTAACGCATTACTACTTATTTTTTGTCTTTTTCAGATAAATATCCTTGTCCACACTGTCCAGTTGCTTATGAAAATTCCAAATCTCTTTGCGCGCACATGAAAGTTCACAAAGTACATAAAATAGGTAAAAAGAAGTCTAATTATCCAATATTGATATCATTATACTAACCTTGTTACAGAAAGGTGGTAATAGAAGTAAATAGCCTTTAAACTGTCCCACTGCTGGGCAAAGACCATTATTATTATTTAAATTATTATAGTATAGTTGTTTTTATGAAGTATTTTTCATAAAACAATTGTAGCGATGACTTGTTTCATTGATAGAGAGCTTTGTCCAGCTGTGGGACAGTATATAATATGCTATTCCTTTTCTACTTTAAGCATAACATCTGCTATGTATATTTACATAATTTTAAAGCAATAAAAATTTTGGCAATAAAAATATAATCTTATAAGTATTATGTTATCTTACTTTTCTTTACTTTAGAAAAGTATATATTAATTTCTTGTACAGAAAAACATAACAAAACTTTACTGTTACAGATGAAGTTTTACCACCAGTAGCCTCTGAATATTATAAATGCGAAATCTGCAATACAATGTTTACAACCAACAAGTCGTTAAAACTGCACAAGAGGATGCACGACCCCATCAAGTAAGTAACTTGCCAATATTATTACTTTACTCAGATTAGTGATAATAATTATTCAGGCCTTGAGTGCACCAATGTTAGACAAAAATTGGGTATTAGTTTGCGATTCCAAATGAAAAATCCATTTTGGATAATAAGATAATAAGAGGCAAAGTAAAATAAGAGGACGCGAAATTTAACGATGTAACTCTTAAGAGGGTGCCGCGCGGACGCAAAACTGCGAGTTAAGGCATTAGCGAGCGAGCGGCGCGTGGCAGTGGTGTGAAAACGGCGCACGACATGAATACGCACGCACACTAATAACTGTACAGAGTAGGCTAGTGATTTAATTGGAGCAATGTTTACTTTCGTAAAGTCATAGGCGTTTGGGTAAAAAATAATAAAAGTCTTAATATTTTCATATTCATATTTTTTAAATGAAAAATTAGACATCAGTGGCCTGCGGAATATCAATACAAACATTTTGATGTCGGATTATTGTTTCATGTGCTATATTTACAAAGTTTCGGAAGAAATAAGTTTTTAGATATCATTACTTTTACGTATTGTTCATGCAGTTTCTGGGTATTTTTTTCAAATTCCAAGACAACTATGGCCTTGTGAAAGAATCAAGCTAACTTAAACTAGTTCTTTTAATGTATATGACCTATTCAGCGCTTAGCACCAGTGACTTAAAAACACGTAAATTTTCGAAATTCCGCGCGGCACCCTCTTTATACAATAGACAACAGACATAGAATAAAAGACAAAATTAGTCAGAAGTGTATTTATGTTAATGCTCGTGAGTCTCGTGACCTTATAAATTTCGTGGGCTTGGAAACCGGTTAAATTTATTAACCGGTTTGGGTCGTTGACCTCATATCAGAATGGTATAAGGTTAAGGTTTCGGTTACCGGTAAATAACCGTTTAAATGAAAGACCGGTTTTTTATTAATTGCGATTCCGTTAACCGAAATTAATAGGTTAATTTGAATTCCAACAACTTATGAGCAACGCCATCTGTTGTGTTTTGTGTAAACTAATTGAAACTAATGAGGCTCTCGCTTCCAGCGTTGCCAGAATGTTACTTATGTAACATTTTACGTTACTTTTGACCATCTCATGTTACTTCCATGTTACACGACTCAAAATGTTACTTTTACGTTACTTTGAGAACTTGATAAAAATATAGGTACCTTTAATTAAATATTTTCCAGCATACAAAGATTAAAAAAACCGGTTAAATCAGTGCCGAGTATCGGTTTACCCGAGCTTTAAAATTCTGTTCTCTGTATTAACCGGTAACTAACATTTTTTTGGTTTGGTTGGAAAAGTTTATTAAATTAACCGGTTAATCAATGAACTGAATCATACCGGTTTAAAGAAGTAGAAGAAGTTAACTGGTTCAGAGCCCTGCTCGTGACCAGTCAAAGGTACAGTCGCCTGCATATTGGACTATCCAAAACTGACAAATTTCTACAATAAATGTTCAATATGTCGTAGATACTTGGACGCCCAATGTAACCGCAGTGCCATAGAACAATTGAATTTCTATTGTGTCTGGTTTAAGAAAAACTAAGTCGATAGGCATAAAGCTAAAAGTCTATTGAGAAATTTTGTCAGTGCAGGCGTGCCACAAACTAACGCAGTTACATTAACCCGGTTAATCGTTTTCCCGAACAGATCGCGTCCCATAGAGCCGCCAATAGAAACGCCGCAAGGCACCGAAGGCTGCACGGACCGTTACCACTGCGCGATCTGCGACAAAATGATACCCACAGACTATAGAGCGGTGCACCAGAACTCGCACAAGTCCGACGACCAGATGAACTGCGTGATATGCAACAAGAAGTTCCAGTCCACAGAGTACCTGGAGATGCATATGAGCGTGCATAACTTGGACAAGGTATCAATGAAAATTGTAAGGAATCAATCATCCAAGGCCTAAGCTTGTATTGTACTTTTCTCAAAATTTTGCGCGGAAATTAAAACTGAATTAATTTATTTGTTTATTTATTTTTTTAAGGGACGCTAGTATCTGTTTACACTTTTACATAATATAGGTGTCATTAAAAATATTAACAATTACTTAGTCAACAAAAAAAAAACAACTAAGATTAAACAGTTAATATTATAAATGATATCTATATATATAAAATTCTCGTGTCACATGTTAGTTGCCAATGTTGCCATACTCCTTCGAAACGGCTCAATAGATTTTTATGAAATTTTATATGTATATTCGGTAGGTCTGACAATCGGTCGTAACGTAATCTATTTTTCATACACCTAAGCGGTAAAGGTGGTCCACCCCAAATTTTTTTTTAGTTTTTGGAAATTTATCCAATACAAAATGATTTGTGTGTTTTGTTGTCATGAAAACTGTTAAAGCAGTACGAAGTCCGCCGAATAAACAATAATATGTACGAGTAGAATATAGTTAGTTGAGGAGCTCGATGGCTCAGTGGTTAACGCGCCCGGTCTGCGATTGCTGCTGTTAAGAGCCTTTCGTAAAGGCCGGTCATCAGATGGGTGACCAAAATGTTTAATTTCGAGCTCCTCTGTGCTTCGGAAGGCACGTAAAGCCGTTGGTCCCGGCTGCATTAGCAGTCGTTAACCTCCAACCCGCACTGGGTCCGAACGAATGACGATGCGAATATAGTAAATTACACCAGTCGATGGAGTAAAAGAACATTTTGCACGCACCAATATTCATTTCATTCATTTGTTTATTTTGTTTTTTAAAAACATCTTTCTATTTGTAGCTAGTTCGAAATTTAAATAAATATTTTTTTAGTGACCTTTTTCTTTGCCATGTTTCGGAGTAAAAAGTTTGTTCCAAGTTCTAATCTTGCCGACGATATTGTCGTCGTTGGTAAGATTAGTATTTACTATTTAGAACTTGGAACAAGAGATAGCGTACTAACTAGCTGTGGCTGGTTGGTTTCGTATGGAAAAAATTGTTTGTCTAAATGCCCTCGCTCACGTCCGATAAACGCAGACCGATTTTTTGTCGGTCAAAATGAAACTTATGGGATTCTATGTTGCAACGCCAGGGACCGGAAAATCCCTTTTTTTTATTAAGCCAATTGTTAGGGAAACCCTATCAATACGCTAAGCATTTCGTCACTTACTGCATCGAAAGGCTAACCAAATTGATACAGTTAATTAGGGCAAGCATTAACCGCATCCAAAAACCCTGTTGACTCTAACCCTATAAAAAGGGTTTTAACGTGCACAAGCAATTCAAGCTTCTACGTGCAATGCATTAGACTTATTATTGCATTACCGTTTACGTGTCCTATCGACGCCGCCGCCCGTTGAATCAATGCAGAGATCCGAACTTAAATACCGGTATGTTAGTAAAATTCACCAAAATGCGCGAAAACGCGAAAACAATTTGGTTAGCCTTTCGATGCAGTAAGTCGACGAATAGCTTACCGTATTGATAGGGTTAGTGAAAACGAGTCTATGAATTACCCAATCAAAAACCCCCTTATATGGAAAGCGGTTCCGGTCCCTGCAACGCACACGTCCTGCATAAAGTCTGCCACAAAATAGGTGAAAACACCTCGGCGAAAAAATCGGTCCTAAAATCGGTTCTACAAAAAGTTGGTCGTGGGCAGGCACCGTAAAACAGTACATAGGTAGTGGCTTGAGCTTTTTTATAGACTAACAAGTTTTTAATAGAAGACACCGTTCCTCCATAATTGTCATAATCAATGCTTTATAATATAATACTACAACCTTCAAACAATAAAGCTTACAATTAAACTAAATTAATTCAATTTATAAGTTTTCATTACACTTTTATTAACACATGCTATTTTATTACAGGCCCCAACAAGTAAATCGGATAAGTCTCTGCCATACAGTTGTTTGTACTGCGAACGACGGTTTGCGAGGCCACACGAGAAAGTTAAACATGAAAGAATACACACAGGTACTAACTACAAGATGTTACATTACATAACAATTATAATTACATAACTACTTTAGCTAATCACTGCCAGTGGCTGCTTTTCATCATGCGGGTCAAATGGTATATATATGCTCAGTAAAAAGAAAACAAAGAAAATGCTGATCGATCGAAATTATAGCCAATATAATATAGAAAATATATATTATGTCTCACTGCTGACTGGGCAAAGATCTCCCCTGTTCGTCTTCACTTGTCTCTATTCTGAGCACCCACCTCATACCACCCCGGCAAAAAAGTGGTTAAATCGTCCCACCATCACCGCTATGGCCTGCCACGTCAATATAATAGCGCATGCTAAGGCCCCATAGAAAACGAGTTTTCGAGTGAAGACCGCGTATCTAGGTGGAGCGACGATCTTGGCGATGTAGCTGGCAAGAGCTGGATGAAGGTAGTCGCGGATCGTGCTCAGTGGCGTGCACTTGGAGAGGCCTATGGCCAGCAGTGTGTGTGTGACGATGAAGGCCCCGGATGTTTTGAGAGACTCAATAAATAATAATGAATTTATTATTTCGGCCATCTAGGATCATAATTCAACTAAAATAAAATAATAAAGGGTGTCCAGCGGAAAATTTTCAACTTTAAATAATAATTTCTCTAAAACTAGCGGGGTGAAGTAAAGGGGACGGAAGTCATTTGACGCGCATAACTTGCGGATTATTTAGTCGCCATGAATCATTGGTCGGGAGCCCACCGCGCGTTCGCGGTTGAGCAATATTTGAAGTGTGGTGAATCATTGGTTCGTGCACGTCGCGCTTTATGCACTCGCTTCAATATTCGGCGTTTGTGTGTCGGGCCGAGCACTCAATTTATATGGTCGTGGGTGCAAAGGTTCAGACAAGAAGGAACGACAGTCAATCAAGCGCATCCAGGACCATCAACGTCAGCAACGACGCCAGAACATGTGGCGCAGGTGCGATACGAAATTTTACGAAATCCGCGTAAATCAATACGGAAGATTGCAGCCTCTACTGGAATAAAAAAATCAACAGTACACGTTATTCTTAAGAAGAAAATGAAATTCCATCCATATAAATTGCAAATCGTGCAGGGTCTCAATGGGAATTACTATTCTTTACGAGAAACCTTCGCAAGAACTATGCTGGAACGTTTTAGAACACCTCGAACGCTTGGAAACATAATGTTCAGTCATGAAGCGCATTTCCATATTGATGGCTATGTTAATAAACAGAACATGCGTTTCTGGTGCCCCAGCAACCCTAGAGAACGTCATCAAAAGCGTTTACATTGTCCAAAAACGACTGTGTGGTGCGCAATTTCCGCTCAAGGCATAATAGGGCCTTATTTTTTTAATCAGCGAGCGACTGTTACTGCTTACGTGTATTGTCGAATGATTGACGATTTTTTTTTACCACAATTGGAGTTATTCTCCGGGTACAACAACAGAACACTATTTCAACAAGATGGAGAAGGAGAAGGTGGTAAGGTAATAAATTAAAATAAAATTGTAGCCTATATTGTATCTCACTGCTGGGCAAAGACTTCCCCTCTGCGTCTCCAATCTTAAATGCAAAATAAAAATTTTAACGTTTAAATCCTTTTAATCCCGTCTGCTGTGAATACAGACACAATAGAATTTCCATTGTTCGCACTGATCAGTGCTCGCCGCATATCCAAAGTTAATACTAGGGTGGTCCCCGTAGGTGAGAAGCCGCACTCGTGCGAGATCTGCGGCAAGTCGTTCCGCGTGGCGTACTGCCTCACGCTGCACATGCGCACGCACACCGGCGCGAGACCCTACGCCTGCCCGCTGTGCGGGAAACGGTAAGTGCGAACGGCAATAACTTGTTTGTTATTATTGTTATTTTATTTATTTGAGAACAGTCCTACTTAACAATGTGCTCACAAGTTACATTAATTGTTATGTAAATGGATAACAGAAAGAAAAATTAATTAAAATCAAAGTATGCTTATGGTGATGGAATGCTATGGTCACTACAGTAGTATACAAGTGTATTGGATATACTATATTTATTTTGTTTTTCTATTGCTGTTGTCTAACGCCCGTTCCCAATAACCAATCTATCTGTTGTTTTGCCTACTATAAATACAAATTTGGCATAAGCTCCATACAAATTATGTCAAATTTCTAACTTTAGTAAGCAAAACAACAGACAGATAGAATATAGGGAACGGGCGTTAGTCTTACGTAGTATAATGCGGAATTATTTAGAAATTTGGTTACCGCGTCGCAAATTCGCTGGTATAAAAACATTAATATCAAAAAAAGAAAAAATAACTATGTTGTCGAGCGATTATTTACCAGTTTAGAAGTTAATATAAAAAAAAAATCGGCGTCTTCCCTGTACTTTATTAGTTATCTTTTTCTGCATTACAAAACATCTTATCGATATTCTGTGAATAAGCATAAAAAAACAAGAAAAAAACAAAAATAAACATTAAACAATAATAGAAATAATAATAGTAATAATAATCAATAAACTGTAATAGCACAATTTTGCAAAATTCTCTTTAAATATAACTACGCATCAGCGTAAAATTCAAATCGCTTATCTTGCAACCGCAGTAAGCAGAGTATCATACTTAGTCACTGTCGTAATATCGGCCAAATCGTTTCCGCGTCGCTTTCTCTGGCTGAATGTGATCTCGTTATCGCTTGCAAATATATTGGACATAATAATTTATAAAATATATTTATACCTTCAAGCTCATAATGTAATTCATGTACTCAATTGTTTTATTCAAAAGAGCTCTGATATTTATAATTTTAGTTTTATTTGAAACAAGAAAATACATGAAAAAGCATTAAAAAAAATATTCTCATCGGAAAATCCAAAGTCCCTATACTAAATTAAAGGGAAACAAAGGCATATTAAAAATAGAAACATTATAAGCACCTTGCCTGAATTACCTGATGGAGTGGATTTGGCACTTTCTGAATTAAGAAATTTTAGTGAAATTTCTATCATGACACCACAAAATGTAACTTCACTTTTTCGTTATGTACACATAAAAGTGGTGTATCTTGTCTTGTCACGTTATATTTTTTGTTTCAATAAATGTTGGCGACTTAAAAAAATAGTAAAATTCTTTATGTTATAATTTTTATGCATAGGTTCAAGGCGCACAGCGTGTACAACCATCACCTGCTAACGCACTCTGAGGTGCGTCGCTACAAGTGCCCTTACTGCCCAAAAGCTTTCAAGACGTCTGTACAGCTGGCCGGCCATAAGAACTCGCATACGAAGCCGTTCTCTTGTACACACTGCAATAGGTAAAACAACTCGTCAATTTATTTATAAATTTTTTATTACATGTTGTTGTTGTTTTAAGTTAAGATTTTCATGAAACTAGAACAGGTGTGACTCTGACTCGTAAATATTTACATTGTAATTGAAAACAGTATTTGCAAAAAGTGGACTTGCTTTATACGAAAGACGATTCGCGAATGTATGTATGCTTATTTTTTTTTACTAATTTTTACCTAAAGATACTAATTATAAGATTTATCGTTCAGGCCGTTCGCGATTGTGTACGCGGTGCGCGTGCACACGGACGCCCGCGCCAGGACAAACTTAAGTTGGAAGTTTATCGTTTTAATACTTACCTTAGACGGTACCTTAATTCGCGAATCGATTTCATAAATAAACTCCCGTCGTTCAGGCCATACGAGTCGCTGTTAACCTCAATTTAAAAGTTTTAAGACTTGGACGGTATTTGATTGGCGAATGTATCTTTTTATTATTTTGATCCTAAAAACTAAAATTTCAAAATCATTTAAGTATTTAGTTTAGACTACTTTAGGGAACTTTCCTACACTCAGATGAAATGCAAATAATTATCTCTAGCTCTTCTAAATTACAAGTATGATAAAATCATTATTTACAAATAAAATATATATTTACACAATTACATCTAGACACTTATTATAATATTACAAATTCCATTAATAACATTATCCTAATAACTAATATTTATATTTACATTATTAATATCTATTAACATTAGCACTTTTGATGCGTATCAGTTTGTCGATATCGATAACGATTATCAACACTTGGACGCACAGCGTCAGCGCAGTACATAACATCCATGTTCTATATGCGCGGCCGTAAGGCGCACTGCGCGTGCGGACCAGTCGAGACTGATTCACGACGCGAAGCGCGCGCTTCTCTGCTTCCGCTTATATACTTGCCGCTTTTGCTCATATGTTTAGACTTTCTGGTGCCTATGTGTTTAGACTTATTTGTGCTTACTCTTGAACTATCTTTCTTCCTTCCTAAATGGTTTACTGTGCCGAACCACAGAATAAATAATAGTACTACGTACAGAAGTGGCACTCCTTTGATATTGAAGAAAGCCGCCCTTTTAATAACCTACAATATTAGATAGGCACTGTGTGCATTCAAAATAGCACCCTATCGCTATACGCGGAGTAGTTATTACTTTGTGATGCGTTTTGTACCGAACGTACCTACGCGCCGTCGGCTCGTGTGTTAGGGATGACAGCAAAGTAAAATTTTGACTACGGTAGATAGGTAGTGATATATACCTACTCTAAAACCTGGCTTTGTGTACCAAAATTTCTTCATCTATTTATATTTATCTATCACAAGATAAAATTAATGGCCTAATTAATATGCGCACTGAATATAGGTAAATACGAACATACCTATTAACCAACGACTGAAAATATACATACCTACGCAATACCTACCTTAGTAAGTAATCTATTCTGTGATTGCACACCTAAGTAAAATGTAGTTATGTAAGTTACATACTTACCTATTTACCTATCTAACAAACAAGCACTCATAGTCTAAGAAACAAACAAACACTGCACGACATGACGAGTTGAAGATATAACGAAAACAAAACGTAAACCACATTTTATTACGTAATATACCTAATACCTACATCATGATAAGTACCTACTGGCGATTTTAATTCTTACGAACTCACTATAAATAGTAAGTTACGCAGGTAGGTTAGGTGCCAACCTTCTACATCACAACAGACACAGGCTCACGATCGCACAGCGAAATATAAATAAGTAAATATCTACCTACCTTTACTTTCGTATTACCTATTTGTTCTGTAAACAAACTAAGTGTAAAATACATTAAATATAATCTTACCTTCCAGAATCTGTCGATAACGTAAAAAAAGATAACTTCGAATCTTTCTGTTTATTTTCGACAGCCTTCCACACAACAATTATTACTGTTGCGTTTCACCATTATTACGGAGCTTGTAAAGCAAAGTTTATAAGTGGTGTACAGTACATCAGCGTAAAAACACATTAATAAGAACCCCAACAAATTGTTTGTACATGTTCCAAACAAGAAAATAATAAGAGTTAAGTTGTTAAAGCTAGTACGCGAAATTTTAGGTGTTTACTATGAGGAAACATACTACTAGTAAGCACTAGTAGGTGCTTTATAGTTATAGAAATTTACTCGTTTTATCGGGTATTAACATGGTATTAACTCAACAAAGTGACAACTTACAAGCTGTGAGGGAGCTAACCTCAAAAATAAACAATGACATATTTATTGTAAAAATAACCTATGAAAGTAAAATAAAATAAACTCTCATGAGTTCAAAATGAGTTTGATTATATCTAAGTTGGTTATATCTAGTGGTAAAGATAAATAAATACAAAATTTACTTACAAGGAAGTTTTCACGTTTCTAAACTCAGACGAGCAAAATCTTTATTTGTTGTGATGAAATCGCCCAACATCAAGACATCAATTCTTGGCAAAATTGAGCTGTTTGCATTAACAAAGCTTGGTTCCATTGCATACGCCTTAGTTGTTTTTAAACAACAGACACAATAGAAATTCAATTGTTCTATCTATGGCAATGTGGTTACATTGGGCGCCCAAGTATCTACAGTAGAGTGGAGTCCATAACACGTAAACTAATAAAAAAATAATCCAAATGTGTAATCAGTAGTATTCACAACAACAAAACACAGAGACGGACAGTATTGACAGCGGAGTTCAAGTAATAGGAGTTTACCTAAGAGTGACGTCATGCGGTGTTTCAGCCAAAATGGCCGATTGCAGTATTTTAATGTTTTATTTTATTGAAAATCTTAACAATCTCAATTTTTTTAATAAAACTAAACCAGTGTTTTTAAAATTTTTTAATATGTATTTTCCCCTAAAAATCATTAAATCGTTGATTTTTGATAATGTCGTCATGTCTATTATTAATTTATTACTAACGAAATTATTACCATGTTTTTTGTTGTGTGTAAGTACTTAAGTGACCATGATAGTTTAAAAAGGTAGGGTACCGTTTGTGGAATCTATGATATTTTTTGGGGAATCTTTGATATATTTTTTACTATTTTGGGTCTAAAACTACTTAACTTACATGCGAAAAGTTTATAAATAACATAGAATCATCCAATAACCAGGCCGTTCGCGTCGCTGTACGCGGTGCGCGTGCACACGGAGACGCACTTGCGCCAAAACAACCTCAAGTTCGCGTGCTCGCTGTGCGGCGCCAGCTACGCGCGTGCCTTCGCGCTGAAAGACCATTTCAAGCAGGTGCACCAGCAGGACGTGGACACTGCGACGCTCACTGCGGTATGCAACTATATTTTATTTATTGTTTCCCAAAGTGTACGCGAATACTACACATTTAAATAAAACAACTTTTGCGGATATACTCGCGTTTATTTTACACACCCTTTGCAGGCTTGGTTACAAGGAGACTCTCCTGTCTCCCTGACTCCCTGTGACCACAGACCCAGCAAAGGATTCGAAACGTCAGGATAAAATAATCAAAATCAATGTGTTAAATAAAATTTTCATTTTATTTATTTATTTAGGCTCAAAAATCAATTGACAGTCATAATAATATACACAAATTTTGGAAAGCAAGACCATAATTGAACCCAGTACGGAATGTTTTTTAGATATTATTTTTTTTAACTCCGTAAGGCCGGCAACGCATCTGCGATTCCTTTGGTTTTGTTTTGGGTGTCCATGGGCGGCGGTGATTGCTTCCCATCAGGTGACCCGCCTGTTCGTTTGCCTCCTTCTAACATAAAAAAAGGGTAGTACGCGGGCTATTCTCCGGAGTCACCGCTGTACTGTCTCGAACATTCCATCGCGCACATAGAAATTTGGTGACTCGTTTCTTTGTCGCACTTCCAAAAGATGGAATAGTCTACCAGCACGCGTTTTCTCTCCTTCCTTTGACATGGGGTTCCTGAAACGAGGCGTGAATAGGCACCTTGTGGGCCAACGGGGTGAGGGTGACTGATGCTGCGTTGTTTTCACGCTGCACCAGTTGTCCTCGCGTCTGGACTCCGTTTCCACTTAACATCAGATGAAGTGGAATCATTTGCCGAGCTAGGTATAACATTGATGTTATGTATTTTGGCTTTACAGTGTGCCTGGATTTTAGGCGGCGACAACTTCTTTTGAGGCGGTCGTAATTTAGTGGGTTATCTAGAGAGGATGGCATGGGGATGTCGCAATGACGGAATAATCATCAGAATTCTAGAAGGGATACTACCATGCACGTAAGCTTGCCCCTGTTCCCTGCTGTATTTACCGTGGTCTTGGAACCTCTGCTCAATAAGTGAATCTGGAATAGGAGTCCTTATGATAGTTAGTCTATACTAATTTTTTAGTTTTATGATTTATAGTTTTGACGTCAATATGTGCCTGTGAAGGCTTATGTTGAAAATGATTTGACTTTCACTTTGACTTTGAGTTAGCTATGTGATACTCTCCCCTCTGCATCCGAATACACATTAAAACCCGTAGTACAGACGCCTGCCTGCACATGAACCTATTCAGAACTGTCAAATTTCTTCGATACATTTTCAACCATATACTTAAGGCATAAAGTTCAAAGACTATTGATCTTTAGTATTTGCCTTTGGCTTTCAAAGTAAAAAGTAAATAGTGTTGAATAATTTCGGCGGGCTGGTTAGAACCACGATAGCTCAATTGGGAGAGCACCTGACCCGGTATGGCAGAAGGGTGCGGGTTCAAATCCTGCTCGTGGAAATTTTTACAACATTTGTGTTTTTGTAATTTGTTCGCAACAAAATTTGCGTTAAAAATTGTATAAACATTTACTATTGAAGAAATTTGGCAGTTTGGGTGCAGACGTGTGTACCATCCCAACACTGTCGCGGGGGTGGTGATCGCAAACAGTAGGCACCGTATAGCACCTTGCCAAAGGGGATGACCGGAATCAGTCCCCGCCCGGTTCTCTAAATTCCACTACACATTTACAGAATACACTAAACATGCACACGGTCGGTTATATAGTTATTGTATTATTGCAGGATAGCTTAGCTAAAAATGACGTTGACTGGTCGATAAAGCAGGTTGCGGAAAACAGTGAAGAGGTGGAGACCGTCATTGATGACAAAACTCTGACGAACGAAGTAAGTGGAATGTCGCAGGGCTGGGCTAAAGCGGCCGCGGCCTTTCATTAACACATTAAACGCCATGACCGACAAACAATTGAATTTCTATTGTGTCTGGGCCCGGCGGCGGTCAACCTGTTAGGCTATAGTGGTTGTAGCGGTCTCTTCATAATCTACATCATCATCATCAGCTCGTTTTATGTCCCCACTGCTGGGGCACGCGCCTTCTCTATCGATGGATAGGGAGAACGGGCCATAAATAAACCACCACGCGGGCCCAGTGCGGGTTGGTGGTTGTTAACGACTGCTAATGCAGCCGGGACCAACTTCTTTACGTGCCTTCCGAAGGACGGAGGAGCTCGAGATGATACATTTTTGGTCACCCATCCGATGACCGGCCTTTGCGACAGTTGCTTAACCTCAGCACTCGTAGACCGGGCGCATTAACCACTGCGCCATCGAGCTTCTCGGTTTCTTACACATTTAGAACTTTGCATGCCAATTTTTAAGCCTTATTCAAACAATGTCAATGTTTTTTTTCAAATTGTAATTTGTTCGCAAAAAAATTTGCGTAAAATTATATATAACCATAATATATAATATAGCTTTCCTAATTCTTAACCATATTTTAACTATACATATATATTTAATATTTGTAAAAGTGCTAAGATCGAATGTTGATGACGTAGTTGTCGACATTGAATAGGGCTCCCTTGGCTTCCAGAGTAAGAGTAGATAGTGTTTTGATAATTTCAGCGAGTTGTATTGAGCAACGATAGCATAGTTGGTAGTGCACTTAACCCGGCATGTCACGGGGTGCGGGTTCAAAGCCCGCTCGTGGAGTTTTTTCATCACTTGTTTTTTAAAATGTCATGTAACTAAAAATGCAATAAAAATAATATGTTCTATTAATTCCGTGAATTATTCGTGTATCAAGCTTTGATGTAGCTCACTAGCACAGCCCTACCACCCGCAAAATATACACATACAGTTTTTGTATACTATGGATTTCCACAAAGCAACGACTGATTCCATTAATTGTCATGTAACTCATCGACATCATAGCTTAAGTTTTTTAAATAAAATATGTAGTAGCATATTATAGCAATATTACTGCAAATATATTTTAATTCAAGTAAAGGGTTCAGGATTAATCATTTTATTTTTCTAAACTTTTATTTAACATCGGTCTACTCTATAATTTCTTACAAATTAATTTGTTGAACAGCTGTAATTAGTTAATTACTAAAAGTGTTATTCTTCTTTTACAGATCACTGATATAATAACGGATGAGCTGTAAAATTGCGGATGTGAAATACTATATACTATTGTTATTTTATCAATATGTGTAAATAATATTATTTCCTATTGTAAAAATATTTGTAAATGTAAAAATGTGACAAAAAATATTCGATACTAAACGTGTCCTTATTCTCTACTATTTTGTCGTTTGATAACTTGCGAATAGTGACATTTCAAGTGACATAACAGTAACAGTAGAATTGAATGCACGCCATAGACAAAACCATAACGAAAATAAATAATTGTACAAATACTTGATGGGTAGAGAATTTAATAATTGCCAGTACGCCGTTTTTTGGTGTTATTATTTGTTTAACGATATGAACTTGAACTTTAATATTTTTTTTTGTTATTTATTATACATTTACATAATATCGTATTTTAATAACTGTTAAGTGCCAAAAAATATAAAAAAAAATGAAAAATATATATCATGAAACCTGATTGCATTAACATAAAAGAAGCTGTATACACTGATGCCAGATCTTCCTATAGTTATGTATATGTTTGTTTCACAGAGGACACATTATAATGATATCAGCGGGGTTAGTCAGTCATTTAAAAAAATATTTATATTTAAAATAAAAAAATTACACTTTTGAATGGAGTGTTACCAACCAGAGTGAACGAGAGTGCGGCAACAGTGCCGTGACCTTGAATCGACGTACCGAGCTGTACCTACCGGCTAGGGTAATTCACACATAGTTAATTTACTATTGTGTGAATTTGGGTGTCTTATAAATTGTAAACTTACCTTGTTATATCTGTCGGCAAAGTAAAAAAGGACAAACTGGGATTATGGTTGTGTGAGTTGAGACATCCTAATACACAACAGGTTTTTTTTCCAGACATTTTCAATAGGCATCAACCTATATGCAACAAAACTCCCAATCGCGACGCCCAAACCAAGAAAAATACGTATACTGATCGGCAGCGCTCAGTGACATACTTGTTATTCTCCGTTACTACAGCAACATAAGCTGCCCGATCCACGTTTGCGGGGACAGCCCGCGTCATCGCGTACTCCCCTCCCGTGCTTTTTTCTGTGTGCTAATGTAGGTGAACTACGAGCTTGTGTGCGTGCGTTTCGGAGCGCTTGTATGAAGTTGCCGCACTCTTGTTAACTCTGGTGTTACCTTGTATTAAAGCGCCTGTTCTTTGAAGTCATCTACATGCAAACCGAAAAGCTACCATTGGGTACTTGATTTTAAGTCTTATGAATAAATGAATACGAAAATTCTGGTATATCGAATCCAGAAATGCACGTTTTACATTACAAGGCTAGATCTGCGATAATTTATCCTAAGCTCTGTGGTTTCTAATACTGAAAATGTCTGTTAGGTGCGGCGAATACCTATTTTAAAATAACAATCTTGGTGTACCGATGAAAAAAGTGAGTTTAATTATAATTTGTGTTTAATTATAATGTATGTTAAGTTTTAAAAAGCAATTACATGTGAAGTTATAGCCCTAGCCTTGGTTTTTTCTGTCTATGATGTCATGCCTAATTATTGTATTGTTGTAAATGTGTTTGTAAACGTTTATTGTTTTAAGACGTACGTATGTACTTACATGTCAACGAATACAAATGTATATTATTATATAAAATGAAAATGTTTCTCAGAAATCAATCCATATTGTTTATGTGTTAATACATTGCACAAAGTTATTTGTTATAAAGGCGAATTTAATTACTTAAGACATTTGATAGGTCTGCTATTAATCATTTGAAACTCTTATATGGGAGAAGTGACCAGGTAGACTATATTTATCTTACCTACACACAACAGGACATAACATGAAGTTGTTAATAACGCCGTAATTCGTCGTAATTTCGTATAGGTACTTCATGGATCGCTAGTTTATTGTCTTCAGGATTATCGAATTGATATATCTAAACACTTTCAATTGTAGAATTAGGTTTTCATATTTTCTGGACCTCTATTCCACAAAGTTCAACTGGTAGTTCAACTAGTTGAACTAATTGGACAAAAAAATCCAATTATTTCAACTTTAATGTAATCATTCCTAATACTTACAAAGTTGAAATAATTGGAATATTTTTGTCCAATTAGTTCAACTAAAAAAATCAAATAAAAAGTAGTAAAATATTTTATTTTTACTTCCAACAAAAAAAAGATTTAATTGTTCTATGGCACTGTGGTTACCTTGGACGTCCAAGTATTTAACTGATCTTTAGTATTTGTTAAAATATTATGATCGGATGATAATGACGGTAGTTGTTGACATTGAATGGGCGCCTTCGGCTTTCAAAGTAAAAAAGTAAATAGTGTTGAATAATTTCGGCGGGCTGGTTAGAACCACGATAGCTTAATTGGGAGAGCACCTGACCCGGTATGTCAGAAGGGTGCAGGTTCATATACTGCTTGTGGAAATTTTTTCAATATTTGTGTTTTTGTAACATTTAAAATAATTATAAAGTTGAACTAATAGTATCAAAGTAGTCCAGAAAGTTCAACTTTTAAAATAAATTACAAAGTTGAAATAGTTGGATTTTTTTTGTCCAATTAGTTCAACTAGTAGAACTACCAGTTGAACTTTGTGGAATAGAGGTTTTCTGGAAGCACCTATCTAATGGACATGGCTAAATACAGTATGGACGACTGCCCTGAAATGTATAAACATCGTATCTAGTAGTACGTAATGCTGGATAGCTAAATATTGTTATTTCATATGTTAAACGATTCATTAACTTTTCAAATCTTTGCTATTCGGAAAATAAAGTCACAGAAACTCCTACTTCGTAAATGGGTAGACAAGCTTCAATTAGACATTTTGCTATAAACTTTAGCTATTCGTTTGTTTACACACTTTAAAAACTAGGAAAAACTAAATCAACAATGATAAAAAATAATTTTTCCATATTTTTTTTTGTAAAACGGAACGTCTTAATCATATTTATGGTTTCCTTGTCAAACAAAACCATAAAAACAAGTTAACATCTTTTAAATTATTGATCTGTTTACGAAAATTCTTGGAAAACAATAAACACGTTATTATTATTTAATCAATATTTGATTATTGTATTTTAACGTACTTTATTTTTCTCATAAAGTGAGTAGTTTCCCGAAATAACATACAATACATTATAATAAAGTACGGGTGACAACCCTAACCACTACACACATATGTATATACACAAAACTCGTTCAATCCCAGAAGATCAATTGGCCAGATCCATAATGGATCTAGTGACGTTTTTTTTCTCAATGGATCCTGATTTCAAGGTGTGGATCTAATATAACCGTTTTACACTACAATAAAACGATTATTATGAGCCGAGAGAAAACACAGCGTCGCTTATGAAGAAGCAGTATGCACTCACCTTATTTCCATCACTTTACTTACGGTTTTTTAGTGTTTCTATGACTGATTTCTGAACGTAGATCCATCTGTCAAATACCTGTCACCTGAAGGCGCGAATCGCGCTAAGTTGTCATTGCAGTCTTCACCAGGAAGAACTTCCCGGCGACGCTGTGTTTTCTCTCGGCTCATAATAATCGTTATATTGTAGTGTAAAACGGTTATATTATGAGTCTGTCGAAAACACAGCGTCGCTTATGAAGACGTGTTTGTTATCTGCTGGTGACTAAAATAATACACGCAATGTTGAGAATTAGAATTATATTGATTATATCACTGTAATACCTCTGAGGTCTTTCAAAAATGTGATAGAAAGTAACATCTGATATGTCCTTAAAATTATTAAAATCGAATGCAATCAATGATTAAGTCAACAGACATTAAATCTCTTAATAAACAAAAACAAGTAAAAAATAAAAATAACTAAAAATAGCAATCTTCTTGCTAAATAAAACAGTTTTGTACTAATTGTATAGGTAAATAATTAGATAATCTTAAATACTTGAAAAATTATTAAATAAGTTGTAATCATTAAGGTCGCGTGCCTGTGTGTCGATCTCTCGGCAGTAATATTTCTTAAATGTATTCTCACATCTCCAATTGCCCCTTTCAAGTATCTCCTCTATTGGGCGATTCTCTAACCATGCAAGTGAAGCAACAGCTGGACGGCAACTGCCCGGAGAAGCTTCAATCCCTGCATCTCTTAGTACTGATCTAATCCAACCACCAATTATGGTTTTAGAAGCAGCTTTGACCTCTCCACGTACTGTTAAGAATAAAGATCTAATTTCTTTGTTCTCCTCTCTTCTGTTACTCTGTTGTAGATAACGACGAATCCAAGTAACGGGACAAATACCCTCAAGCTTATGTTTCTTAAGTTCCTATCCTGACTGTCTCTTTGACCCCCTATCAGTCTTAGATCCATATGAGGGACATTATTATTTCTCTTGGGGACGTCGCCAGCCGAACGGACGATCAGCCTGCGTTGTTGCAGGCCATTTCATCCTTTTCCCCGTTCTCCCTTTTTAGGGAGTTAAGGTTAATCCAGCTTTCACGGCGCCCCGTTGAATCTTTTGGTCTCTTTGGTAAATCTTGCTATCTGCTCCACCTTCAGATCCTTTAGGTCCTCTATGTGTAGTGTGTCCGACCCCCAGAGTTCCCATCTTATCAGTGAGTACATCGGGCATTCAGCTAGTAGGAGGCTGGTCTCCTCGCTTTCCATACACTCCGGGCATATGGGGTCGGTTTTCACTCCTATCACTGTCAGATGTCTGTTCAGCCGACAGTGTCCTGTTATGATTTTTATGACTAGCCTCATGTTCTCTCTTGAGAGTCCCATTAGTTTGCTGGTCTTTTTCTTATCCATACCCTTGATGAAGATCTTCGACTGTCTCATACCATTCGAGGACCTCCATCTTTGGTTGGTTTCTGATGTGATACTGTGGCTGATTACTCCCTTGGTGATGTTGTGCGTTATTGGCAGCCGGGGTTCCGGTCCCACCAAGTTTTCCTCTGCTCCCATTCTGGCTAGTTCGTCAGCCTGTTCATTTCCCGTGTTTCCCTCGTGTCCGGGGACCCACGCTAACGTCAGGTCCGTTCTTTCGGCCAGTCTCTTTAATGATTCCTTGCATTCTTTGACGATTGCTGATGTCGTCTCTTCTCTACCTAGTGCCTTCAGCGCCGCCTGGCTGTCGCTATAGATAGCCATCTTTCCTGTAGTAGTAAGGTGTTCGGCCATCTCAGCGCATGTTATTATTGCGTATATTTCCGCCTGGAAGACACTGGCGAATCTTCCTAACGGTATCGACTTGTTCATCTCCGTCCCGTCTGCACATTTAATGTGCACGCCGGATCCAGAGAGCTTTGTCGACTACTTTCTGGAGCCGTCTGTGTAGCAAGTGATGCCATCAGTTTCTATGCCCCAGTTTTCTCTTGAACCTATGTGTATTCTGTATTTTTTGTCAAAAATTCTTTCCTTCCGTATTAAGTCGTCGTTGAAGAGGATCATTGACAGCCTATCTCCGTTTTGTTTGTCTATACTGGCTTGACCCTTGTCCGTGAAGTTCCCGGTCCATATGCCAGTGCTTCTTAGCTTGAACCATTGTTCCATGGCTCTTCTCTTAATTTCTAAGTCCAGAGGATTTAGCCCCAGTAGGATCTCGAGTGCGGCTGTAGGAGTTGTCCTCATCGCGCCCGTAGTCACTAGGGCCGCTAGCCTTTGGACTTTGTCTAACTCTGTTTGTTTTTCCCCACTGCGGCTCTGTGCCACCATACGATGGCTCCGTGTAGGATTCTTGGCACGATTATTGCCCTGTATATCTACAGTGCCATCGCTGGTTTCATCCCTTAGAGCTTCGTCCAGTCTATTGGCTTTCTTTTCTATTTCTATGGCATCTACTAGCGGGGTGTCATGTCCTGGGACCCACTTCTTCAGATGGTGTTGGTACGTGTCCCAGTTAGTTTTCCTCGCATTTCTTATCAGAATCTTTTCAGTCTTGGCTTCCAGACTGAAAGTGATCCGTCTATGATCTGACATAGAGTCACTTTCGTCTGTTTTCCAGTCCCTTATGTGTCGGCTTATCCTATCTGTAGCAATAATGATGTCCAACACTTCTCGTCTTGTCCTGGTGACGAATGTGGGCGTGTTTTGCCTACATTCAATATCTCCAGGCCTGTTTCGCTTATGTATTTTAAAAGTAAGTCACCTTTTTTATTACAATTTGTGCTACCCCATACCACATGATGTGCGTTGGCATCGCACCCTAGAATAATAGGAATGTTCTTACCTTGGTATTTTCTTACAGTTTCTTCCATTTCTCGCGATGGCAGTTCAAAATCCCCCTCGCTGGGCAGGTATACGGAGATTAGGAGCACTCGTTCATCTTTTCCTGCATCTGTCTGTATTGTCACCACAACGCTTGCGAGGTCGCTGTAACAATCTGCTTTTATTAGTCCTAGTGTTCTTGCTCTGCTGCTGGCGTATATGCATGCTCTTGGGGTTGACTCACCATCTTCATGGTATATGATGTCTCTCCGCATAGAGCCGAGCCCTGTCACACGCCCGTTTAGGACATATGGCTCTTGCAGCAGAGCTATGTCTATTGTCTCTTCCATCACGTATCTGCGAAGCTCTGTCATAGCTTCGATACAGTGATGAAGATTCAATTGAACTATCTTTATTTTTTGTGTTTGTTTTTGTGGTGTGTCTCTGTGTATGTTCATCTGTCAGTGTGTGTGTGTGTGTGTGTGTGTGTGTGTGTCTGTCAAAGTGTCTGTGTGTCTGTCCCCTCCCTACTTGGACTCCGCTTCAGGTTTCGACCCCCCACACCAATGCGGCTGCAGCTGTGCTACGCTCGGTGGGGGTGTCCGGTCCTTCGGCCTCGTCGTCGTAGAGTGAGGGTGTGGTGTGTGGTGCTGTGGGGGCGACTCCGAGAGGCAGGGCCTCCGAGTCTCAGCGGTGCCCACCTTCGGGGTACCTGACTGTATCTCGCCTTCCCCGCCAATGGGCCGCTCCCTCTTGGTGTTTGGCGCCTGTTGTGTGCTGATCGGGTTCAAGCCTCCCTGAACCGACTTGCTACCTTCCGTCTGGCTCCCCCTAGTGGCTCCAGGCTGGTTGGTAGACCGGCTCTCGGCAGGCTCTTCCCCCCGTGTCTTGGTGTCGTGTACTGGGCATCCATGGCAGGTGCACTTGCCCTCAGTCTGGACTTGGCTTCTCCCTATGGTGCGGGCGTGCACTCTGGTGGCTTGATAGTGGAGTGCCATCCCGCCTTCTGCAGCCACTTCCTCAGGGACTCCTACCACAAGTCTTACCCCTAGGGGTAGTACCTCCTTGCGGATTAAAGTCCACTCAGGCACCCGTAGCTCCTCTCTGTATTCATTCTGGACCTTGATAAATTCCAGAGGGTCCACTAGCAGGTCTTCTGTGCTACCCGAAAGCCATACTGACATACGGTGCTTTTCTAGCCTTTTTACCCTCAAAGGAGTGCCCTCCCGGTCGCCGAGGCCACAATTCAGCAACCATGTCATCGCCTCCTCGGTAGTTGCTGTTACAAGGAAGTATCCTTCAGCAACTAGACCCAAGGCGTCGAATGCCAGGTTGCGGCCTCGTACGCCGCTCTTGATGGCGACCCCTATCTCTCTTGTCAGCTGTCTCCTGATCTCGGCGGCCGTAGCTTCGTCCACCGGAGCCCCGTCCTCCCGCTCGATGACGACTGCGAAGTCCGGATTCTGGTTTGTGGCCAGCTTCCAACTTCCCAGTTCGTTGCGGGTGCCTGGGCTCTGTCTGTGACGCTTCGGTGGACGCTGCTGCGTCCGTTCCTCCGGATCAGTCACCTGTCTTTTGACCTTCTGAGCCCTCGGACCTGCCCTTCCCTCTGGTTTTGTCGCCACACCGGTTGAGGCGCCTTCGGGTAGGGTCTGGTTCGCGGCTCGCTCTAACTTGCGCCTTCGAGCCTTGATCCTCCTCCAACGAGATAGAGGGATCCACTCGCCATCGCTTTTCTTTCTCTCCCCAATACTCATCTGTGTCAGGTCGTCCCCGAGGGTCTCCGAGAGAGACCTTCCGGGACGCACCTGTCCGCATGGGTTCTTATTTGTGCTTGTTTTTTCTGAAGTTAAATTTTGCGCAGAATTGCCCCCCCCCCAGAATACGAGGGGCAGCCTGGGCCACTAGATGGCCCAGGAAGGGATTCTCCGGTATCACCGGTACCCTCCTGGGGTAATAGTTTCTTTTTATCGGCGCTCATTTTTTACAGTTTTTTCCCGGGGCTGCCGGGTCGCTGGGTTGGGATGTGGTGTGGTGGATAGGAGAGGACGGGGGAGAGATGGAAAATATATCTAGGGATGGGAGGGAAGGGTGTGTTGGGTAGGAGGGGTAGTGGTTTGGGTGGGGATAGAGATTTTCGGCTAGAGGTTTTAGTTAAGTCTGTTTCTTAGGGAATCAGACCAATAACAGGCGGCAACCACGTGAAGGATAACTCTCTAACCCTGCTTTGGGGATCTACACGACTTGCGCTCTCCCCCATGACCGTTCGCCAGACTCAGCACTGGACAGATGCTGAGAATAGGGGTACTTCAATCTCGGGTACAATCTCCCATAGATTGGAGCCCCCCAATGAGGGCCATAGTCTGATGCTCTCACCCCTGTCCTGATATTGAGAGTCTGAGAGCTCCAGCAAGGTGAGATCTTGTAGTCTCCTACCAGAGGCCAGCAGTAGTATTGTAGCAGTTCTACGAGCTGCCTCAAAGAGTGAATTATTACCCGGATTATTAATTAACCAGTCAAAAACCTGTCCTGGATACCAAATAGGGCACTTATGTGAAACTGGTTTAGCATTCTGAATAGCTCTTAAAACACTCTTAACTAAAAAATGGGAAAATACTCTATCATCCTGGCCACAATATGTCGAGACAGCCGATTTATGAAGAAGCATGGTCTTATATGAAAGTCCCGGCACTACCTACCTCACTATCACCGGCGTTTGGAGCCGCGTATAATAAGTTATAATAAGTTATAATAAGTTCGAACAAACAGTAATGGCGGCGAGTAACACACGCAATGACAACTTAGCGCTATTCGCGCCTTCAGGTGACAGGTATTTGACAGATGGATCTACGTTCAGAAATCAGTCATAGAAACACTAAAAAACCGTAAGTAAAGTGATGGAAATAAGGTGAGTGCATACTGATTCTTCATAAGCGACGCTGTGTTTTCGACAGGCTCATAATGAGATTTTTTTGTCTATGAATGATCTATGTATTTCTCATTAGAACAAGTTTTGAAGTTGTGGATCCACTAAGAACTTTCCTTCTCAGTAGATTCATACTATGGACACAATTCTTGAACACGATTTTCGTTGAGTCATTTTTTAAAGTGCAGTTACGCTTCCATTGTTATTTTAGTTCGCTGCCAATACATCTGTTCCTGGTGAAAAACATATTTGCAAAAAAGGGAGAAAACATTTATTCATTAAGCCAGAATAAAATGCAATTGTCATTTTGAATGCTCGTTTTGCGGCGTTTAGGTGTTGAACTTATTTTAAATCTTTCTAAACGGTCACAATTGAGCGAAGTCAGTGATGACTCTTGATGTAAAATGTGCAGTATCTGTAAAAGATGCACTTATTTTTTTTTTAATGTTTGTATTAATGCCGTGTTCAACCTTCCAACCTTCTACACTATTGTTGGTGCGATGGCGCAGTCCATAAACACACCAGTGGCGGTAGCCAAAGTAACATTAACAAAATGATAGCGAAGTTCGAAATGAATAAAATGTATGGGATTGACATAAGATTGACCACGTGATTTAGCGCGGCTTATGTCAATCCCATACATTTTATTCTTTTCGAACTTCGCTATTGTTTTCTTAATGTTACTTTGGCTAAGCCTACTGGTACTATAGTAGTCATTCATCCAATATTTTTGAAAGTAATTTACAAATTTACTTAGCTCGTCCTCGTTTGGTGAAATCTCACTTTTGATATAATCCCAGCCTTCTTCTATTAAGTTTTCAGGAAGTAAAGCCAGTTTACAACATAGTGTAATTATCGTCCTGTTTTTTTAGTAAGCTTTACGCCTTAAGCTTTCGCTTTACGAAATAGGGCACCCGAGAAATGGTAGTAGCAACCATGAGTTTCCACATCCGTTTTTGACAGTGCAAGTATAACTGCCTTTTCAAAATCAATGGTGACTTTTTTGGGCTGCCAGTCTGGAACATGGTCTCTAATTAAATTAAATAGGATCGTATACGTCTCTGTTGTTTGATGTGTCATAAAGGCAAAAGCCAATGGCACTATGTTGGTACTATTGATGTCGCTGCCTAAATCTGCATGAATGACATATATCTGTCGAAAAGGTGTTGGACAAGCTGTCAAGCTAGTCCAACACGTACCAACGTCCTATCCATAAAATAATTAGTTAATAGTTTTAGATGCATTTGTGCGTCTTTTGAACAAAATACAACAATTCGCATACATTTTTGCGAGTAGTCCGCAAGTAAAAAATCTTCATACTGTTTAGGTATTTCTACCTCCTCTGGATTTTTTGTGCTAGTTTTATTAACTTGAGCTAACTTGTTTCTTAGACGATATATCCCAGTTTTTTTGATCGAAAGTAGGTACAGTCAACAGCAAAATGTGCCTCCTATGAAATTTTGAGCTACATCAGGAACACAGGCGTCGCAATGGGGTTTCAGTTTTGTTATATTTTTTCCTAAAACAGATTATGCAAGTAAAAAAGTTGGAAAATAGTGTTGTAAAAAACATTTATCTTTACCTGGAAAAGGGTGGGTATCCTACAGGCAGAAATATTCATTAACCGAACTTAATGATACTGATCCAGTACATTTGAAGTTTTGTAATTTTCACAACGCCAGAGACTAGTGCCTTTTTTGTAAAGAACATGCTTATGGAATCTGTAACCCTCGCATAATAATACTTTACCACGCCCGCTGTTGATAAATTTCAAGACTTCGTTCTCACTCATTTTCCGTAAAAAATTATAACGCACTAAACTGCGATAAAAGTTACCCCTGAACTGCAATGTCAATATGTCATTTATTACTCATTCGTTTAATCAATTGTTTAATATTATATAGATCTACTGAGAAGGAAAGTTCTTAGTGGATCCACAACTTCAAAACTTGTTCTAATGAGAAATACATATCTCATTAGATCCATCGTGAATCCGGCCAAGAGATCAACTGACAAAAAAATCTCAGTAGAACGACACCTTGAAATCAGGATCCAATGAGAAAAAAAAACCTCACTAGATCCATTATGGATCTGGCCAATGTATCTTCTGAGATGGAACGACAAAACTGGGTCAAAGTCACGTTCTTATAGTCAGTATGTGTACTGACCCTGTCAACAAAAGCTCTTTACCAAGTACAGTGCTTGGGCGCATGAAAACATCCTCCATTCTGAAGTTAGACACTTTCACTGGTGGAGGCAATATACCTAGATGCCACCATAATTTGTACCTTATGTAGTTGCAATAGAATTGAAAACTAATAAAACATTATTACGCTCTAACAGTTAAAGGGCTGATACACATTTACACATACGTCTTTGGTAGTGTATTAACTTGAATATATTAAGTTGGGGAAAAAGTCTTTTCGCATATAGTATTGTATGAACTTGTAATAAAATCTCTTTGGCTATACTATTTGTAGGTATCTGGCTGGTTTTGGTATCATTAAAAGTTTAAATTTTAAAGAAGATAATTCCAAATCAAATTAGGAAAATGTGTGATTTTCATTTGTTTTTCTTACTGTCAAGATGAGTGAATCTAATGAAGAAATTCGGTATATTTTAAAATTTTACTACAAAAAAGGTAAAAATGCAACGCAAGCCGCGAAAAAAGTGTATTGAAAAAGTGGAGCAAGATCGGCATATCAGTAGTTATGAAGTAGCTGAAGAACTGGGAAATGACCACAAAACAGTTATGGCGCAATTTGAAAAAAAACTGGGTACACAAAAAAGCTCGATATTTGGGTACCTCACGAGCTCACTGAAAGAAACCTAATGAACTGTGTACTCATTTGTGATTCTTTATTACGACGTAATGAAACCGAACCATTTTTGAAGAAGCTGATAACTGGTGATGAAAAGTGGATCACTTAAGACAAGAACGTGCGAAAAAGGTCGTGGTCAAAGGCTGGTCAGGCTTCACAGACTGTGGTGAAACCCGGGTTAACTCGCAACAAGGTGATGCTACGTGTGTGGTGGGATTGGAAGGGCATTATTAATTATGAGCTATTACCACTAGACAGGACCATCAATTCTGAACTCTACTGCGAACAACTGATGAGATTAAAGCAAGAAGTTGAGAGAAAGCGGCCGGAATTAATCAACAGAAGGGGTGTGGTTTTTCATCATAATAACGCTATATAGACCTCACACATCTTTAGCCACTTAGCAAAAATTAAGAGAGTTTGGCTGGGAGGTGTTAATGCATCCGCCGTATAGTCCTGAACTTGCACCTTCAGATTTCCACCTGTTTCGGTCTCTTCAGAATTCTTTAGGCAGTGTCAGGTTAACATCACGAGAGGACTGCCAAATCCACTTGTCGCGGTATTTTGATCAGAAGCCCCAAAATTTCTATAGCAATAGGATCATGTCCCTACCCACAAGATGGCAAAAAGTTATCAACAAAATGGCACCTACATACTTTAGTTAAATGTAAATAACATATATTAAAAATGTTTTAAATTTTCTTAAAAAATGCGAAGAAACTTTTTCCCCAACCTATTATATAGCGTTACCCTCTTCCATAAAGCGGGTACAACAACCGTAAGAGGGTTCCAATGGGAATCAAACCCTACACTTCCAGTTCCACTTCCTTATTGTAAAGTATACAATAATTCATCTTTAAAAAGTAAGTTATTAGTGACTTTGTAATAATACCCTTAAACAATCGGAACATTAAGCAATACCTAAAGGTATCATATTACAATATTTTTATCACCATCATATTTTTATAATGAAATAGTGCTATATGATTTGAAGTTTACTGAAATAGCCCACCAATACCAAAATCTGTGAACTTTATAATACATAATATGTAATAGTGAATCACTGCATTGAAACATGAGTTCCTTCATAGATATATAAAATCAACACGTGGACGTTGTTATATATTTTCGCATTTGTCAGCCTTCACGTAGAGTGTAATTATACCCTCTCCCTTTATTTCTGTTTTATAAGTGCTGTCATACAATAGTCTAATCTAATCTATAAATAAAAATGAATCGCTAAATGTGCTGCTAATCGCAAAACTCGAGAAAGACTGAACCGATTTGGCTGATTTCTTTTTTGTTGTGTTTGATGAAGTCTGAGGAAGGTTCTTATGGAGAGATAAAACATAAATAATACGAGGAAAATAGTAAAAACAACAATTTTCTTTTCCCATACAAACCATTCTCTACTGGACCAATTTAAAAAAAAATCACTGTCCACCCGTACGAAGCAGGGACGGGCCGCTAGTTTATAATACACACAAATTGTCATTTCTAAATCAATATCAATAAAATTATTTTCAATTGCATAGGTACAGTGGTCCTGTTTGCTCATAAGTTGCTCTTAACTTTATGTAACATTTAAATTTCGAATACTAACCACAATCTGAAAAAACATTGGATAGCATCAACAACTTCAGCTTTTAATTGTGAACCTTAAATCTTAAAAATAAAGATTTATTTTATTATATTAGGTCCTTACCTATGAAATTGACGTTTTGTATGAAGATTTTTTATAAAATTTTATTTTTCATACTAACGTTTTTTTTTTATTTTCTTAGCATCAATTTATGTTAACACTATAAAAATTGTAGAGTAGTGTGTTTGTTTCAGTAGCTAAATATAGCAGACATTAAAAAGAAAAAAATCCAGTCCCTGCAAAGCTACAATGAAACAAAAGGACAATTCCGCGAACAAAAAAAGGAGTCAATTTAAAAAAAATATTGGGCGATAAAGACACAAAATTAATAATCATTGTTATTACTGAAGCCTAAGTAACATAGTCCTAATTAAAGGTGTATAATAATACTACCTGTGCTCGCGACTTCGTCCGCGTGAAATAGTGACTTTCGGCAGCATTTTTAATTTTTTAGTCTCTTTTTCCCGTTTTTGCAACATTTTACACTGATGCTTCGCTCCTATTGGCGCAGCGTGATGTTATATAGTCTAGCCTTCCTCGATAAATGGGCTATCCAACACAAAAAGATTTTTTCAATTCGAACCAGTAGTTCCTGAGATTAGCGCGTTCAAACAAACGAAACTCTTCAGCTTTACAATATTAATATAGATTAACAACCGGTATTGACTTTTAGAAGTAATACACCTATTAAATAATAATAGTCTTTTATATAAGTGAGAAAAAAACATAGGTAAGGACCCTATTAGGGTTGCAAAATATTGCAAACGTCATTGTGGCTCCGTGGCCTCTAAAGTCGCGTACCGGTTTTCAAGCGCTCATCGGGAATCTAGTACATAATTGATCGAGGGCATACATTGGTTTTTATTCAATCCACTTGCACATACAAAAAATTTCATCCAAATCGGTCCAGCCGTTTAGAAATAAATAACGTTTTAATAAAGATAATAACATTATAGATAGTATTTGAATATATTACAAAGTATTTTCGATAAAAACATAATGTGACTCCAAAGCTGTTGCCGGTTGTTGTTGTTGTATAATATTGTGTAAGTATGTTATAAATAGAATATGTGATCTTTGGTTACACTATTATAATCAATGTAAAGTTATATTATTAGAAAAATAAAGATGTCACGCTGTATATAGTTGTTTTTATTAAAAATCTTGTAACTTTCACAGAAGAGACATGGACATGAGAACCGGGCAAAATACAGGGAGGAATAATGTGTATCACGCTGAATGAGTTAAAAGCAATCGTATCCATTATAAGCAACTTTCAAAATTTCTTGAAAAGGTAACTATTTTTAACTTGAAGAAAATGTTTATAGAACTGTTGATTTTCTTATAAAAACGACGTCGCGGCAGACCAAAAGGAAGATGGCGGGACGACTTTGACTCCCACCTAAAAGAGTGGTCACCTGTTAAACAAATTTAAACGGGGATTAACGCGAACTAATTAGTAAAAAGGTATCATACCTTCTTTATACCCGACGTTTCGACCGAGTGACAACGACCGTGGTCACGGGCTGACAGTGACCACCGTTTAAATTTGTTAAACTATGAAACGCAAAAGTTTAAAAGTGTAAAAAAAAATATGGTCACTTGTTCCTTAAGATAGAACACGATGGAAAGAGGGTAGGGGAGGCTTTTGCCCTGCAGTGGGACACTACATACGCTCATAATTATAATAATAATGATTTTCTTATCGCTATTTGGGAGTTTGTTCCTTAGTAGGTAAGGCAGATTTTAAGTCACGCTTGTAATCAAGCGCAGCGGAGGCGCAAAAATATGTGTAGCATCAACTCTTTTTTTTTTTAAATGTTTTTTTTTAACTTTGCCTTGGGCTTACCCAATGTAATGAAGGCCAAGTGCTTACACTTGGCCTTCATCTCACCTGATGTTAAGTGAAGGTAGGGCTGAGGTGGAAGCGCACTTCACCCGGAATCTTCATCTACTGAGGCACTGGATATCTTATCTCTAGCTGCCGGAACACAACGATGCTACAAACTTTGATGTTATGGCGACATGAATGCAGTCATTTGCCATGATAAAAAAAATTGTCAATATTTTATTATTATAAAAAAATATATATTATATGGTCCGCATGCATTTTTTCTAGCAAACTCGACTGGTTGCGGCTTTTTAACTGATAATCCGTGACTTTTTTTAAATCCTAAAAATCAGTCTTCATCTGGTACTCCGTCTTTGAAGGGGGAGTCAATACAATTTGCGTTGATGTAATTACCAACTCCTTCGAGAAGTTCTTTTCATTGATGGGTTATTTAATATTTTTCATTACCGACCTACTTGTATTTAATTATACATAATGTTGTTTCATCCTCGTTCCACATGACCTCTCATCTCACTTCATAGCAATTGACGATAAGGCTGAAGGTGGAACCGTACTGGCTATCTTATTCCCAATCGTCGTAATAGCAATCCTTTACAGTAGAATACAATAGGTAGGGCTAAATATTTAGATAAGATAGTGGCACCTAGCCAGTACTTAAACCAAGCCATGACCACCTTTGAAATAATATAATATGTTATGCACGTTGGGTTCAAAGCTATCGTGTCTAGGACCGGTGGTTAGATAAATGCACGAAAGCGTTTGTTGGCTATAAACGATTCCCTTCGGTTCGGAGTCATGGATTTTTATTTATGCTTTATCATCATCATCGTCAGTCTATACTATAGTCCACTGCTGGACATAGGCCTCTCCAAGTGCACGCCACTGAGCACGATCCGCGGCGACTTTCAGCCAATACATTATTATCTTACATTTATACTTATTAATGGTAAGTTTATGGAGAGTAATGGCTCTAATTTGGGGATGAAAATAATTGACGTGTTTTTAAAACCAATAATTTTTTAATCATCTCTTTGTTCAACAAGTTTCTATAATAAATAATACTTACTACATTCGTACTTTTTCATTAACTTTCAATAATTTTTAAAAATATAAACACAATTTCGCTAATAAAAATTGTAATATAACAAAATATAATTAATATATACATTTTAATAAAATATAATACGATTACCATTAAAACTCTAATTCAATTACAGCGTGTAAGGAATTTTAAAGTTTCGTTTTCATTTAGATTTGGTACGTAGCTGTATTATTTCATTACCTACATTAACTTACAATCTCTATGGAAATTGGCTTACTAAATTGATTAAAATTAGATTTATAAAGACGTTACCTATTAGTATATACATTTTTACATTTTTGCTATCAATTATCACATTTTTCTTAATGTCTAATATATTTTCACTAAAAAACTGCAAAAAGTCTTAGTTTTATTTACATAAAAATGGAATATTTGAATTGTTTTTAAAAATTATACACTTTCACAATGTCACGGTCACGTTTGTCCGTTGTTGGTCCACTCACCCTCCATTCGCCAGACGGAGAAGGCGTAGCTGAGCTTGTCCTGCGCCAGGTAGCGGCCGTGGTCGCTGCCCGCGTCGCTGACGCTGTCGCTGCCCGCCTCGCTGGCCAGGATCTGGTACAGGAACTCGATGTAGCGCGTGGCCAGCTGCAGCGTCTGGATCTTGGACAGCTTGTCGCTCGGCAGCGACGGAATGACCTGACGCAGGCTGGCGAACGCCTCGTTCAAGCTCTGCGTGCGCTGCCGCTCGCGCACGTTGGCCATCTCGCGTTGCACCTGCATCTCCTCGAAGCTCGTCGCCTTTTTCTTCGCGGACCGGCTGCGCCTGCGTGCGCTCCGCTGCTCCTCCGTCTCGTGACTGTTCTCCTCCGTTGACGACCGATGCACTGAGCCTAGCTTTGGCTCCTTATTTTCATAGTAATTTTGCGGTCCGTCCTGAGAATTAGAATCGTCGTAGTAGAAATTTCTATGATATTGTCTTTGATACTGATCGTATGGTGGGTATTGTGTTTGCAAATAATCTCTTTCCTCGCTGTCGAATGTGACGTTAGAAGGCCAAGGTTGGTGCGGTGGTCGCTCGGAGCCGCTGCTGAGGTCCATGAGATGCGTCGGCGAGGATGTCGCTAAAGCGTGCGACTCTATTAATCTTTCTTCTCTGACGGGTGCGTACGCGTAGTATTGGTCGTCATCGTAGTAACCGTTGTCAGTTTCACGTTTGATGGGCACCGGTATAACGCTGGCTTCGTAGTTCATGTTAAGGGAAAGGGATCGCGTGGCCGGGGAGAGGCAATCAGCGGCATGCGCGCGGTGGAGAACGTAGGCGAACTGAGTCCTGCGTCTCTTCAATCTTCATTGACAAGCAAGACACACAAAAAATACGGTCCGCTGCGTCCGCGCCTCCCAGGGCGCCGCCTCCTGCCGAGCACCGCGTGCGCCAGAACGGGACGGCGATAACCGTCATGTTGTCCGTCTTTGTTTTAATCTTGTCCATCATCTTTTTAACGTATTTACCTACTTACACCTACCTAAGTAGGTACAGGCAGGGTATGCATAATGGTCGCCAATCGCTATTACGGATTTAGAAAAGCATTATGGCTTTGATAACAATGGTTTTATCAATTCGTAAATTCCCACTGTTTTGTCGTTTCTGACATTTGCTTTAGTTCGATTTCTACGTAGGTAAAAAAATGTTTGTTTTTATAAATAGTTGAGGTTTTGAATTGGCAACTTCCGGAGTGTAGATATATTTTTGAGAAACTCTTAACACCTCTACACAAGTCAGCCTCCACTGTCGGCTTCGTATTATTATATCAAGCTAGAGTGCACTTTGTGAAGTTATCTCTATCTAATCAGAATGTTGCCGGGGAGGACGGGCGCGCGCGCAGGACAGCGCTCAAAAGAACAGCCTTACATCTGCGTTCAATTCCATAAGGGTTTTCTTAGATTAGTACCTATATATCCTGCTGTAATTCAAAAAGTAACATTGATCATACAAACATTTTTTATACTTTTATAAATGTTGAAAACTTATTTTAATTACCTACATACCTACATATATAAGTTGAAAACTTATGTAAGTAATATAAGGATGTACCTAAGTACCTACCTACCTTACAACTACTTAGGTTCTTTACTCAAAAAGGTAGACTTAAGGTTAAATGACATTCTCTATCAATCAACCATACGGATAGGTAGGTACTAGAAAGATTGGTAAGCGATGCGATAAAGCATATTATTACAAAATTTACATTTATTGCTTAGAGGTATGGATATTTTTAAGTAAGTACCCACCTATAACTTTCAAGTGTTACTTTGAAACTTATAAAAACTTGTAAATTGGTACTTACAGCAGAGGTGTTGCTCCGTACGTTAATCTCCCACAGTGAGGTGAAGATAAACGTTCTCATCCCCCATTTTCAGCCGCAGATGTTCAACGCAACGAGATTACTGTATAGATAGTTTATTTTCTTTACAATTTTACAGCTCTGCGGCTTGAACTTTTTATGTAGTGGATGGCATGACACCTGTTTCAGATAACATAAATACTTTAACGAGAAAAGTGGTCTTGTTGTCTTTATGGAGGGAACAACGGTTGTTTATTTACTATAACAATATTACAGATTGGAAATTAATTTCAAAAATATGTGTTTTTTTGTCATTTTCTGACAATAGTTTTGAAATAAGTGATGAATTTTCCATGAGCGGTTTTAGTGGCTTTTTTGAATCTATCTTTTTTCAACACCATAGTTACTCTTACTTTGTGAGTTTTTTATCAAGGTTGCATGCCTTAGATCTTTTAAATTCTCATTTGCTTATAATCTTACGTGATATTAAGTGGTGTAAAGTTATAACATTTAGGTAAGTAACAATCAGCAGGCAGCGGTTGTGCCTAACTCATTATAAAATGTCAGCAAAGCACTTACATACGGTTGGAAGATCATTAATAACAACGCAAAAGGTCGAGTTATTGTTAACCTGCGTCTAGTGTCCCTAATGGTGTACTTAATAGGAGAATCGGTGGAATTAATTCGAGCATTAAAATGAAATGAAATGAAAAAATATTTATTCGGAGCATAAATCGTACAGTCTTTTTGTCTTATATTAAGACAAAAAGGTCAGAAAGTTATATTCTAATTTATTCTACTTGGAGTTTTTTTAAACTGTAGTTCTATTAAGGCGTTGTCGGTAAATAGGATTGTCACACTATCCTGGTTAATACGTTTCGGTCTAAACGCATGGACTATTAAATACTTATTCGCTGTTTGAATAAAAAGCTTCCCGAATAGATGTTTAAATTGGTATTATTATCAATAACTCATCATAGGTACTAGAACTACAGTAAGATGTTTAATCGCTTTGAAACGAATATCCGCCCGCCTAAATCACAGAGATCACATACCCATGTAATATTGTTTATATTATATATATATTGTATATATTGTTTATATAGCTTTCTTTTTCAAAGGCGAAAGACACTGATGTAATAGTTTCTCAGCAGTAAAACAAGGTTAGGTCAAGCAATAAAACAAACAACGTTCCCACGAGGCGGCACATCTGGGCGCCGTATGCCAAAATACCCAGTGCCCACTGCTGGCCATTGTTTCTGCACAATGAAGCGGAGATTAGGGCCTAAACGGCAGACTAACCAGATAAAATAACTTCGAAATGCTGCCATAAAACATCTGTGAGGCCTTCGCAGCTGCGTTTGGTAAAATACATTACACGTGTGCACTAGCGTAGGTTCGGGGCGTAAGAATAAATAATTCGGCCCGCTCGCTACCTGCTTTCTCACTGATAAGGCCCTATTGTTTAATAGTGTAAACATTATTTGTATCAATTATTTCACTGATGAACACCTGCACTTTGAATAAAAGAGCTTGGGATTCCGGAATAAAATCTTGCACATACTTGTTTTAAAGCTTTTTAATCATAATCCCTTTTGTCGCGATTCATTGAAATGAGTAATGCTGCTAGAGTCATCCGTGGTAATTAATGACTTTCTTAATATATTTTTTCCTTTGAAACGAAATTACTGAATTCTACATTTAGTACAAAAAAAAGCACGTATGATAGGGATTATATGTTACCTATGTAAAGTTTCAAACCGCACAAAATTAGTCGAACAAAGTTTTTTGTAATGTGTTCTTTTAACTGTCAACATCTCTGTAATAGGAATCTCCCTTTTGCATAGAAAATTTCATATTGGTTCTTATCACAGACCGAATATAGGTAGGTCTGTGTTTCTTATAGTTTTATTACTTCATTAATTATTGCATAGGTACGCTTTGTGACGACACACTGCGTAGACGATTAGATAAAATAGACGTGTCAACTTTGAGCTGTTTGGCTCTGAAACGCCAATAAATATCATAAAATAATATTAATAAGACAGTAATTGCATTGCAGATTAGGTTGGTAAGTATATACTTATTAAAATTTATTGGAAGCGATTGCGAAAATCAGCGCAAACGCTTTGAGAGCGAACCGCGTTGATACTTTTAGTGGGAGCTTCCGTTGGTGTGACGGCTCTTGATTATATTCTCATAAGTCTTGGAATCAAACAAGAGGGCATACGACCGGAAAACGCCTTTATTAGGTACACTAGAATAATAGAAGATTTAGAATTGTTTATTTGAACTGTCTATTTCTACTTGTGTCTTCCTAAGTACACGTATTTTTCGATTATCGGCTCCGCCCACGACCGACTTTGTAGGACCAATAATCGGACTAATTTTTTCCGCGAGGTTTTAGTACCCTACCGATTTTGTGACCAACTTTTGGTAGGACCGATAATCAGACTAATTTTTTCCGCGAGGTTTTGGTACCTTACCGATTTTGTGACCGACATTTTTGTAGGACGTGTGCTTTGCAACATAGAATTCCATACGTTTCATTTTCCCCGACTAAGAAATCGGTCACCGATTATCGGACGTGGGCGGTTATTTTTTTGACAGAGATTGCGGATTGCCTCAGACGGCATTTTCAGCAGTGAGGTACGTAAAGGGTACCTCAAGCCGTGTGAAACGAATCACCTTCGGAGGTTTTCTTGAGGGAACACGGCATCACACACTCAAAAGTGCGTGCCCCCGTGCCCTAGATTCTCCGAAAGGTTCGGATCGGATCGGAACGTGGGCGGTGGGCACTTATCTGCCTAGAGGCAGCGCTAGACTACAAAATAATGAGACTGCAGAAGGTCAGTTTCATACATCCTGCACATGAGTGACGCACACATTGACCATCTCATCACGGACACGGAATCTCGAAACACCTCGTCACCTCGTCGATTCCGTGTCAGTGAAAGGTTGTCTATGTGTGCGTTGCTAGAGTGCGTTTGTGTAAGCTTACCAGCTGCAGTCTTCATATTTTGTGACTAGACCCTTCGATCCAGCGCTTAAAACACCGGGTCGCTGGTCAGGTCTAATATTTGTATTCGATTTGGTTTGTGGTAGGGCTTATTCTAAGTCTACCTGACTAGCTACCACCATCGACCTATCTATATATAACCTTATTTTTAGTTTTTACGAAAATCGAAACACGGGTGAAATATTTTCATTTAAAGAATCAGTACAAAAAAAATTAAAATAATATCTTGAAAACTCATGAAGTTACAAGCTTTTTGTGCTGTCCCGTTGTGTGTCTGTTGGGTATACTTTATTTGAGATTTTGTAAATATTATTTGGTCAAAATGTAACATGGTATGAAAAATATTGAAATCGATTCTATTACTGATTCTGAACAAACAGTTTTCAGGTTTCGTATAAACTAAAAATAACATTGTATAAGCTTACCAGCCAGTCTTCATATTTTGTGACTAGACCCTATCGATTCAGTGGTTAAAACCCCGGGTCGCTGGTCAGGTCTAATTTTTGTAGTTGTTTTAGTTTGTGGTAGGGCTTATTCTAAGTCCACCTGACTAGCTACCACCATCCACCTATCGTAAAACTCTATATTTCTTCAACCCTTTAATCTACCTATACTTCTTTTGTTTGAATGTTTATGTTATTACTTCGCGGCACCCCCGTCTTCTGTTTAATATATGTGTAAGTAAAAATAACTAAAGTTTATGATTAATTTTCAGCGGTGCCTTACACGAATAATGAACCTATTAATAACTCAACGGTTACATCATGGCTGTGTCTTGGTAACGTCACCTTAAAATACACATTGTGATCGGTAGACGTAGTTAACTGTCCACGTCGAAACATTCCAGAAATATCTTTTATAATTTTGAGGGATTATAGTGGCTCCAATGTTCGACAGTTTTAGCCCAATGTTCGACCCATTTTTGGTCGCCAAAAGTTAACGTAGATTTTCATTGAAAGTTGTTGTTTGTTTAAATCATTTAAATGTTTAAAAATTTTTTTTAGGTAATTGTGTATGGAGAAAATGCCAACACCTTGTACACAATACCGAAAGAAAGCTAATGTATGAAATAAGCTTATTCGAAATGATTTTCTTCAAATAAATGAATAGTTTTCATGTCAGAATTATCTGAAACATTAAAATACCTAAATCAACTTTCGTGATGGCAGCCAGCGCAGCGCAGCAGCGGTATTCTGCCAATGTTAAGTAGCTGTCAAAACAATTTAATAAAGCGTATTGAAGTATTACTTAATTCAACTAACATGTATTTTTCACATTTTTTTAGTTAATGTACAGAGGGTCTTAGCTTAAAATTAAACATCTGCTTTTATGGGATGACAGTTAGGAAGCAGGTGGCTGTATTCAACTGTCGCTGAACACTTAAACCAGTTGCTGACCCGTATTTTTAATGATTCAAGGAAAATGTCGATCGTTGGTTCCTGCCGAATACTGGTTCCACTACCATATGTATTCGTTATATTAAAAACAATTATATACTTGTAAGAACCGGACTAACATAAAAAATAACTGGAAAAAGAAAAAGTGTAAAGAAAAAAATAAGCTCTACGATCCCAGCATTCAATTTGAGCAATGTTGAATGCAACGTGAAATATTTTCTTGTCCGATACCCTAAATAATAAAATCTATAATAAATGAGTATTTATAAATACATTGAATATTGATAGGTTGTCGCAGGCGGGGACAATCACCAACCAACCAAAGAGAGTGCGGATTTAATTGAGCTATACTAGCCACGGCCGCTTGGTTGATAATTGTCTCCTAACTAATGTATATGTACCTAATGTATTATTTAAGGTATCGGGCAAGAAAATATTTCACGTTGCATTCAACATTGCTCAAATTGAATTCTGGGATCAAAGAGCTTGTTTTTTCTTTTCAGTTTTTTCTCTTTGCAGTTATTTTTTATGTTAGTCCGGTTTTTACAAGTATACATATAATTGTTTTTTATATGGATGTTTTAGAAGTCTGGTTTTTTGTTTTATTTTAATATTTTGGTTTACTTATTTGAAACATTTTACTTATTTTATTTTATTAAGTATATTCCGGATTTTTTATAGCCTATGGCACTTCCACAGTCAAAACAAATCTAACGACACCTCATATGTTAAAATCCACCATGCCGTTGGGGCTGTAGGGCGTGCCAAAGAAATAGACATACATACATACATACATACATACATACATACATACATACATACATACATACACACACACACACACACATACATACATACATACATACATACATACATACATACATACATACATACATACATACATACATACATACATACATACATACATACATACATACATACATACATACATACATACATACATACATACATACATACATACATACATACATACATACATACATACATACATACATACATAACCCTCCTTCTGACGCAGTCGGGTAAAAATGAAATTAAAACTATTAAGCTGGGAAAGCTTCAGTTACACTACAGGCCGACGTAAAACAAACACTTTTAACAAACAGCTTTCGACTGTGTCGATCACGATACTTTATTATTAAAAATGGAACATTATGGTGTCTCAGACAACTCACTTACCTTATTGAAATCATACCTCACTGGCAGAGTTCAAAAAGTTAATATTAACGGTACTGATTCTTTTGGCGCCCCGTTACTTATGGGGGTGCCCCAGGGTTCAATATTAGGACCTCTTTTATTTCTCATTTATGTAAATGATCTACCTTACTACACCGAAGATCTTTGTGAGATAGTATTATTTGCTGATGACACCTCATTGATTTTTAAAGTTGATAGACATAGAGCAATATTTGACGACGTAAGTAATACTCTCTCTCAAATATTACATTGGTTTACCACTAATAACTTGCTGCTTAATGCAAAAAAAACTAAATGTGTGAAATTCACGATGCCCAATGTGAAGCAGGTTAATACCAGTATCACTATGAACGATGAAATAGTTGAAATAGTTAACTCGACAGTTTTCCTGGGTATTACCTTAGATCATAAATTACAATGGGGTTCTCATATTGCTGCCCTGGCAGGAAGACTTAGCTCAGCTGCCTATGCGGTTAGAAAAATGAGGTCACTTACTGATGTAGAAACGGCAAGATTGGTTTACTTTAGTTACTTTCACAGCGTCATGTCGTATGGTATTTTATTATGGGGCTCAGCGGCTGACATTGAAACCATTTTTGTTTTACAGAAAAGAGCCATTGGAGCTATTTATAGCCTTAAGCCCCGTGATACGCTGAGAGAGTTATTTAAGCAGATTAATATTTTAACTGTAGCTTCACAGTATATTTATGAAAATATCATTTATGTTTATAAAAACTTAGATAAATTCGAAAAAAAAAGTAATACCCATAATTTTAACACAAGAAACAAAAACAAACTTGCTGTTCCAAAACTTAGACTCAATAAAGTTGGTAATTCATTTGTTGGGAAATGTATAAAAATATACAATAAAGTGCCTTTCACTCTAACAGAATTGCCATTACACAAGTTTAAGACAGAAATAAAACAAGGTCTAATGAAAAAAGGTTACTATAAAATTGATGATTATTTTAATGATAAGAATGTGTGGTCGTCTTAGTCTGCTCGCCTGCACATGTTATTTCACATTGTAAGTAGTTACACTTTTTTATAAAAGGTTATTATTAAAGTCAAAGAATAATTGGATGATAAAACAGCCTGGTTGTAATAAAAATCACATTATACTCTATTTGTATCAATATACATAATAAAATTAATTTATATAATTTTTATACTGATATGATAGTTTTGAACAGTGTCCTACAGATAACAAACAGCGTTAAATAGATCATTAAGTTTTTATTTAAAGTATCTTGAGTGTGTCATGCTCTCTTTATTGTCTCTGCGGTGGTGGCGTGTGCGTCGGGTCGTTACGTTCCCTAAAATATGGTTGAGCGAAGCGATGGCTGATTCATATGTCATACTCGTGAACGGGTGCCGCCTGTGGAGGCTGGTCTGCTCTTGCATACTTATCTCATTGTTAGTATTAATTACTATAGTTTGACTTTGTTTTTCTTAAACAATTTTTGACTTTTATTAGAGTACTGTAGTGGTACTGTATGACATTGTGGAAATTTAACTTATACCAGATGTAAATTTGATATATTAGATTTGTTTATTTGTTTTGTTTTTTTACATGTTGTAGTTGTCTTCTATATTTTTTGTGTTTATTTGTAATGGAAAGTGTCCTGCTATGATAGGGCATTTTCCAATTTTTATTTTTTTTGACGCTGTAAGGGAGAAAAGAGCTGGACACTTGCTGAGTTTCTTGCCGGTTCTTCTCAGTGCAAGATCTCCCGCCCAGAGTAGACTTACGAACCGATGGCATAGCGACATTCATAAGAGCTACTTGTAGCCTAAACTGAATAAATGATTTTTGAATTTGAATTTGAATTTGAATTTGACTACGACCAACCGAAACGAGAGAGACCATTGGGTCTGTGACCGGTGGTCTAACCTAACCACTAGACCACAAAGGCGGTTTAAAAGGCGGTCATATTATAATACGATAACAATCTTTATAAACAACAGCATCGGGCACCGCAACTCGGTACCAATCAACCGCCGACTTTTTGACACTAAACAGGCTCTAATTATTTGAAATGAGATTACAAATAAAAAAATCATGACATCAAGGATGATGGCTGGCTCGCCGTGGGACTGTGGGACGGTGCGATTGCGTCAAGTATATTTTAGGACGCGCCAGGACGACGCGCGGCACAAAAAACAGGCACCCCATGCGCGGCGCCGAAATTCGTCATGATGTTTCATATTTTTATTGGCAACACGCTTCGATGGGCTTTACGACATTTCTCGAAATCGATGATTTAAAATTATTATATTGCGGTTTAATTTTAAAAATTATTTTCTAAATTTACATCGCTACACAAATAGGTTGGTAATAGTACCAACCTATACCTACACTATAGGCACCCACGACGCAATTTTTCGTCGCCAAAAAATAATATAGCATCCTACTAATACTATAAACGCGAAAGTTTGTAAGTACGGATGTTTGTTACTCTTTCACGTAAAAACTACTGAATGGATTTGGATGAAATTCGGCATACAGATAATTTATAACCGGGAATAACACGTAGGATACTTTTTATCCAGATATTCCCATGGGAACGGGAACCACGCGGGTGAAACCGGGAACCACGCGGGTGAAACCGCGAGCGGCTACTAGTTTCATTGATATTCTACTGAATGACAGCTAAAAAGCAGTTGGTCTGGGTGCCTAGTGTGAGTTTTGTTTAGGTACTAGTATTCATTCGATTACGTTTACGAAAACAAAAGTTTGTATGGCATTTGAAGCAGCGCCTCTTGGCGACATACAAGGAGAGTTACAATTTTGCCAATGGCGAATTTAACTCGCGCAGGCACCCTGTATTCAATTGGTGCAAGTCAAAAATCAGCTGCTGACCGTTCTCCTGTCGATAACTGGAGCAACTACCTTATACTCGTATACCTATGCAACTCTTGTCGTTTATTCTATACTAGCAGCCGCTCCCGGTTTCACCCGCGTGGTTCCCGTTCCCGTAGGAATATCGGGATAAAAAGTATTCTATGTGTTAATCCAGGTTATAAACTATCTGTATGCCGATTTTCAACCAAATCCATTCAGTAGTTTTTACGTGAAAGAGTAACAAACATCCATCCATACTTACAAACTTTCGCGTTTATAATATTAGTAGGATATATGCATATTGCTTTAATAAACTTTAACATTTTACAAATTACGATTAAATATGTTGCTTAATTCAAAATCCTATTTCCATTTCAGAGATGTAGTAAGTTAAATGAGATATAGGTAGAAAGGTAGAGAAACGGGTCATTTAGTTCAATAATTTGTGCTTTAAAGTTAAATATATAGGTATTGCGGACCTCTGTTAGGCATAATTTGGTGATAATTTGTTGTCATTAATCATATAAATATTTTAAAATAGAAAATATGTTTAGAAGTGTGCAAGCAAAGTCGATGACGTCTAAACTATGTACCTATTTAGTAAATATAAAGCAGCTTTCAACATTCATAAAGAAATAAGAATAAGATAATAACATTAGATCGAACATTCATCCATCGGATGTGTAACAGGATGTCGGATCACTGAAGCGATCGGTTATGGCGACCGAACACCCTATCTAACTACCTATGTATGAACAGTATGTACGAAAAAGATGGACAAGATAAACAAAGACGAGCAACATGCTTATATCGCCGTCTCGTTTTAACGCATGCAGCTGCGATCGCAGGAGGCGGCGCCCTGGGAGGCGCAGACGCAGCGAAGCGTTATTTTTTGTGTCTGCCTTACTTGTCAATGAAGAAACGCGCACAGGACCTCAGTCAGTCCGCCCGCGGCCACCGCTGCGTAGTACTGCGCTCATGCCGCTAATTTACAGACCGCGCGACCAACCGCGACCGACCGCGACAACATGAACTACGATACCAGTAATAATATGCCAGTACCTATCAAGCGCGAGGTCGACCTCGAATACCAGGAAGACGACCACTACTATGCGTATGCACCCGCGGAGGTGGAGCGGCATGTCGACACAATGAACTTCGCTCCCTCCTCGCCCACACACCTCATGGATCTAAGTAACAGCTCTGAGCGACCATCGCATCAACAATGGCATTCCAATATGACGTACGACGGCGAGGATCGGCAGTATCCGCAGACACATTACCCACCTTACGATCAGTATCAAAGAGAATACCCTGGAAACTTCTTTGACGATTCTAATTCTCAAGACGGATTGCAAAATTACTATAAGAATAAGGAGGAGCCAAAGCTAGGGTCAGTGCATCGATCGTCGACCGAGGAGAATAGTCACGAGACGGAGGAGCAGCGGAGCGCGCGCAGACGCAACCGATCGGCGAAGAAGAAAGCGGCGAGCTTCGAGGAGATGCAGGTGCAGCGCGTGATGGCCAACGTACGTGAGCGGCAGCGCACACAGAGCCTGAACGAGGCGTTCGCCAGCCTGCGGCAGATCATCCCGTCGCTGCCAAGCGACAAGCTATCCAAGATCCAGACGCTGCAGCTGGCCACGCGCTACATCGAGTTCCTGTACCAGATCCTGGCCAGCGGCGAGGCGGGCAGCGACAGCGGCAGTGACGCGGGCAGCGACCACGGCCGCTACCTGGCGCAGGACAAGCTCAGCTACGCCTTCTCCGTCTGGCGGATGGAGGGCGAGTGGACCAATGGACAGACGTGACATGACGTTAAAGTGTACAATTTTAAATATTATTCCATTTAATGAAGTTATTTGATTTCGAGGAATCAATTTCGTGACGTTGCTGTTTATTAATAGTCTTGTTAAAACAGGACGACATGTTAACTAAAATCACAGTTTATTGCGCAAATAAAAGTATGTTAGTGTAACGTGAAAAAAAATTAAGGAGCTCTTATTTCAATTAAATAATTAATTTGGTTGATTTTGACACTTTTCAATAAAAAAATATAAAATATAAAAACTGTTAAGTACAAGCTTGGAGCCGAATAAGAGCTTCATGAGGCCCACACCTCAGTAATACATAAATAAAGTGGAAAACATCACGGCATATGCCAAAATATAGTATGTAACACAAGTACAAGCATAATAGGAACAGACTGACTGAAAGTTTTGTGATAATTAATTGTGTATTTTTAAAGCACGCAATCAAATAACAAATACAATAAGAAAATTAAACCTATTGAAAGCGGACCAATGATGTAGTAACATTAAAAGTATACAGAGAATTGAAGCGATTACAAAAACCTGATTATTAAATAAAGAAGATGAGAAAAATTATTATTATTTACTAACCTTATTATTATGCAGGGTTATCTTCTGTGTAAGTATTTTTTTTGAACAATTAAGTCTTTATGTCGAAACAATGAGATAGATACATACCAAAAATTACTTTGTAGAATGCAGTATCTAATAAGTGTTAATTACTTGTTTAAGTTCTTTATAAGTTTCTTATTAAACATTTATCTAAAACAAACGCAGTTTCTTTCATATCCAATTTCTTCATTGAACTTTTAGTATTGTACTTTTTTCACACAAAACTTTTACCTACTTACATGTTTAGATTTTTTATTGAAAGTTTTGATTTTAGAGGGAAAATACGTGTTTATTTTTTTGTCCCTATCATTCGTTACGCCGGTTTTTAATGGAAAAATTTAACTTGCTACACAATTGAAGAACGTAGTTAATAACATTCACTCATATATACCTAATAGTTTTCGTTCTGGCCATTTTTAACTCTGTTACGGTGCTTTAAGCTACGACCGACGCCTACGCTACGACCCTGCTACGGCTGCTACGAGTCTATACGTAAGTCTCCATACATTTTTACAAAGCCACAAAGGATGATTCAGGGCCAGTCAGTGTGTGGCTTGATTACGACGTAAGGACTAATAAGTTCATAAAAAAAAATTCAGGATCGCCAGATCCTGAATTACGACTAACCTGAATACGACTTACCTGAATACGACTTACCTGAATACGACTGTGGAAGTTTTAATATAATTGGCAACATCTTTAGTTTTTTAGAATGGATTTTGACTTGTTTTTTGTTTTTAGCACTGTCAATGTATTGTATGTGTTTCTTTGCGAGTTTTAATATGATACAAATTGAGTTATATTAATACAAATTCAGAATAATATTTAATAGTTTACGTGTTATTCGAAATAGGTAATAAATCTACCGCAGCCACTGAAGCAATGAGCATCAACAAATTTCATATTTAGCTTTATGTCAGTTTTATTTGGTCACCGGAGACAGGCTGTCATTTAGTAACTGGTAATAATTCATCGCGAGATCGTAAATGCGGCTAAAGATAAACAGCCCGTCAGAACTATACAGAAATATCCCATTATGCGTTTGGAAACCGCTTTTAGCGGCATCGGCAGGGAATTTGGCTTAATTTCGACAGTCAGTCGTCGAGAGATTTTTATTGTGTTAGATATTGAATAATCGGCTAAATTGCCCAAACAATAAACACGCCATAAAGTCACATCATAAATCATTAATGATAAAGCTATTTTTCTAATTTAACAAGATCTAATAAAACTAAAGTTGACATTGTTTACCATTGCCATTTGTAAATGAAATATATAAAACAAATGCAATTCTATGGTGATTTTTCTGCATTTTTCCGTCCGTCTTATTAATAATATTAAAATAACTATAGGGTCAGTACAAGTACAATTAACTAGTAATTACATACAAAAACTCCTTTTATTTAATGAGTGTCAAAATAATCTATTTGAGTGTGTTTGAGTAAATAAAGTTTGAATGACCGTCGCGTACTCAGTACATAGGTAAGTAGGTACGAGAACAACAAAATACACTGGGTTTTAAAAAAAAAAAAATCTCCAATCCTACTTTTGACCATGCGCTATATAGATCTTAAACAGTTTGTGAGTTACTCATCGACCTATAATGATATATCGTAGAAAGAAACATGATCCATCAAAAGAGTGCTATACTCGCATAACGCCCTCTGTCTGGAATCGGCGACCTGATCTGACGTAAGAGCACCAGGCGTACAAGCTTGGAATTTACTGCAGATGCTTTAGCATACATGTCAAGCGATAGATATACGTCCAGACCGAAATGACGACATAGTTCATTTGCCAACATAACCCATATAATAACGCGAAAGTGTGTTTTTTTGTCTAATCTACCTTTACGTAAATATGGTGTAAAACAATATAATAGGTATATAACTGTATGGTGTATACTTATCTTCTTATGGCGGTATAAAGAAAAATGTCTTTCAAACAAAGCAATAAATAACAAGTAAATTAAATTTTACTACGAAAGTCACGCGGAGAATACTTTCTACATACCCATAAAAACTATAAACAATACTAACTACTACTACTAACTATAAATAAAAAAATGCCCCAAATCATCCCCAGCAGGCAGAATGCCCATTAAACTAGCAGCATTGCCACGTTGGATAGCAATGGCGGTATTGAATAAAATTATTTACAAATTATTATTGTTGTAATTATTTAAGTGTTAGTAGGGTAGTGGCATTAGCGTTCGACAGGAACCAGTGACAGTGATTTTCGACTTTAGCAAGACTTGAATAAAGACCATTCTGCTTATAGCTGTCATTCCGTTTTATTTTTTGGCAACGAAAACTGGGCTTAGTGTCGATCACTGGTACCATTACGATACCTATATTTTAGGTTTTAAAATTCAAATCATCAGAATCTATATGTAGTACTTATCATTTTATTGTGAACTAGTTATCGCCCGCGACTTCGTTCACGAAGACTACCTACACTATCCCACAGGAACCTGTTACCGGGATAAAAAGTATCCTATATCCTAGTCCGGGTCATGGTCTGTCTATGTGCAAAGTTTCATCCAAATCCGTTCAGCAATTTTCACGTGATGCGCGGTCAAATAAAAAACAAACAAATAAACAGACAAACAAACAAAAATTCTAAAAACTGTTGGAATGGCAAATAAAACACGCATTAGGCACCCACATAATTGTAAGCTCTCGCTTACTTCAAAACTGTATAATGCTCCCAACTCATCACCTTTATTTTCAGCAAGCTGTTAGCGTTACGATACGACTTTCACACCCTGGTCCAGGATGTAACAAGCACAGAAATCAATAGTTACAGGAAACATGCAGACCGAATTAGCGTCGCAAAACTGTCTCCGTCGCATGCACCGGGCAATCAGGGCACCGACAAACAGCTCGTAAAACTGACTTCATTGCTTGCATTTGGTGAGGGGCTACGAGATGATCGCACGCAACCCTCTATAATATAAAAATGCTTTTTGCATAATGTTAAACTGGAATTTAGGAAAAGAGTATTTTTATCTTTAATTTACTTTGGGATTTTTATCACACAACAGTATATTATTTTTATAGTTACTTAACGTGTACCTACAGGTATACCATAAAAATAAATTTCGCGCTGACGCTGACATCGGATTGGCTAGTAGTTCGTGATAGGTAATACATATAAGACCATTCTTAGAATTAAAGCCAAATTAGGATACAAAAAAATCCCTATCCCTACGTGCGTACCGCACACATTTCATCAAAATACTTATGATACAGATCTTCTAATTTACCACATAGATATGTCACAGTTAGGGGAATTGGTCTTACCCATCAAAAAAGCAAAATTTTTGTCGGATTCAACAGTCTCAGTAGGGGGTAAAATAACTTTATATTAAGACAAATCATTATAAATTTCTAACATTAAAATTAAATAATTTTGTTTAATATTTTAATGCGAGTTTTATGTGCCATTCGATCACGTTTACAGAAAAGGGAATTTATATGATGCAATTTTGCAATGAATTTTGTGCGATGTACCGTGAATCTGGGGGCACGGCAGTGCCCCCGCCAAGTCGAGCTAAACAGCGACACGGCCCTTACCATCCTTTTCTCGAAACAAATCAGGCCATTTTCGACCCTATATATTACCCTATAAATTCGTTGTGGATAAAACTAGAAGCCTGAATTTCAGTAACCAAGCAGGCATTGCATAAACACGGTTTATTTGAAATTTCATTCAATTTGAACCAGTAGTTCAAGAATTATAACTAGTCAAAGTTTGTTAATTTTGCCACTCACTCACTGACTGACTGACTGACTAACCGATCATCAAAACTCTAAGGCACTTCTAGCAGACATATAAGCTTCAAATTTAGAATATAATTATTGTTTAGTGTATAAATCAAGGAAAAACTAAGATATTTTGCAATTTCGGTCCAGTTTTCTAGATACACCAACTGCATAAGTAACTTTGTAATCCCATATAAATATATAGGATTACAAAGTTACATTGGCAGTCAATGAATCAGTGTACCTGTGAATGTATAGTTTAATGGAATAATAGGTGTAGATAGGTGCACAACAACCTATCCGAAACTGTCAAATTTCTTCAATACATTTTCAACCATATGCATAAAACATAAAGTTCAAAGTCTATTGAGAAAATTTGACAGTTTGTGGTAGGTTGATGTGTAGGCGTGTGTACCTAGATGGTACCGGAAAGGAAAAAAAGTAGAACTACATACAAAAAAAATTAAAAGCCATCAAAAACAAACTTGTAAAAAGACTAAGTCTCGCAACTCAGTTCTTCTACCGTAAAGAGTTGTGAGATCCATGAAGTAATACCAAGTCGGTTAATTTATTCAGTACAACTTAAGGGACCTTCTGTCTTAAACCTATATGTTTTAAATAAATAGATTGACTTGGCAATCGCACTAAACAATCTAATTTAATATAATTATGTATTACTTGTGAGATATATTGTGTTTTCATGCGATGGCCAAGTCAATCTATTTATTTAAAACATAAAAGGTTTCTAATATTGATATGGTCACTATAAGATGCTGTTAGGTTAGCTAATTACTTAATTACTTAAGACAGAAGGTCCCTTAAGTAGGGGCTGAATAAATTAACCGACTTGGTATTACATGGATCTCACAACTTTTTACGGTAGAAGAACTGAGTTGCGAGACTTGGTATTTTTTACAAGTTTGTTTTTGATGGCATTGTCTTGACCGCCGTGCGCCAAACTCAGATCCAGAAATCCCGGATCGATTCCCAGCTGAGAGTACCTACATGTTCTTCTTGTTGGCGGAAGGATTTATTTCAAGTAAACCTGGTTAGCTACCATACCAGACAGATCTGGTGTCTTCCGGGTGAAGTACGCTTCGACCTTTGATATGAGCTTTTCTTTTTCATAATAATTTGATCCCGATTTTGAAGTTTTTTTTAAAGAATAGGAAGGTAGTATAAAATCTTGAAAGGGTTTCTTAATGAGATTCAAACCAGGTTTTTTTTTGGTAAAGCTAGTATCCTAGTACCTAAATAAATTCAAAGCACAAACGAATCCCGTTAGTAAATAAATACTTACCTACTCTAAGGTAAGGTGACAATGATAGTGTAAAAAGTACTGTCGTGATAGTTTATTTTTACTCCCTTTTTACATTAAAACATTATCAATGAATTATTTTGGATTTATTTGGTTTGCTTGGCACAATTCCGAGGAGACAGGCGGGTAGCGTTACAGGAGCGAGCGTTGAAACTAGACAGTTCGTGTGAAACGCCGCCCCCGGACAATGCCGGCTGCAGGGACCATCATTAAATAACTAATTAGGAAAAAGTGAATACCAATTCCTTTTTTATTTTATTTAGGTACACACTAAGTATCTACAAAGAGATTGCTTATATTTTTTGAGAAGCTTGGCGCAGCAGCTAGACCGTTTTGGTTGCGCTCTTGCAGGTGAATATTTTCTTGCAATGGCGGCGGCGGCGGGTCACCAGTTCAGTTGGGTGACAAAATTAAAATATTTAAAGCTCCTCTTTGCTTCCGAAAGCGTGTTAAGCTGTTGGTCCCTTAAGATAACAGTTGTTAAAACCACAACAATAACTCGATCTTCGTTTGTGCGTTTATTCGTAGTCTGTGCTCAGCAGACAGATTAAGTAATTATTTCTATGGTAGTACCTTTTACAGGATAATGATGTTGATTTATATTTTAGATTGAATTGGTGGTTGAATTTAAGATAAACGAACACAATATGTATTCGTATTAATATAATTTTCTAATAAAATAAAAATGGTCATTATATGAGTTCCGAATCAAAAAGAAGTCATGGTCACCGTAGCTAGGCGTCTCGTCGGGCGGAGAAAACGCCACACATGCGTGGCATCTGCATGAGCTAGAGGTGTAGGTACCGCGCCCGAATTTATAGTGAAGATCTATGTTTTCAATATAATTTTGGCCACGGTACTACTATAGAGTAGGCTAATAATTATACACACCCTGCCATCATTTGAGTTTCATAAATATTTTTATTGAAAAGATTTTATGAAAAATGTCTCAATAGACAAATTTATTTTTGGAATGAAGGCGAGGGTTTCCAAAAAAACGGTGTTTTTAAATGAGTTTTATTCAAAATGTATAAAGATTTTAAACCAAAAAAAAAATATGTTATTCATTGGCCTTTTATCTAGTAATTTCGGCTGGTATTTTCACGTTATTTTACAATTTCCTGCATCGAATTTAAATCAAACATACGTCTTATTGATAAACTAAATATCATTTTACTCAGGCTATACACCGTTTCAGGCAAAGAAAAATATACCAATTGTCTTTATGTAATAGTTGTCGGCCATTATAATTTTAATAATAAGTAAACGTTCAATAAAATCCACATTATTGCCTAATTCGACACTCGCGCCATCATTCAGTCCCGGGCGGAACGCCTTAGAAATCTCAATCGGGAACGCTCGCCCTAAAAAGCAATTACAATATTCTCTACCCTTTGATCAAGAATGTTCTCTCCCCGACAATTTCCCAATAATTATTACCTAATTAATAATAATAATAATTAATAATATTTATTGGTATTTAATTTTAATTACTTATTAGGTCATCGTTATGCCATAACCTATATTGCCGCGGTGTCATGACACCGCTTTATATATGGAGAGGTTAAAGATTTTTAAAGATAATTTTAGAAATAACGATTGTCCCCCTGAGTGATTATAAACAATACAAAAGAAACATGAGAGGGCGGCAATTAGATTTAAAACAGTTGAAGCAGATACAGTGTGTAAAAATTCTTTTATTTTAAGTGCATGTGTGAATGAACATTGCTTTTATCACATGGAGTAAACACAAATATTAATTTCACATTTACAGAAAGAAAAAAAGAAAAATGATAATTTTTTTTTTTTTTGCTTTACTTATCTTTTATTTTTTTCATTTTCTTTTTTTCTTTATTTTTTAGACAGGGGACTAAAATGAGGCGCGTGCTACAATTCGTAGCTACGCGTCTCTTTCATAAACGCAATGTGTACTATTATTTATTCTGTGATATAAGTGCGAGTTTCATTCGCCATTCGATCACGTTAACGAAAACGTAAATTTGAACTTCTCGTTTGCCGCCAGGAGGCGCTGCTTTAATGCCATACTAATTGTCGTTTTCGTAAACGTAATCGAACGAATACGGATAGTAAACAAAACTCACAATGCACCCAGTAAAAGGAATTACTATGAGTCATCTTGACTATGGATTGGGCACACGTGTGACGTATTCCTTCAGAGCGCAGCTGCGGAGGCCTCACAGATGGTTTATGGCAACATTTAAAAGTAATTTTATTGTTTTATCTGGGATACTGCCGTTTAGGAGCTAATCTCCGCTTCATTGTGCAGAAACAATGGCCAGCAGTGGGCAATGGGTATTTTGGCATACTGCACGCAGATGTGCCGGTTCGTGAGAACGTTCGTGTTTTTATTGCTTAAAACTATTGCATTGCATTATTTTATTGGTAGCCTCCTTAAAATCAGAAAAGGAAAAAATAATTTTCTCCAACTAGTTATGTAAACTATCAGTCAGTCGATTTTTTTTCCTTAGATAATGGCTTAGTGCGGTTAGTAGGTACATGTAGTAAAGCCAGTAAGTGTCAAAATAATATTTCTTACAAGTTACAATAAACAATGATTTATTTGTTTATAGATGATAATTAATGATAATAGAAATGAGTATGTTGTAGTGATAGCCGATATTCCCCAACCCCTTGAGTAGGTTGTTAGGTGGGACAAATGCAAAAAAATGTACATATAACAAATAGGAAACAAAGATGAAAATAACTTGATGTTACAAAAAAATAACAAAGATGAACTATAAGGACTAGTTCATGTTGTGCATTCTATTTGAAAGGTAAATTTGTTAATGAGTAAAAAGCAGTATCTTGATTGATTATTTTAATAAAGAACGGCAGCAAGTCTAGTTTGTATTACTTTCGACTTACTTAATATTTTTTTTGCAAATCATCCTTAAAATTGACTGTGATCATAATATTTTAACTTTACTAATCCAAGTCAACTATTACAATGTGAGTGCGACTTTACTTCATATTTATTATTTCATATTTGTTACGTCACAAAGAAATGTAACAAATTCGTAACAAAAAGGAACAAAACACTCGTGTGTACAACCTAAAATGTGTGAAAAATACTAAGAGATGTCTTTGAATCAAACTGTTTATATGTTTCTAAATAAATCATGAGGTATCCTTGAAATAACAATATAGAAAGCTAAACATACACTAACCAATTAGTTTAATGGAATGGTTATCAAGATGAAACTAATTTTGTGTATTTTTCCCGCACAATTTAGTAAAACTCTTGTAGACCGTTTAACCAGAACTCCAGCAAAATGGCCGTCGTGCAGAACTAGCGCCACCTACAGACGTTATTTATGATTTTAGTTTTGCCAGGTAAAAACTTATTTTTATACTAAATAACAATAAACAAAGCTGAATAACAAATATGAAAGAAATTACGGACGGCTTTAAAAATGATATTTAAAACAGTTTTAAATAGAGAGGCCTGATTTATTGTTTAAAGTATAAAAATGTATGTAGTATTCTATAAATAACTAAAAATATTTAACAGTATAAAATCACTCACCTGTATTTTTTTCCCATACACAAAGCTGAACACGGACGAGAAGGACACGCGTACTTGTATGAAGAAAACTAAACGAATCCTGATGTTTTGATTTTTATTTAATTGATTTATCGGGAAAATATTATTTATTTCTTTTAGTTTGTTTATAATGTAATTATGTAAACGTATTTAAAAAAATATATGAAAAGAAGTTATGTATTGAACGTTTATTCTAATAGGACGTTCACGCATTCAGAAATGTACAATTTTTTTGCATTTGTCCCAGTTATCATCATCAGTACAGAAGTGTAGAGAATTGTGTCGAGATTTTGAAACGTTCTACTGTTTTGTGTCATTTGCCAACATCCATGCACGTTCATAACACTTAACGGTTACTATACCACTATCATTCACATTAAATTACGCCATAACACAAAGTTTGGAAAACGAAACAAAACCGCAGTCATGACACTTCACTTTCCCGCCAAGAAGTCCAGTCCAGAAGTTCCAGTTGGTTTATTTAACAATTACAATTAAGTAAGTTTGGACCTATATAATTGGTTCAGCTGCCCCACACTTTCACTATTCACATGGTAATTTAAAATAGTGATTCTGAATTAGTTTACCTAATTCCGAACCTATTTATTGAAGCAAAATTATAAATTTTCATATCAACACTGAAATAAAGTTAATTATTTTTGCTTTATATGTCCTGCAGTGGACTAATCTAGTAATGATGATGATGATTAATGGGTTACAAACAAGCTATGTAAAATCGAAGCTTAAGCAATTTAGAAATTCACTATATATCGACATCATCTCGATATTATCGCGACCGTTTATTCTAAGTTTTATTAGACCGATGTAACATTAGTGCGAAAGCTAGCAGTTCGATAACTTTTACCTCACAAGACAACCTATTCGTATAATTATTTGATATAAAAATGTACGAAAGTTACTTCTACCCCTTAAATTTTTTATTATGTGGCTTGTAAGCTTGCTTGCTATGATTTTGATGACTATATGTGGAGATTTGTAAATAGTATTGGTTAACTCAAATTGTCCAGTTATAGTTGATATTTGACTATAAATCTTCCAACCCAACAAAACATATAAATAAATAAATTTTGCCGAGTCTTCGTATTGCCATTTTATCTCAGCTCAACAAAGTCTAATATTGTTTAATTTCCGGAAAGTTTCAACTCTCAAAAATGTTGTTGAACAAAGGTTTTTTTTAATATGTTCTAGTAACATCTCTTTATTACCATAAGCATAATAAAGCGGGATACCTACTTTAGTGCGAAAGCCGTTTCATCGAGTTTTGTTTCTTCGAAAACCTTTCAACGACATCTATACTGCGACGACGACGCCTTGGTTAATCGACGTCTTGTTACTATGAGATGTTTCGTTACGACGTTTCGTTCGAAAAACTGTAATGCGTACGATTTTACTGCGAAACTATCATAATTGCGAAGCCTTGTTCAATCGACGCGCGACGTCTTGTTACTGCGTAGACAACAAATTGTTATATTATACCTATTACATACTTATCAAGGCTACTTACTAATTATTATTTTTAATAGGGTTTACACAAAGTAGTCTACCTACCATGTAAATTCTAGTTTAAAAAGCGTGATGGGCGGGGCACAGGTAACTTTGCGATTCGCGAATGAGTTATACACATGGGAGGAGTTTCATTGCAGGTTGGCTGGTAAATAGTGGGGAAAAAAAATAAAAAAATAATAGTGAACCATTTTAAGTCAAAGGGACAAAATGTGCAAATACTTATGTATAAACGCGGAAGGATAAACTATACCTACATCATTAGTCCATGCTCACATCACATCTACATTCAACACGGAAACCACAAAAAAATAACGTAGGTAAATATTGCTGCTATTAATAGTGATTAATAGCAGCAATATTTACCTACGTTATTTTTTTGTGGTTTCCGTTGAAGATTTATAAGAGAAGGAATGAGGAAGAAATTACGCGTTCTTTAACATAAAAAGCTTAGCTAGTTACGTACTTACGTTCATATAGTGGGTAAGGAACAAGGTAGATTAGTACACAATAATAGATACTTACTAGCTAACCTTCAGTGTTTTTGGAAATTGTGACCCTGTTATGCAAAAGCAAATCCATGTGCAGTTGCTGTTATTTTGGGAAATTATATTAGCGAGTGTAGGTAAGTGTGTTCTCTCCAATATGGATTTTTTAGGTTTTCAACAGCGTTTCAAAGCTCTGTATGTACCGGCTATACCTAAGGCTTATTTTACACGTACACACGCCTGCACAACAACCTACCACAAACTGTCAATGAACTTTATGCCCTAAGATTATGGTTGAAAATGTATTGAAGAAATTTGACAGTTTTGGTTATGTTGATGTGCAGGCGTCCACAACCACACCTAGGGTTGCCAACCGTACTTAAAATAACGTATCCTACGTTATTTTCCATCCCCATACTTCTTTTTAATAGAAAATTAGGTATGGAAAATACTTTATTTCCGACTAATGCGTGCGTTTAAACGGAATATTCCTGTTGACTTAATTTCTGAACTACTGAATGATACTTAGATTCAGGTGAAGTGAAACGAAACGCAACGCTTAAATAAATAAATTTGGAAAATACTTACTTTATTTTTTCTTCAAATCCTTTTTTAATACTAGTTAGTGATAGATTTACTTGAATTTTCTGAAAAATAGTTGGCAACCACACCACACTGTCGTCGTCGTCGTCGTCGCGACAAAAGAAAGGTGGTCAAGCTGTGGTTACGTGTGAATAGTGTCGCTGCCTGCGGCTTCTTGCGGTTGTGTTGTGTGGTGTTGTGTTACCTACAAAATGTTTGCGATATGGCCGCTAGTTCGCCGCTGGTGGTTGCGTTGTGGTTGCGTCATGGTAGCGACGACGTTTTTTTGTATTTTTGTCCAGACGCGAAGACAACTGGTGCAGCGTGAAAACAACGCAGCATCAGTTAGGGCCCTCGCCCACGGCGACTTTTCGTAGCGATACTGTCGCGGGTTCGCATCGATACAGTCGCGATGCAAACGCGAAGCAGTCGCGATGCAATGCGATTCAGTCGCGATGCAAACGCTCGGTTCTCCACTCACGCGCCACCCTCCGTTCTCTCCCCGATGTCACAATACACATAATATACAGTAGTTTAACTGGGTCATATTCTTGAGTTAAATACCTACGGCTAGGCGGAGCGCTAAGGTTGTCGCCTACAAAAATAAAGCAGTCGTAAGTAGATTTGTATTGTAAGTACCTATGTGTGGAGTTTTAGGTTCAGGAATAAAATATAATGTTAATTTAATAACATATTTATTAATTCATTACATTATTTATATGTTTGTAACAGAAAAGTGTTTCAGCAGGAAGTTCAAAAAATGATATTGTTTGTTTTGTCACTGTTGTGTTTAGGTATCCGTAAAAACAGCAGTTTGTATAATATTGTCATGACGCCGTTATTATAACCACGTTATTAATAAAAAAAACAAAAGACGGGCGGACGGACAGCGCGCGAGCAGAGCGGCGGGCGCGACGTCGCGGCACAACATAACCGACAGCTCACTCGTCTGTCTGTATTGCCGGCGCGCGGCGTGGCACTGCGGAGTTTTGCCATTTCCGAAATAGTGTAGCGGCCGTGTAAACGACGTCTGTGTGTGCGTGCGTCGATTCGGGCGCTTAGTATGAAGTCGAACTACTGAGTACCAAGTGCGAGTTTCATTCGCCATTCGATCACGTTAAGAGCGTTTACGCCGCACACTAGCGCCACTAATAAAAAAAAGAACATATCTAGTAATTAGAGATAGAAAATCAAATTATGCTCAACAAACTATTTGAATGAAGTAATTTAGCATTTTTACAGCACCTAATGAACACCTCACATGTTATGGTTTAGTTAAATAAGACGTTACGGCCACTTTAAACTATAACGCCTAATAAATAGAATTTGTATGGCAAAATGTTAACTGTTCTCGTATGCCGCCAGGAGGCGCTGCTTCAATGCCATACTAATTTTCGTTTTCGTATAAACGTAATCGAATGAATACGGATAGTAAACAAAACTCACACTAGGCACTCTGTATATTATGTGTATTGTGCCGATGTCGTCCGACACGGTCACGCGTTTGCATCGATACAGTCGCGATGCTGAAGCGCGTAATCGCGCGTTGGCATCGCGTCTGTAGCGCGTTGCAAATGCGACTAACGCGCATTAGTAAAAAAGTTACAAAAAGTTGCCATGGGCGAGGGCTCTTAACCTCACTCTGCCGGCCCAACCTGGCTGCCTGCGATGTAGTCGGTATAAAACACGCGGTCAATAATGAGGGCAGAATGTGGCCCGTGTGAATTCAAATAATAATTTTCATACAAATTAGCGCCCGCCCACGTGTTGTGGTTGTGATACGTGTGAGACAAGCAATAGTAACCAGTAAAATGAATGAAATAGAATTTAGGATGTTTCAGTAAGTTTTAGGAACTTTTGTGAGATAATATTTAGTATTTTAGAAATTAAGAAAAGGAAGGATGTCTTTTTTTTTTTATTGTGGCACGCCAAAATGGCTTCACTCTGCCTGATGAAAAGCAGCCAGTGAAGCCCAAGAAGTGAAAGCGTTCATCACAGCGCTACCACGCTATGCTGAACGCTCACACTATGGCGGCCTGCATAAATGCTTTTTCACGCCCCGCTTAAATAACCCGGGAGAGAAAGAGGAGGGAAACACGTGTGCGGGAAGCGCATTCCACATACGGGCAGTTTGGCAAAGGAACGATTGTCCAAACTTTTTGGTACGTGTCTTGATGGTCAGCACGGTATGAGGGTGGCTTCTCAGACCTGCACGCGTCGATCTGGAAAGGAATGGAGAGGGAGGAATGAGGTTAAAGAGCTCTTCAGAGCATTCACCGTGGTAAAGGCGGTAGAAAGCACTAAGGGAAGCAATGTCCCTACGTAGCTGTAACGGCTCCAAACTGGTCGTAACGTCATCGTTACCGATAATACGGACAGCACGTCTCTGCAACCTGTCAAGAGCTTCGAGCAAGTACTTGGCGGATCCATCCCAAAGATGAGAGCAATACTCCACGCAGGAGCGCACCTGAGTCTTATACAAAAGGCAACGTTGCTCAGGCGTGAAGAACCGCTTCAGTTTGTTCAGAATTCCAAGTTTACGTGAGGCTGTGGTTATGATGCTCTCAATATAGCTAGTCTCCTAGAATTCAGAGGGGTAACCACGAGCTCTTATAGCAGTATTATTGCAGTTGTGAAAACGAGACGCGTGTAGCGGCGAATATACTCGCGTCTCTTTTCCACAACTGCAATAATACTGCTATAAGAGCTCATAGTCAGTAACCTAGGAGACAGAGACAAGCTGTTTTTTCTTTTTGTTACCGTAAAACGGGGTGAATAGGAACAAATTTTAACTTTAGAGCTGATTTTAACTAATATTTCAATATCTAATAAAAATCGCACGATGTTTTAATGATTCCGGTTGCTTGAACTTTAGATTTGACATAGTTTTTTTATAAAAACACTAAAATGTACTCATTCCCTAATCACCCCACAAATGGAGTGATTAGGAACGAGACAGGGGGTAATCGGGAGAATGGCTAGGGCTGGCACTATTGAGCTTTTTACCCGACTACACGAAAAAAAAGTGTTACCTACCTATCAAATTTTATTTTTAGGTTATGTACATAATATAAACGTATAAACGTAGGCGTAGTAACGATTTTGATGAAGGAGTAAAGTGTTTTACTACAAGAGCTATTAATTAGTAGATTGTACACAGAGTACGTAACACAAGTATATTTGGCCAAGAAGTCGAGGATAAATTTACATTCCACTTTAACTTATCATGAGTATATTATACTTAGTAGTTTTAACGTATTAGCACTAAAGTTTTCTCACATAAAAATTAATAGAATTAATATTAATAAAATATAGGTATAAAAAACATGACAATCATATCCATGACGCAGAAAGAGAAAAGGGCCACTTTAAACATAAATTATTAATACATTCACTTAGAACGAAATAAACAAAAAATAATTTATTATTTTTTGTAAAGAACATATAGGTAACAAGTTACCTAAGTTGTACTCAGGTAAGTATTAATTATAATATTTAAATTAGGTAAACTAATTAATAGCTATGAGATCCATTGTGTGAGTGAGTAAGGAAAGCAAGGAATGCTACAAAATCGTAAAATTACTGATCTTGTTTAAAAATTATCAGTAATCCTACTAACAGTCGTTTAGATAGCGCTAGACATTTTCTAGAACTAGTTTTTTTTATTTAATATTCTTCCAAAATGTTTAGAATGACTTCACTAAAATTATAATAGTTTTTTGTACAGGAGAAACTTCTTTTTTGCCTAGGAATAGGCTTTGATCCAGACTTTACCGTGACATTTGCAGGCTGTGAAATAAGTCTTATTTTAGGTAAAGACAATGGCAAACGTTACTGTATATGGGATATTATTTTAAATTTTTCTTTTTTTCAACATTGCAATTTTCTTCATTTTTCGGCTTCATTCCTTCAGTATGTTGACAATCATGAAATTAAGACTTCATTTTGAAAATCTAATTCGTCAGTAAACACTATCGGAAATTCATTAATATCAAAATTACTTAAATCGACACCCTCAACAAACCTAATTTTTTCCTCGTCCTTGTTCATATTTTCACCATTTTCTAATGTTTTGTTTTTAACATTTTTTTCTTGTTCTACTTTTGCTTTGACATTCTCTTTCCCATTATATGCTGTCAATTGTGGCAAACGTTTATTTTCTTCAGAAGTTTCATTCTGTCTATCTTGAAATAATAAGCTATTGCTTCTTTCTTGTGATGCGTTGTTCGGTGTTGTTTTTTTCCCTTTACCTTTTTTTTTCCATGTTGTGGTATCAGATGTTGATGTTGACTTTTTCTGCAAGTTAACGATTTTCTTTTTTTTGGGTGGTTCTGGGTTTGTATCTTTGTTCGTTTCTTCTACGTTTACACTTCTTCCAGCAAACACCTCTAGTAGTTCCCTTTTCGTTGGTTCTTTAATGTCCATCGTTCCGAAATGCATTTCTTTTAATAGTTTCACAAATGATTGGCCAACTGCATCTTTTTCTATTTCCATGCTTCCTTCTTCTTTTGGCAGCCTTTCCAGCACTTCGTTCACGTCCAGTGGTGTAATTCCAGTTATTCTAAATCCAGCACGAATGTTATTTTCACCGTTCACGTTGAGTTTTTCAATTAGCAGTTTAAGTAAACGAGGAAAACAAGCTTTTGGGACACATTTTACGGCCCTTCCATCTGTTTTTTTCCATTGATCAAGTATTTGCCGCCAAGCGTGTTTCATTGGCCGGAAGAAGGCCACATCGAGTGGTTGGGTAAGGTGTGTCGAGTTCGCGGGTAGAATAACAAAATCAATGTTGTTTTGTTTGCAGAGTGTTATTAGGTCCACAGACAGATGAGAAGCTAGGTTGTCGCCTATTAATACTTTTTTACCTTCCTTTTGTGCACAGAATGGTATTGCTATTGTCTTAATCCAGTCAGTGAAAATTTCGCCATCAAACCAACCAGATGATGATCTGTTATATCTGGCTCCAGCGGGTCCATGTTCTACCCACGTATCGTATAAATGAGTTGCCTTGTAAACCACATATGGTGGTAACATCTCCCCAGCAGCAGTACCAGCCATCATTACTGAGACTGACCCTTTAGAGTGGTTTACCACTCTCTCAGGGTATTTGCAGCCCCTCCTCACGATAACTTTCTTTTTCCCTGGGTCATCGGTGAGATTGGTCTCATCATAATTTATTATGTTATCGGTTGGTACGGTCTCAAGAGATTTTTTCAATTCGTCAAAATACTCTTTGATCACTGCTGGACTGACAGCAGCTCTAGACCGTTTTATATTTTGGCAGATCCTTGAAGATGTTTGGTCCTTGTGCCTTTTGAGAAAACCTTCTACAAAGTCTGGGCCAGGATAGTTGTTATTAAATCTCTTGTGTGAGATTCCTTTCGTGTCTAAATACATTTTTACGATGTGCCTGAGATCAGTTGTGTCTAATGGATAGCCCCATTCAGCACATATATTTAAATTTGCAACTATTAATTTTCTTCTACTTCAAAAGACAGAGCAGGTTGTCCTCCTTGTGTTTTAACATTTTTGTTTTTGTGACGATGAAGTACGGACTTAGAGATGCCATATTTGTTAGAAACTGTTTGCAAAGAAATATTCTGGTTGGCAAGTTCCACGAGAGCCTGTTCAATTATTACTTCATCATATTTCTTATATGTTTTAGAACCAGGCTTGGGCTTGTAGTTCCTGGGCATGATGAATTCTGGTAAAAAGAAAAACCGTTTGATAATACAGATCGACAAAAAACAACTATTAAAGGCGTAAGCCTACTCTACTCTATAAATACATTTAAATAGATTTAATGCCATATAATATAATTGAGATAATTATAAAAAAGTTAGATTAAGATGAGAAGCAAGTCTTAAAATAAATTATGTACAAAGTCCCTGATCCCAGAGCCGCCAGACGTTACTTATTAAATGAAAGTGCCTAGCTGAAACCCCACTAAAGCAAGTGGCTGGTATTATTTTTTATTAATTAACAATATTCTGGATTACATACTTACTTAACCATCAGCAGTTATCAAAGTAATAAAGCTACCTAGGTACTTTTAGCACCTGATAGCCGGTATGCGTACGTTAAAAGTACTTACATAATAATATTACTCAATCCCACATATTTTGTTTATCAGAAAATAAGTAGGTAGGTAACGTCTGGATATCGCTCTAAAAAAAACTACGTCACGACAACCCTAATTCGACAATCCCTATCACCCCTCAGTGGTTTCTATTCACCTCCATTCCGACCGAACCGATTCACCAACTCCACGTCTCTATTACCCCACCTCTCGTCCCTATTGTCCCCAAAATGTTAAAAAAATCACATGAGTGTTTAGAATCTCAATAATGTGAGCTAAAGTAAATGTGTGTACTTACTGTTATGTTTAAAAGTTGTGTTTTATACTGAATCAATCAATTATTTATTTACTATTCGCCAAAACCACCGAAATTAGTTGCTAAACAAAAGTTAAAAGTAGCACGAATACACACGTAACCAGTGGTACGGGCGTCGAGCGCAAAAAACTACTAGAGGTATAAGTCCGTGATAGGCTGCAGATTGCAACCGCAAGCGACACTGCGGTTGAGGAAATGTGGAAATGATGATGCGGTTTTTTAGTTGTCTTGGTATTTTGTAACCCTTCGCTGACGCTGCACATTCTCAAGCAAGTCAATGTCTTTTATAAAATAGGGGTTCAATTCAAGACTTGGAAGGCATATTCTAAGTTAAGTCTTAAATAAGAAAGCCTTATAGATTTTTATGACCGTCTCAGGTGTCGGTATCCCAAAGGCCTTTCTTATAAGTTAGACGAGACTTTTAAGCTTTTTTAGTGATAATGTTTATGTGACTTACCCATTTTAGATCATCGTAACAACACCTAAAAGCTGTCGGTGCCTTTACATCCTGCAACAAATCATAATCCAGTCTGTAGGTTTTATTTGGATTGTTTAAAGTATTTTTGTACTTTAATTTTTCTAAAGAAAAAAATGTTTTATGGCGTCGATGTCAAGCCACACGTAATACGTGAAGCAGCATGTAGTATTAAATGATACTTAAAGTTACTAAGGGTTTATTTCTGAATTTTTTTTTTTTAATTTCCACTCATACTCATACCCATTTATCACAAAAATAACTGACGATTTGGTTGTATGGTAATGATTCCTTTGCATTTTCCAAATAAAAAGAAAGGAGGTATCTAAAAAAAAAAGAAGTTTAACTGTTTGGCCGTTGGCGCTTGTTTGTATTGACATGTCACCTCATCATGTCAGTACAGTTATTCTGATTATTTTAGATTTTGTAAATTAAAACCACTGTAAATAGTTATGGAAGCTGGAGAATCATATTTATCGTGTGCCGTGACAATGGAATGGATGACCCCTCAAGGATCAATAAGCCGAAAAGTAAATTATAAAACTGCATCTCTTCGTCTCATTAGAAACGAGTTCCGTGAGATGTACATGGAAGTATCAAGTGAAAGAAATGCTGCAATTAAATTAGCATTGAAAGGCATAAATGTTTTTAAGAAGTTCATGGTGGAAGGAAAAGCTAGTATCAAGTTTCAAGAGGTAGGATGCACAGTGTTCATTTCAAATGCTCCACCGACTAACCTCGTGTCTTTCTTACGAACTATCTTTGTTAAAATGACTGGGGACAAAGATGAGGCCTCATCTTCTAAACAAACAATGAGAACTAAGCTGCTGAGTGGTAAAGCCCAGGCTTATGAAGAAATCAGTCCAGTGACAGTAGCTGATATACATAATGCTAAGAATAAAATTCCTAAGTCAACTGTAACAACTCCATCGCCACCGTCAAAGAAGCGAAAAGCTGATGAATTAACAAGAGGGCCCGCTCCCAAAAAGCTATATTCACCATCGCCATTGACAGCTATAAGTTCGTTGAATACAGAACAGCAACGAGTTCTAGAAGCGTGTCTAAGTGGAAAGAATATATTTTTCACTGGATCTGCTGGTACTGGTAAAAGCTTCTTATTGAAAAGGATTGTGGCAGCCCTACCACCAGAAGTCACTGTTGCTACTGCCTCCACCGGTGTTGCTGCTTGCCATGTTGGTAAGTATTCAATTCTATTTTAGTTTTCCTTGGTAATGGAAACAGAGAATGTGTAGTGCATGAAATTTCATACTTTAAAGAGTTATTTGATTTAAAATTGTTTTTGTTTTTGTGCTGGTACTTAATCGCCTGTGTTTATTGACCAAATTGTTACACCTCCATTCTAAATCTTTATCCCTTTGGCCAGATTCTATACTCTGCTTACATATTACAGAGCTTCTTACTATAATATTACTGACTTTATCTCAGATTCTGTGGTTTAATGGTTAAGACCACTTGTCCTGAATATAGAGATCCCGGGATTGATTCCCAGCAGATTCATATGTTTGTGTATGTATTCGGTTTGGCTGGGCTTGTTTGTCGCCCTGGCTAGCTACCACTATCTTATCTATATATTGATCCATAGCATCATTGTAGGGTTCGTGCTGCTAGAGATAAGATAGCCTGTGCCTCAATAGGTAGTTGAGGATTCTGGGTGATATCATCTTAATCCATTGTCTGCTGTAAATACAAACACAATAGAATTTTAATTGTTTAGGGCACTGATCAGTGCTTACCACATAAGAGTGGTTAACATCCTGCGAGATGAAAGTCAAGTACTTACCTATAACCAATACAAAAAAAAAGTCTGTAATATTATTTGAGTAATGTTGTTGTAAATTCTTTGACAGGTGGAACTACTTTACATGCATTTGCTGGAATTGGTGATGGTAGTGGCACTTTGGAGAACCTGTGTGAGAGAGCAGTGAAATTAACGCTAGTTGCTCAAAAGTGGAGGAAATGCAAGCATTTAATTATTGATGAGATCTCTATGGTTGATGGTACATTTTTTGAGGTAAAAAATCTTATTATATAGGTAAGCTTTTCTATATGTATTGACATTTTTTGTTCTTAATATAACTGAACTGTATACTATTTTTCAGAAACTAGAAGCAGTAGCAAGATATGTACGAAAAAATGATAAACCCTTTGGTGGTATTCAACTTATACTGTGTGGTGACTTTTTGCAATTACCTCCAGTTGTAGACAGAACAAAGACTGGTAAAAGGTTTTGCTTCCAATCTCCTTGCTGGGACAAATGCATTGAACTTTGCTTTGAGCTAAAAGATGTTCACAGACAGAAAGACGAAGAATTTATATCTATACTCAACAGCATAAGGATTGGGAGGGTAACAAAAGAAATCAGTGACAGACTATTGAGCACAGCAAGACAAAAAATCGAAAGTGATGGTATTCTAGCCACAATACTGTGTTCTCATACTAATGATTCTAAAACAATCAATGATACAAAGCTAAAGGATTTGAATGGAGAAACTAAAATATTTTCATCCCAAGATAGTAATGATGCCACAAAAATCTTGGATATGCAAACTATTGCACCATCAAAATTAGTGTTAAAAGTAGGTGCTCAGGTTATGTTGCTGAAAAATATTAATGTTAATGCAGGCTTAGTGAATGGTGCTAGAGGTGTAGTAATAAGATTTGAAGAAGGTCTCCCTGTGGTAAGATTCAAAAACAAAAAAGAGTACACAACTAGGACTGAGAGATGGTATGTTAAAAATTCTAATGGAACACTGCATTGCCGTCAGCAAGTTCCTCTCAACTTGGCATGGGCTTTCTCTATACATAAATCTCAGGGCTTGACTTTGGACTGTGTTGAAATGTCTCTATCTAAAATATTTGAAGCAGGTCAAGCATATGTGGCCTTAAGTAGAGCACAGAGCTTGGATACTCTAAGAGTACTTGATTTTGACTCTCGTCATGTTTGGGCTGATCCAAGTGTGCTAGAATTCTACCAAAAATTCAGACGTCGCTTGAGGCAAATGGAGATCATTCCACTTGGAAAACCTTTATCTAATAAAACTAACAAAAAATTGAAATTAAGAGAAATATTAGAAAAACAATTACGACATAAATAATAAAAGCAAATAGTGATAATATAGAATACTAAATGCATTTGAGTATGTAAGCATTTTATTTAATTACAATATTTTATTATAAGACTGATGTTTTTATAATATTTGAGTATCATAGGTAAATATTTAACATAAGTATTTATTTTTATATCGTGAATATTATGAAACTATTAAATAAATTACAATGATTAAATAAAAATGAAGTTTTATTTTAACATTTATGTTTTTAACTTAGAGCGTACATTAACTTATATCTAACTCTTTACCGAGCTTCCACAGCAGTAAGAATTTCAATTTGTTCTTCCAAAGAAGCATGCTTCTCTTGGAGGCTTTTGACAATGTACTTCATTGTTTCAAGGTTCTGTTCCATTTCCCTCTTTGAAACTCTAGATGTATCCATGTTTTTCCGTAGAATCTCCACATGCTTTCTGTTCTGTGATACTTGTTCCATCAGTCTTGAAATTAAATGGTCCTGTTTCTTTATCATTAGCCACAAACGAGCTTCTATTGGCGAATCACTCTTGCATTTTAAGTCATCACTAACAAAGTTAGCCAAGTTGATAGGTTCCTTGAGCTTGCTCAGGCTATTCTTTACATCGGTTATTAGGTCTGCCTGTGACTGTTTGCACAGCAGTATGCCAATCTTTGATTTCTGAAGTGGTTCATCCTATTAAATTTAAATTAAAAATTACATGACTAAATTATGTGAAACAGTAAATAAATTAAGACTGAATTTGTAAAGTATTCTTTTATTTTTTGAAACAAAATACTGACTCCTAAGATGGTAATCCAATAAATAAATACCTTCAGTAAATATAAGTTTATTAAATCAATAAAATATTTCCTTACCCTAGAATTTTTATCAGCAGCAGGTAGTGGAAAAAGTGTGGGTATAGCACGTTCCCGAAGTTTCCTTTGGTTGTCAAAATATTTATTTTCAAAGTGTTTTGAGCATATTTTGCTTTTAGTCCAGTCCAGCATACTGCATTTATTTTTGAGCATCAACAGCCACCGGTTTCTCATTTCAGTGGATGTTGGGCATCTACAATATTTTTAAGTAGTAGGTACTTTAAGCAATAGTTACGAACTAGCAATGAAATAAAAGCGTTTTTATTTGTTTACTTACGAATGAAATGTTACGCCCGGGGGTTTGCTAAACAAAGTAATTTTGCAATTGGTGATAGCGCAATGTATATTCATGCTACTCATTTTATCTATCGGGATTATGTATGAAATGAAGACAAAATCAATAACAAGTATTTCTTTAGAAATAAACAAAAAGAAAAAAGAGCGTTGATGAGACGGCTCAATAAAACTGTCAAGCTGACAGATTCGTATATCCATCCACAGTCCACCAGAGGTCCACCCACAGTGAACACAACCAATATGAACCAACCAAGTACCAACGTATAAACTCTAAAAAAGCATAAACTTGACCTACAAAATGTTACATTTATTTTTTGGTGTCCGTTATGGTGGCGTACACATGGTCTAATTCACGTTTGTTGTTTAATATTAAAAAGCGTAATTTTTTACTTCCTCCTAAGAAATAAAGCGTCCGTTATGGTGATGTACTACACATGGTCTAGTTCACGTTTGTTGTTATATCTTCTTTTAGAGCGTAATTAGTGCGTAATTACTGCAAACATAAAATAATTATTGCCTTTATAGTTATGCGAATTAGGCAAATAAATACCTTTTTAGTACGCTGGCATCACGATGTTCATTAGGTGACGTAAAAATGCTAAATTACTTCATTCAAATAGTTTGTTGAGCATAATTTGATTTTCTATCTCCAATTACTAGATATGTTTTTTTTTATTATTGGCAGCGCTAGTGTGCGACGTAAACGCTCTTAAAAGCAATCCCGAAATTTTGCATAGCGCGGGCACTAAGTATGTGTGTAAATTTTATTGATTTATGTAGTTTTTCGAGAAAGGTCATGGGTACGCCAGCTTGATCGTGATGCCAGCGTACACACTAACAAAGGCAATATTGGCTCTTCTTGGCGGGAAAGTGAAGCGTCATGTCTGCGGTTTTGTTTTATTTTGAACCAACTGATATAAGAATAAACGGTAATCGATTAGATTTGGTAGACTCAACAGTTTTCTTAGGTATAACCCTTGACTCAAAACTTCAATGGAATCCTCACATTTCGAAATTGGCCGGCAAACTCAGTTCTGCTGCTTATGCCATTACAAAAATAAGGCAGTTAACAGACGTTGAAACTGCTAGAACAGTTTACTTTAGTTATTTTCATAGTGTCATGTCGTATGGCCTCTTACTGTGGGGAACAGCGGCTGATATTGAAACTATATTCATTTTACAGAAACGAGCAGTAAGAGCAATCTATAGACTAGGTTCACGAACATCTTTAAGAAATCTTTTTAAAGATATTGATGTCTTGACAGTGGCGTCTCAATTTATTTATAATTGTATAGTTCTTGTACGTTGTAATATCAATTCATTTGCTAAACACAGTGATGTACACAATTTTAATACTAGAAATATGTCAAAACTTGCAATGCCACTGTTCAGGTTACAGAAGGTGCTTGGTTCTTTCTTGGGGCAAGGTATACACTATTACAATAAAATACCAAATACTGTACTAGATTTACCTTTAGATAAGTTTAAAAAACATGTAAAGTCTTCTTTATTAAAAAAAGGTTATTATACAGTCAAAGAATATTTAGAAGATAAAACAGCCTGGCTATAATAAAAAACATATACATAATACTACTTATAAATAGTGTCCTGCAGATAACAAAATAGCGTTGCATTGAACATTACAATTAGTTTTATTTTTATTATTATTAACTATAGTTTTTTTTTTTGACTTTTACTAGTACTGTATGATATTGTAAAAAATTAAACTGGTAAATTATGTTTTTGCTGACTTAAATATTTTATTTAGTTATTTTTTATTTTTTGTGTTTTTTTACATGTTGTGATTGTCCTTTACATTTTGTGTTTTTATTTGTGATGGAAAGTGTCCTTTATGATAGGGCTTTTTCCAATATTTATGACGCTGTAAGGGAGAAAAGAGCTGGACACTTGCTGAGTTTCTTGCCGGTTCTTCTCAGTACAAGATCTCCCGCCCAGAGTAGATAGACTTACGAACCGATGGCTTAAAATGACGTTCATAAGAGCTATTTGTAGCCTAAACTGAATAAATGATTTTGAATTTGAATTTGAATTTGAATGAAGGACCTAGTATCCATGGTCATAAACAAATTAAAAAAAAAAAAAGTACCTACTACCTACTAAAGTAATACATACATTGGGTGTCTACATGGTGTCTACATACAATATGTAGGTAACAAAAATTCACAGATTTCACAGTCCCCGCAAGAATCGAAGCAAAAAAATGTTTTTATTTTGATCATATTACAAATTGAATAATAAGAACTTTTTATTGAGATTTACTTCCCTATAATTACACAACTACATTACTCACAAGTCTATTTTTAACATACAAATGTATAACACAGCACAACACAGAGAATAAAATTTTCCTTTCTTTTAAAATTCATCGCGCGTTCATTTTGCGGATTTATTCTCACTATCTCGACTGGCATCATCGTCGTTATCGTCACTATCCTAGGCGCCAAGATCGAATTCAAAGGATCTGGGGGTACGGCAGTGCCCCCAGCCCCGCCAAGTCAAGCAAAAAAGCGGCACGGCCGAATCATCCTTTTCTCGAAACAATTCAGGCCATTTTCGACCCCCTATAACACTTTGTGGATAAAAATAGAAGCCTGAATTTTCAGTTACCAAGCAAGCATTTTATAAACACGGTGTGTTTAAAATCTCATTCGATTTGAACCAGTACTTTAAGAGTAGCTAGTCAAAGTTTCTTATTTTTGTCACTCACTCACTGAATGACTGATCATCAAAACTCTAAGGCACTTCTAGCAGACTTATAAAAGCTTCAAATTATGAATCAAGGAAAAACTAAAATATTTTGCAATTTCGGTCCAGTTTTCTATATACATCAACTGCTTAAATAACTTTGTAATCCCTATAGAATTACAAAGTTACATTTGCAGTTAATGAATTAGTGTACCTGTATATGTATAATAATGGAATAATAGGTGTAGATAGGTAGCTAGATGGAAATAAGTAGGACTACCTACCAAAAGAAATGAGATGCCATCAAAACAAACTTGTAAAAACAAAGTCTCACAACTCAGTTTTTCTACCGTAAAAAGTTGAGATCCATGTAATACCAAGTTGGTTAATTTATTCAGTCCCTACTTAAGGAACCTTCTGTCTTAAGTTATTACGTAATTAGCTAACCTAACAACATCTTATAATGACCAAATCAATATTAAAAATCTTTTATGTTTTAAGTGCATTCAAGTTGGAAATCTATTTATTTAATAGATTTCCAACTTGAATGCACTTCTCGCCTGCATCCGCATCATTTAACACCATTACCATGACGATCGGTCAATAATCATAGAAGCTACATCACTTTTTATTTACGGAAATCATCGATTTAGAATACATCGATGACGGAAATACCCGTTTTTCTACAATACCAAATTTAAAGGGACCACCTACACTACAGGTCACAATTATTAACCGATATTCAAATTTTTCCCGAAATATTTACAATTTAATAAACAAACACCCTCCAAAAACAAAACAAATATATTACAAATACACAAAGAATAATCTCCGAATAGTTATTCCGTGTTTTGTTCCTGTCATGTAAATGTCATTACAAGTTAGAGTAAAAAAGACAAAACACGGAATAATTATTCGAAGCTTATTCTTAGTTTCATTTATTAAAGAAATTTGACCGTTTTGCATAGGTTGATGTGCAGGCGGCAAAAAAATAATTTAAATAATACGCCACTAATTGTTAAATATTTTATTCTTACAGCAATAATAACAGTCAATAACATAATTTAGATAATTATTTAAGTTCAAAAATAAATATATAAGACATACAACAAAATAATATTATTAATCAGTCACACTTATAGCAACCGGTGGAATGAATCTCCATATGTGGCTAACTTCGCCGGCACAAGGCTGAATTATTGAAGGGTTATCTGTGTCCCTTACTACGGAGGTGTCTTCTAACACTGGTTCTGTGGTGGAACACTGGATGTCGATTTTGTATTCGCCGGGAGTGAGAAATACTACGGTACACTCGTGATATGCTTTGGCAGATTCTGGTAAAGTTGATAGAACGATTCTGAAAAATAGAGAAAGAATAAATTGAGGCTGCAAATATAGGCTGAAATGCTCGAATATAGCTTTAAAGTCGAACTCTAGTGTAAACATTATTATTAGTAGACTTGTTCTACCCACCACGTTGGTTCAGTGTTCAGTAAAATATACTGATATTTGAGATTAAACCGTACTGTTATTAGATATTTTAAGTTACAACAGTATTGTATTAATAGTGCGAGTGTCAAATTAATAGAAACCGGCACCAAAACGGCTGGACGTGCCTTTAAGCCACAGTGGAGATCGACCGATCCGCAACCCTTCGGAGAAGAAAGAGTAGGGAACTGGAACATGCTTGCGTGATGCAATGCCAATTAAGCAAAGCCGTTAGTTCCGGCTGCATTAGGACATTAACAAAACAACCACCAACGGTGGTTTATGGCCTGTTTTCCCTATCCATCCATAAGGAAGGCTCGGGACATAAAATGACCATCGATGCTGATGTTGACATTTTTAATTGTTGTATAATAAAATTATGATGACGAATTGTTATTATTTTTAACTTATAAATTGTAAAATGAAAATATTCAATAAAAATTTTGTTTAATTTATTTTTGTAAAGACATTGACTTATTTTCTGTTCGTAGTATGTACATAAAGGGTTTCAACCTACTAGCCTTGTAAGTTTTAAATTGCATGTAAGTTTATTATATTTGTGGCAGTAACCTGTTTTGTGATGAACAAATGAATCATCATCATCATTATCTCAGCCAAAGGATGTCCACTGCTGGACAAAGGCGTCCCCCAAGGATCTCCATAACGAACGGTTTTGTACTGCTCGCATCCAGCGGCTTCCCGCGACCTTCACCAGATCGTCGGTCCACCTTGTTGGAGGCCTGCCCACACTGCGCTTTCAGTGAAATAGAAATAAATGAACAAATAAATGAAGTGAAATGAACATACTTGTTGTTCCCAGCGGTGGCGACTCTATTGTCGAGCTTGTAGCAGAGCACGCCGTTGTTATAGTCCTGGTAGAACTGCACGGAGAGGCAGAGCCTTCGCAGCGGCCGCGGCAAATGGTTCCACACTCCCACGCCAAGGGACAGGCACTCACCCGCCGAGCATGTGAACTCTTCCTGGGGCTTAATGCATTGGTTGTTGACGCTCACCTCTGCGAAAACAATAATAATAATATAAGTTCGTTCCGAGTCACGATTATATCGATTACAGCGCTGCGAACGCTCACAGCCGTTCCGAGTCGGATATTGCGCTAAAACCGACAAATGACAGATGTTGATTCGGAACGCTCGTTACCGAGCTCACGTTATTCGTAACCTCGAACTTTGTTTGTTTTATTTTCTTTTTCTTCGTCCCTCACAATAAGGTTGACAAAATCCATGTTTAAAATTTAAAAGTTAAAACACACGGGTCACGCGTCCAGACGGCGCGGCGCCGGCGCCGGCGGCGGCTACTTTTGACATTGACAGCTAACTGACTGCTTTTTATGTGTTCGCGGATAACTTCGTCGTTTATGAACCGATGGTGATGATTTTTTTTTGTTGGAAAGGAGATATCCCAAGGGTTGTACCATAATAAGGAAACCAGGATCTGATGATGGCATCCTAGAGAAATCGTGGAGAACCTTCGAAAATCGTAGTAGCGACTAGTGTGCTTATTAATGTTTTCATTAAGTATTTTAAAGCACTACTATTTAATGAAGGTCGATCTAATGATGGAGCCGAAAGACAGTCCAGGGAACTCCTCAACGATTTACAGCAATTACATGGTGTTTGGGCTTGATTAATTTGTATTAATGAGAACTTTACACCTAGATGGGTTGTGACTGTCATTAGGGGTCTGATGATGAAGACGAAGGTCAGTCAAGGGAACTCCTCAACGTTTTACAGTAGCTACCTTGTGTTTGGTCTTAATTCATTTCTATTGATAAGAACTTTGCACCCCCATATGGGTTTTATGTGCCATTACAGGTCTGATGGTGGAGACCATAGACTGTCGAGGAAACTCCTCAACGATTTACAGCAGTTACATTTTGTTGGGCTTACTTCATACGGTTCAATATGCCAAAATGTTTAGTTCGTACAAAATAATACTTAATTAAGATTGAAGTTTTTCATAGGATACCACTACCTACTACGCGGTCGTTTCCTCCTCCGAGAAGCATCCTTGTTAGGTCTACGTCTACCCATCACTAAAAATCGTAAAACAAAATAATTTTTAACAAAAAAAAACCGACTTTAAAAACAGGAAACTTAAAAAAGTAAAAATAGCTCTAAAAAGCAAGAAATAATATTGAAATCATATTATTAATTACCTAGATACGCATATCAGTTTTAAAAAATGTCTACTGAAGTCATGGTTGGTGGTCAGAACTTGTAGAAGATATTATAGTGATTTATTCTCTCAGAGCACGTTTCTTTAAATAAATAGAGCGTTTTCTAACCACCAACACGAATTGCAAACACGAACGAACTGTCATAATCTTATACTTTTACGTTATGAGCAAGGTTTGAGCTCCGTAAAAAGTAACCGTATAATGTAACCGTAAAACGTATCGCAAAGCGTGGTACAACAACGTTTTACATTATACGTTTACTTTTTACGTTACTTTTTACGAATTCGTAAAATGAAATTTTTGGTGCAACCGGCTGTTACAGTAATTTCGCCCCGAGGCATGATCGCTGTGAGCGCAAGATGGCGCAGCAGACAATGACGTCATGAGTGACGTCACGCTAGATTCCGCGAACGCGTTCACGGCGATTCGGAACGCCTGTTATCGCGCTAGTATCAATATAATCGTGACTCGGAACGCACCCTAAATAGCCTATACTGTTCCACTGCTGGGTAAAGGCCTCCATCAATAAAATTGAAATTGGCTTAATCACCGCGCTTACCGCGGTGTACCAAATGTGGGTTGCTGAGAGTGATCACAAACCCGGGCAATGCATTGAAAGGTTCGAAACACAATTAATTAATTAATTTATTTATTTATATTTGAACAATGTTTCAATAGCTTTAATGGTACAGAAAATATCGAATTAAATTTTACCTAAACATAAGCCATTTAATGAAACACACTATGCTACTTAATAATATTAACGCAGGTACTTATTTTTTCTCTGCCAATCAATAAAATAACAAAATTAGATAAAAATTAGCCGCATGATAACGTGCCGTGTACGTGTATGTGTTTGTGTGTACAAACACACATTGCAGCTAGGACCTACTGGTACCAAGCCGGGCGCTTTGCCATTCGGCTACGGAGGCGTATTAATAATAATATTTATTTCAAAATCTAAGTTTACATCCTTATATTAAACCACACTAGGCTGTTTCTTTTCAAATGTGACATTCGTTGCCGAGCCAGGTTTGGAAACCCGTATATCAACATTGTACCGTAATCGCTATAAAAAAATGACTGACTGTCAATTAAATACTACAAAATAAATTGTGAATCTGTGGTCGTTAGTTTAGGTCGTAACAATGGTTTTGTTTAAAAAAAAAATGTTATAGAGCTGTAGCAGTGCGAGTTTTATTTGCTATTCAATCAGGTGACAATAAAGGAGGTAAAATTTTGCCGTACCAACTCTTGTTTTCATTAACGCGATTGAATGGCAAAAAATTAAAGGCACAGAGGTCTCTCTCAATAATAGTGGTTATAGACAATCGTTTTCAGATCCAGAGGTCACAGTTTCGATATTCGATATCAAAAAAAGTTAATGGCTAAACACTATAAAAGTTAATTAATTAATATAACTAGTGGTAGCCCAGTGTAATTTTATTAAGGCTGCACGGATTGTATCCTAAGCAATGAAAAATTAAAAAAGATAGAATGTGAGTTTGGATTGGCATTGACAGAATCCAGCCGCTCCTCAGCTCCGTTTTTGAAATTTTTGAAAAGAGTATTTAAGCGTGTGTTTCAAATACATATGCGTGTGTGGTAAATATACGGTAGTGTGTGTAATGTTTGTTTTATTGAATTAAGAGCGTTTACGCCGCATACCAGCGCCACCAATGAAAAAAAAAACATATCTAGTAATTAGAGATAGAAAATCAAATTATGCTCAACAAACTATCTGAATGAAGTAATTTAGCATTTTTACGTCACCTAATGAACACCTGACATGTTCTGGTTTAGTTAAATATGGCGTTATAGTTAAAAGTGGCCGTAATGTCTTATTTAACTAAACCATAACATGTGAGGTGTTCATTAGGTGCTGTAAAAATGCTAAATTACTTCATTCAAATAGTTTGTTGAGCATAATTTGATTTTCTATCTCTAATTACTAGATATGTTTTTTTTTCATTAGTGGCGCTAGTGTGCGGCGTAAACGCTCTTAATGTATTTTAATAAAATATAAAATTTTCGTACAAAATGGATACAATGTTTTTGGTTCACGTATTAATATATCAATTATAATAATATGATATACACACCCCAGTTGAGAGGTGACATCCGCACGATGTCCATCATGGTCTGCGATAACGTGATCCCCTTGACCGTGGCCTGTCCTCGCGCGTCGCTATGAACCAGGTGCCATCGCAGGTCCACGTTACTAGTGATGTGCTCCGAACACATCACCTCGAGGCTGTTGCCCGAGGAGCCCGTCATTATGGACTTGGTGTCTAGGTCTGCTGCGGAATGGTATAATTATTGCATCTTATATTTTAATGTTCAATCATAAGGTCCAATCATAAGTCATAATAAGTCTCAGTAAAAGCTTCCATCAATAGTAGCACGCACGCCTGCAAATTAGACTACCAAAATTCACTTATTTCCTCAATAGACTTCAGCTTTATGTAAGTACTAGCTGTCATCGAATAAAATTTTATTAAAAAAAAATAGCTTATCATTTGCACAATCTCTCATTTTCTTACTACATACAAATTTTCATTAAGATCGGTCAAGCCGTTTTTGAGTCATAAGAGGACATACATTTTAGAGCCTACTGATTTATATAGTAAAGTGTAAAGTATTTTTTTTACCAGTGCGCAAATTTTCTGGAGCGACACAAAATCAGTAAATAAACAACTTTCTCATAGTAACATGAGTTGAAATATGTCAAAAATGTTGAGGCTTTTCATACAAATTAGGCTAATCAAGTGTTCGCTAAAGTATGGAAAGTCCAAAAATTTTTGACATATTTCAACCCATGTTACTATGAGAAAGTTAACTTACCGAAAATTTGCGCACTGGTAAAAAAATATCCAGTAGATATGGAACATGGTTGAACATTTATTGAAGAAATTTGACAGTTATGGATAGGTCAATGTGCAGGCGCATGCATAGATTGCCGGTTAGCGCTTCAAAAATCGTCCCGAGAAATAAGGTACTCTTTCGTGATTATATTTCAAATTAGGATGATCGATTGTATAAATATTCTACAATCTTAATTGACATTTATGTTCAAGATTTAAGGGTTATAGTTAGTAAGGTTTTGATGATATAAAACTTTTTCATTTTGTTTTGACATTTCGCTGTAGTGTACATATCGCACTACCAATACAATACTGGTGCAATTCAAAATATACTGATATTTGAAATTGAACTGTACTGTTCTTCAATACGACAAAATTTCCAATGTCAGTATGTTTTGACTTGCACCAGTATTGTATTGGTAATGCGATATGTAGAAAAAACCGGCCAAGTGCGAGTCGGACTCGCGCACGAAGGGTTCCGTACCATTATCTATAAAAACGGCAAAAAAATCATGACTGTTGTATGGGAGCCCCCTTAAATATTTATTGTATTCTGTTTTTTAGTATTTGTTGTTATAGCGGCAACAGAAATACATCATCTGTAAAAATTTTAACTGTCTAACTATCACGGTCCATGAGATACAGCCTGGTGACAGACGGACAGATGGACAGACGGACAGACAGACAGATGGACGGACGTGTTGAAAAATCTAGTAAATAATAGGTTTGATGTCCATGTTATGATAACTTTATTGAAGTGTCACAGAATGTCGTTCTTCATACAAACAAATAATAATTTCAAACATTGACATTGCAGTTCACTAAAAAGGTAAAACTACAACACCCAACGACATTCTGTGACACTTCAATAAAATTATCCATGAACATCAAACCTATTATTTACTAGATTTTTCAACAAGTCTTAGTAATAGGGTTCCCGTTTTACCCTTTGGGTACGGAACCCTAAAAAAAGCCTTTATAAATTGGCATGGGTTTGAATGACAAAATAAGCTAGTGATAAATAAAATAAATGATTCTTATTCTTATAAAAGTAAGTGGTAACTAGCCTTGTTGGTTTTCATCGCTGGTTTTGCTAGTAGGCTGATTGAACGGGCACCGGTCCAGCGGCACAGGTATGCGGCAAGACTCCTTGCTTTCAATCAGGATGTGCTTGGTCGGGGTGTAGTGGAAGTCCATCTCTTCGGACGTAAGGTTTGTCACGTCGAGTACTAGGTACAGCTGAGATGGGCTAGGGGATTAACGAAAACATTTTAATATGAATTAAATTTATTTTAAGAAGACAGCTATTAAACATAAGTAAACATTTAAATAGCTACGGAAAGCCATTATCAGATCCTCATAAATTAAAATAGTATAAAATAAAGTGCTACACAAACAAAATACACATATACTACCTAAATATGAATTGCTTACACAGTCATACAAAAATAGTATCTAATATAATAACTAACCAATAATGCTTTATCAAGTTAAATCTAACTTAATATAACATCACTGGTGATATGAGTAAATTAATAAGCTTCCCTGTCAGTCTTTAAAAAAATCAAAAGCTAAAGGCTATAGCTTTCGATATTGATTTCATAGGCGGCACGAAACGACAAGATAACGTCATAAACCACACACGAAGTCAAAGCGATCGGTTAGGCGGTCGGGCCCCAGGTTATGTGGGACTCTTCGCCTCGTCCAGCTACGTAGGGTTCGACGAGGGTAGAGAAATCCTACTTAGTGGAAAACCTAGTACCATACCTTCTCTGCCACGGAAATGGTTCGGGACGACGAACAGTCAGCTTCGAGTAGCACCCCGCAAGGCCCCATAAAGAAACGCCCAGTATTATAGTTGTAAACCAGCGGCTTGTAAGCCGGTAGTTACCGAAACCAGCGGCTAGAAACGAATAACCAGCCGCTTGATACCGGGTAGATTCCCGACTTGAGCATCGAAAAAAAAACAATTTTTATTAATTTTTTTATTATTAAACTCTTATTTTTGTTATAATAGTACTTTAGCTTATTATGTTCTGCTATTTTTTTTAATAAACACGGAAGACACCGTTTATACGTACCTACTAATTTTTACTTTAATACCCACTAATGCTTACTATTACTAGGTATCTGTTCACACTTATTTCATGGATAAATACCTATTTTCAAAACATCTCTCAAAAATGAATTATTAAAATAGTCCTATTCCACTGCTGTGTCACATTTTGAATGAGAACTTTGAGTTTTTAACACTTAATCCAGATGCAAATGTCATTGTTTATGTCTATTTATGTTAAATGTATCCTATCCTAGTAATATTATAAACGCGAAAGTTTGTAAGTACGGATGGATGTTTGTTACTCTTTCACGTAAAAACTACTGAATTTGATTTGATTTGGATGAAATTCGGCACACAGATAGTTTATAACCGGGAATAGCACATAGGATACGTTTTATCCAGATATTCCCAAGGGAACGGGAACCACGCGGGTGAAACGGCGAGCGGCCGCTAGTAGTAAATAAATTAGAAGAGAAACGACAAAAACAAAAAACTTAATTATGTGAACATATATGAAATATAAGCAGCTGTTTCAACCCGCTCGTTATCGCTAGAAATGATAACAAGCCAAATAAGTCGTTTCAAGAAATGTTAGTAACCAGCTTCACATCTATATCTAGGATAGTTTATGCACAAAATAAGGAGACCCACGGACATGACTTCATGGCGGGAAAGTGAAGAGTCGTCTGCGGTTTTGTTTTATTTTGTAACATTTGTGTTATGTCGAATATAAATGAGAAATAATGGTGGATTATTAACCGTTAAGTGTTCGTAAGTGCGCAAAGAGTGTTGGCAAATGAAACAAAACAGTGCAACTTCACTTTTCAAATTCTCTCAAGAATTCCGCCCGAGGATTTAGTAAAGCCCCACATCTTTACTGAGATACTCGAGGGGTTGGAGGGTTGGTTCATTTCTATTATCGTTCATCATCATAATTATTGTTTTTATTGTTGTTTGTTATAATTAAGTGTGTATGTTAATAAAAAAATTCTATTCTATTCTATTCTATACAAGAAGGAAATATTGTTTATTTATATATTACTTGTAAAAAAAATTACTTTGACACTGGCTAAATGTGCTAATCGCACGAAGCCATCAACGAAACAAAAAAAAAAAAAAGGAGACCCACAGCAGGTAAGCAGCTGCGCTCTGACTATTCCGAGCTGTTCCGAAATTCGTGTCCGTGAGACATGGGGTCTACGTTTACGTTGCCAGGCCCTAGCCCCCCCCCCCCCAAAGTTTGGCGCCGCAAGTAAGTACCTACGAAGTAAACACCTAAGATACTTTTTTCACTTTTTTTCTGTTATCTTTTTCTTGTATTCACTTTGCTTGGTTGTGCTTTTTTTAATCGTCGTATCGTGTTTGTGAGTGTCATCAATAAAGGTTTTTCTTCTTCTTCTTTCTTCTAAGATGAAATGTTACTAACAAAATGTGGGAATCAAACAGCACTTACATTTCGGCCGGAAGCACGTCCCAATGCGTGATGGACACGCTGGGCAACAGCTCCAAGTTGATCTGCAGAGTGGACTGCCGGCAGTGGAGGTCTTTGCCCGCCCCACCCGAGTATCGTATCAAAACCTGTCAATATTTTATACAACATGTAATAATAGCACATTCTGAATTAACACCTTCAATCAGCTACGGCTACTGATTGTATTTAAGTATTTTTTAATCGATTTATTGTTTTAATTAATTAAAAGTTAAGAAAATAACAGGTTTTTCTTCGTTAAACAATCGAAACATTTTCATTGGCACAGAGTAAGATAAGATTTAACAATACCACGCATATTCAATTCTAATAAGGTATTTTGAGAACTTTTTAGAGATTGATTGGTCTTCCTACCAATAGTGAATGTGAATGAATATGATACATGAACATGAACGAATATGAGAAGAATAAAAAACGATTATATTCATAGTAACAGACATACCTGAGTTTCTATTTGCCGTCCTCTAGATGGCGGCATTACTGATATAGGAGCCGACCAGCTGGTCGTGTGTGAGTTAGATGACCTACACAAAAAACAGGAATACAAAAACACTTTCTTATTTATTCAGACGGAGATCAGACGGTTTATTTATAATCTGTATAAAGGCGATTATAAAGCTGAAATAATGGATTAATCCGTGCTTCGGAAGGCACGTAAAGCCGTTGGTCCTGGCTGCATTAGCTGGCGTTAACAAACACCAATACGCACTGGGCCCGCGTGCTGGTGTATGGCCCGTTCTCCCTATCCATCCAGGAGGCTCGTGCCCCAGCAGTGGAGACGAAAAAAGAGCTGATGATGATGATGATGAATGGATTAATCGTGAAGTGTTCGTGATCGTGCAAGACTGTTGGCAAATAAAACAAAACAGTGCAATATTACTATTTAAATTCTTTTAAAGTAACATAACCTTAAGTCTCAGTTATGTTAAACATTATAGTGAATATAATTTATCGTTTAAAATTTACACACGTACACACTCATTTTAATTTATTACTAAACAAAGAAAATTTTGTTCTACAGTATCTTTTTCTAACTTTAGACAAAAGGCAAATTAAAGAAAGTTTAAGTCAGACAGTTAAATTACCTACCTAAAACTCCCAGAAGTCCTGTTAGGTATCAATCCGCTGCTGAGTGAAGTTTGAGCGTTTGAACTCTGCGTGGGCAGTGAAGTTTGCGCGTTAGGCACCGGAGATCCCACTCTAGAAGGATAATTCGAAGTGAGACTGTTCGGAAACAAGTTGTCGCCTCCCACACCTCCGAGGTCTAGGAAGTCCGCTTCTCCATACAACTTCATGTTAATAGTAGCCGTCTGGTTGGGAGGGATTGGCAGTTGCGCTTGTATGTCTTCGTTGGAGAATTGGAATACTTTTGTTTGTAGCTGGCTGTCCATATTTGACTGTAAAAAAGTTTAAGTTAGTAACATAGTTTAACTTAGACTTTGGTATCTATAAAAAATCGTAACCGGTATTTTATTGTAAAACGAACTTGTTTATTTGCAAGATAAAACTTGACCAGAAAGAAATAAACCAGTCCCAGGAAGTTACAGTGAGAATCGAACCCACGACCCTTGGATTAACAGTTCAATGCTCCGGAGCATTGTTTAAGCATATAAACGTGAAACGATAAGCTACAATTTCACAGTTTTTTCTTGAATCACAGTCAATCAACAGTTTAGCTGGCATAAGAGTCGGTTCCCTGACTTAGACAATATTCGTACAGGGTCACTTTTTTATCACCGTCCAAAACTTCTGAGATGACTCACGTGCTACAAACGAACAACTCTTACTATTGGACCAACTCCCTAACTCGAAAATAAAATTCAGCTGTTTCATACAAAACATCAATATTCATTCGACCAAAATGTATGGAACAGCCGAATTTTATTTTCGAGTTAGGGAGTTCGTCCAATAGGAAGATTTGTTCGTTTGTATTACGGGAGTCATCTCAGAAGTTTTGGACGGTGATAAAAAGGTCAACCTGTATAGATTTTCTAGTATTTTGCCTAATAAATATATTCTCTATAGTAAGTAGTAGTAGTAGTAAACAGCCTATAACTGTCCCACTGCTGGGCAAAGGCCTCCATCATTAAAATCAAATCATCCCTACAATTGATGGGTAATGGCTTAATCACCATGCTTATTTTAGATAATGTATTTAGTTATACTGGTAAAGTTGGAGCCTGAAAAAAAAACTGGAAAAACCTGTATGCGATCAGATCAAAACAGAAGGGATTGCGTAACATGGAGGAGGCCTATGCCCAGCAGTGGGTAGATACAGGCTGAAAAATAGTGAAGTTGGAGCCTAGATAATGATGAGTAGTAAAGATTTTAACGTGGGGTTATGAACTAATTAGCAAAACAGGCTCTGGGTTTTCTAATCATATTCTGATAGATTACTAGATATCTTTGTTGCTAATAATAAGAAACTACTATAATTAAATGTTTCTTATTCTTTTTATCCTTAATTTGATAGAGTGAAAGGATAGTTCGAACTTTGCAAGGATAAGTTACACACCTGTATAGCTATATCCAAGAATTCAATGGACACGTTACTAGTGTTAGTGATCTTCATCGTACATTCAGTACTCTCCCCGTTGTAAAGCGTAATGTTCGTAGTACTGCCCACATTCTCCAAGCTGGTCAAACTGACGTTGCCAGATGGCGCCACCGTAGTCTCAATTGTTATAGTCGGAAGACTAGGAATCACTTCGATAGTATACGAAGGTAGAAACTTGTTTGGAGTCGGCATATTCTTGAGTCTACAATTCGATTTCACCCCCAAAGTATGGGTGGAATAACCAAGTATCTGCAATTCGCCCACTTCCTTCGGTGTCCCGTGAAGGTTGACGGTGGTAATGACGTCTGGAGCGAGTATGATAGTCTCTGGTATGGACTCGAACACCACGCCTGACGTAAGCAGTCTCATGTTCGATACTTTTAGCTCGAACGGTAGTGGGTTCGTTAGTTTGAGTTGGACTTCGCAGATGTCGTCTTCCACCCAGAGGTATTCTGTTGAATAAAAAGCGAATGTCTTTGTGAACGTTATGTGTTATATCTATACGTGAAGCAAAAACTTTGTACCCCTTTTTTACAAAAATTGCGCGGACGGAGGAGTATGAAATTTTGCACACTTATAGTTTATATAGAGAAAGTTATCCGAAATCTGTCAATGCCAATCCAAACTCACATTCTATCTTTTTAATTTTTCATTGCTTAGGATACAATCCGTGTAAAAATAACTATATCGTATTAGTAGGTATACTAAAAAAAAATTAACTCTAGATATTTTATGTGCCGATTATTTTATTTATTTATTATTTTTAAATTAAATGAAAAATAAACCAGAAAACTAAGTAACACTCAAAAAGTAACAGGAGAATATAGTAATGTTACAATTTAAATAAAATCCTTTGTGTGTATTTACGATTAATTTTAGATAAAAAATTAAGTAAAAATAAAACCGAGTGATAGTCAATAGGTACTCGTTAAAACTAGAAGTAGTGTAGACGCAAACGAAGTGGATACCGAACTTTCAAATCTCCCACTGGGCGCTAAAGGCCCCCGTTCCGTTTCTTCCCACTACTCCGCTAAACTCTTTAGGGGAAAAGTCCTTTTCCCTAAAACGCAAACATTGTTGCCGAGATGATCCTTTTGAAAAGGATCATCTCGGCATCTCGGTGACCGACTCTAAAGAAGGTAACGTTTCTCGTTTTCATTACACTATTCACAAAATATGGTGATCCTTACCCATCCTTCCCTCGCTTTCCTCTCCTAGCTGCTGAAGTGTATGGCCATGAATATGAACGGCGCGTGCGGCGTCTTGCACTTGCAACCTGATATAGTGTATAGCCATACACTGATTTACTGGCACTTTTTAAATAATAAACATATTTCTCACCCAATCTGCCTTCGTCCTTCCTAGCTTTCCTCTCCAAGCTGCCGAAGTGTATGGGCGTGAATATGAACGGCCCGTGCGGCGTCTTGCACTTGAGCAGCGTGGGCGCGCGCGGCGGCGGCGGCGGCCGCGGCGTGAACCACGAGCAGCGGGGCACGTGCGTCAGGTTGGCGGGGGGGATTACTTCGCCCGTCTCTAGCACCAGCGGGACGGGGCCTCCTTCGCATTGCGCTGATAGAGCCTGAGTGGAGGGTTTAATGTTAACTACTGTCTATTTATCTATCAAAAGCGGCGGGCGCGGCGCGAACCACGAGCAGCGGGCACGTGCGTTAGGTTGGCGGGGGGGATTTCTTCGCCCGTCTCTAGCACTAGCGGGACGGGGCCGCCTTCGAATTGCGCTCATAGTGCCTGAATGGAGGGTTTAAAGTTATTTACTGTGTTTTTATTAATTTAACAAAAACAACTGCAGTTAAATTTGGGAGGGGCACACCCCCCCTGGTAAGGTACTACTCGTCCGGACCCGTCTCTAGTACTAGCGGGGCGGGGCCGCCTTCGCATTGCGCGGATAGTGCCTGCGTGGAGGAACGCTAATTACTGTCTATTTATTTAAAAAAAAACGGCTGCAGTTAAATTTAGCGGGGGGTGTGGTACTGAAAGTGCTATTTAAACAAGCTTTAAAGGATCGCAGAAAATTTTGTATACTAATCTTTAAACTACAGTATGAAGATGGCACTAAATGATGATGATGTGTTACTACTTCGCCCGTCTCTAGCCAATCTCGATAAAGAATAAATGTAAACAAATCAAATAATCACAAATTTGGGCAAAAATGATTTTGTTTTTCGTATTATTACTTGATTACTGCATTTTACATGAAAAATATTGTAAGACTTATTTTTCTCACTACACAGCTCACTTAAATCAGTCGCGCAACGTCGGTAAAAACGTACGGTACGGTAAATACGAAGAACGTAAAAAATACGTTAACTATTTTTAGTTATAAACCCTTTTATACAAATGTCATTACTAAAATTGAGGTATTCTAAACAATTCTGTTATTATAAATTAGCATTCCAAATGAAGATGACACTAGTATCCATATGGGGTCAATTATCCTAACTACCTCTGAAATCTGCAGCGTAAACAGTGCATTTGCAATGCAAAACAAACAAATTATTGAATCTTCAGGTGCAGTTTTTTAAGGTATTAAGATATACTCAAACAGGTTAAAACTAAGCTATGATTGAACATTGGTTATTGGGTTTTAAATTTTTCATAAAATATTGAATGTAAATAAATCTTTTACGTAAAATCTTTCCTGTTGACTAACCGGAAAAGGTTGTCATACATGCCTATCACAATTTGGCTATAGTATAGTACTAGCGAGACGGTGCTTGCATTGCGCTGATTTGTTGCAACCATAGAAATATGTAGTTTATTGGTGTCTAAGAAGATTGGTTATGCTAGCAATCTTCGGGCGCTCCAGCACCGTATTTGCCAGGAGTGGAAGTATCGCCATGACCGAAATCGGTCGGAACAATCATCATCATCTAAATTAGTGCCACAAATTCACAAACTACAAAGTATACCATACATTGATATGAAACAACTTTTACGGATCTACTCGCGTTTATTTTACACATTACTTATTAAATGTTTATCCTGACGTTTCCATACAGTATACCATACAGTTTTGATTTATGAAAAAGTAGCACAAAAAGTTATCCGCTCAGCATCATGTTGTCTGACCACATACAACTACAAACTAAAGGTTAAGTTAACGTTTTCAGTACTATACTCAAAGCAAAGACTCGTGGCAGACAATGGTATAAACCACTTTTGCGACAGAGATGCGCACGCGCAGATTTACAGGATTGACAAGCGTTTTTTTTAAATAGCGGAGCCGGGCCGCCTTCTGCGGTGATGTGGTGATGATATGATCGCACACCGGAAAACGCAATGTGGGCAGGTTCTGGTGAAGGTCGCGGGAAGTCACTGGATGCGAGCAGCACAAAACCGATCGTTGTGGAGATCCTTGGGGGAGGCTTTTATCCAGCAGTGAACATCTTTGAGCGAGATGATGATTATAGGTATATCTAGTACCTGCAACTGTATAGCCAGGTCCCTATGCTCCTGCCGTGATAGATGCGGCCACATGGTCTGCAGCAGGAAGGTCATGTGGCGGGTGGCAAGCGCCGGGTGACCCATCCGGCGGGCAGCAACTACCAGCTCTTGCAGCAATTGGATTTGCAACGCGGGCCAACCTGACGATAATGTTCGGGCGAAGTAAATGAATGGACAGACGTATGCACATCAAAACTATCCAAAACTGTCAAAATTCTTCAATGAACGTTTAACCATATGGTTGAACGATCGATCCAGTATCCGTTGTCTAGCAACCATTTCACGAGTTTCATAACGAAGCTTCTCTTGGGCTAGATAATTATTGGTGTATTTATATGTATACAGTTTAATGTCTATTGAGGAAAATTGACAGTTTGTGGTAGTCTGATGCGCATGCGTGTGTACAGTCAGCGACAAAGTGATTTGAAGCGTTCAAACCTACCAAAATATCGATGGGTCCCATGTATAGGTTTCAATATGGTATATTTGTAATATTTATAATGATACAAAATATAGAACGCAAGCGCTTTGGGAGCCTCGCTTGAAAAGTTATGATTTTGCACATTGGGCCTTATACTTAGGACCCATAGATATCTGGGCATTTGACAAAAATAAACCTTATGTTAATGACGGTCGGGTACACTTTTAATTGACGTCTGAAGAACAACTCAAAGTGCACCATATTGTCATTACATAATGATGATTTTTGACATATGTTTAGATACTTTGATAGTAGTGAAGTAGCTCAATTAGTATATAAATAGTCAAAGTATCTTCGTTATACTACTGGATTGACCCATTTCGTTACACAAGCATATCGATTTTCTGGAGGGGTCAACATGACTATTATTAATGTGGCAACAGACCAACAACACTATTTTTAAAATAAATAAAAATATTGAGTACCTATATATCTATTATTTCTTACCCACTTGATGCTGAATGACATAATTTGGGTCTAAACTGAGCTTGTGTCCTGGGAAGCTGTGCAGCATGAGATAGTAGCACCGCTGCCAGTCAGGGTTCGGGTTATTCGGGCTCACTTGTCGGGTAGCCGCCAAACGCTGGCAGAACGCGGCCTTGCGGAGAAAGCCTGAAACATTCATTTGAATGCTAACTAAGCTCAAAGAACTCGAGGAGTTCGATTGCGCTGTGGTTAACGCGCCCAGTCTGCAATAACTAAGGTTAAGCTACTTTCGCAAAGGCCGCTTATCGGATGGGTTAACAAAAATGTATCATTTCAAGCTCCTCAGTGCTTCGGAAGGCAAGTCCTGCTAACAACTACCAATCCGCACTGTGTGGTGGTTTATGGCCTGTTCTGCCTATGCGAGATGATATTATCTATCCCTCCCTATAGAGAATGCTTTGATGCTTCACTTTGCTTATCATAGTCTCATTAATGGAACTCTTATTTATCACCACACAAAAGAAAACACACCATACAAAAGAAAACACACTTAAGCAAGACCTCAAAAGCGGTAAAAAATTTATTAGGGAAATTACATGTATAAACAAAATGGTAAATGTAAGCAAGGTTTAAAGTAAACCAAATATAGATTATAAACTTCGATGTAGATAATAAACAGATACATAAATATAGAAAGAAATGTTAAAATAGTAGGCAATATTAGTTATAAATATGATTTGGAAATGTAAGCATAAAGTAATTAATCAATGTAATAATAAATAGAAACATAACATACAAAAGATCTTATGTAAAGTAGAAATAAATATATAATGTATCCAATAGTTTATAAGAAACATGTAGTAATAAAAGAAATGTAAATAAAATAAGTAGCAATATAAAACATGTAAAACATAAGAAAGAAATGTAATAGAGATAAGAACCATTTTGTAAAAAGAAAGAAAATAAAAAAGAAAGTAAATAGTTAAAAAAGAAAAGAAAACAAAACAAAAAAAAAAAAAAACAGAGTAGAGCTTTTAAAGCTCAAGTTTTATTAACCCTAAAAAGAAAAGAAAACAAGTACGAAAAAAGAATAAAAAGGCCTGCCAAGAAGCGGGGAGCAGTTGCAAAAAAAAAAAAAAAATAAAAATAAAAAAAAACTCTTATTTATCACACATTTTTCATCTAAACGTTTCAGCGGGGTCCATGGTATAATCATGTCTTTGAGCTGTATGTAGCAGCTTTAAATATTATCTTATATACCCAGCCTAGATTAAAGTCAAAAACAAATCCAGTTCATAAATATAATAAAAAGAAGAATGATTGGATAAGTCAACAGATCATACCTATTTCCTTGTAAAGTTCGGCGAGAGTGTCGAACCGCTGTATTTTCTCCTGTTCACTCAGAGTTAGGTTGATAAAAATAACGTTTTGAAGAAAACTCGACGCGTGCAGACTATTGTTCTGCTCCACAGCGATCCTGGCTGCTTTAAAGCACGCTTCGGTCTCAACGATACCCGCATTCTGATACTTGCTATAATGAATAATAGCTTTGCGGTATTTCTCAGCGATTTCCTCCCCATTCAATAAATATTGGTTGTTAACTTGCGACGCTTGCTTCGGAAGAGAAGCCTGTTCGGACGTGTAGAAAGACTTCTGGCTCTGGTATTCTATGTCGCTTGATAGAGATTCTGTGTCCGCGTTGTCTGTCTCTGATTGGCGGGAAGAACTCTCAACACTGTCCGAGGAGGATGGAGTCAATTCACTGGGAGGGTTAACTGGACTCGATGTCTTTGAGGACCTAAGAGGCGATGAAGTGACTTTATATTTCCGAAAAGGATCAACGTTGGATTGGAATAGCGATAGTGGTTTTGTTTTATTGGGTGAGCTTTCTTGTAAGCTAGCGTTTCGTTGTAGCGGCATTGGATTACGTAAATTCGGATAGAGAAGTATAGCAGATGCGGCGCAAAGTCCTGAAAATTTTAAAATAATATTAATAAGATATGGTAAGATTAAAGGCCAGTTTCGCAATTACCTATTAATATATCAGGTAGCCTTTGTGTAATAGCCTATTTGACTCTGTAGTACAATATAGGTGGAGCTCGAAGGTTCAGTTTTTGCGTTTTGGTTGTGATTGTCATTTTTAAATAACTTTCGCAATTTGTTTTCGCCAGATGAATGAAAGAAATATCGCGAGCTCAAGTCAAGTCTAAAGGCAAGCTAAGCCGTTGGTTCTATTTGTCGTAAGATGATGTTCTTAGGAGCTATTTTACATTTAAAATGGTTCCTAACAAACGCAAGTACACGCATTGGGATAGTGTGTATGCGATTCGAGCATGTAAGATTTATCCATGCGAAAAGGCCTGAGCACGTCCGATAATCAGTAGGTAACCGATATTTTTGTCGGTGAAAATGTAACATAAGAAGTTCTATGTTGTAATTGCACACATCCTACATAATGTCGGTCACAAAATAGGTAATAAAACTCGGCAAAAAAATCCGTCCGATTGCCGGTCTTACAAAAAGTCGGCCGTGGGCGGGCAGCTAAAGTATGGGAATATAAACAAGAAAATGAAAAAGTTAACTTAATTTAGAAAACTAAAAACAGAAGACACTGGCCTTGTAAGTTATCTTAGAAAATGAACAGTTACCTTCTTTAGCTGCTGCGAGCCAAAGCCAGTCGTTTACAGACTTGAGTATTTCTGCAGCATTATGGTACAAGCAAAGGGTTTCCGCTACAAGGCCTGATTGTAGAGTTAAATCTGAGAGGTTTTTGGTGACGCGCCCCATACATCGTTTTTTATTGTTGCGTGATTCCATGTCAAGACCTAAAATAAATTTCATTTAAATTAACTGTAAGCACAAAGCAAATAGGAACTTAAAACATAGAAAACATACTATTGTAATATAATAACTGTGACCAAGTTGGTAGCTCCAGATTTGAAGCAGTAGTGTAGGAGTCACTTGCCCCTTAACGTACCACTAGGCATGATTTCAAAATTCAAAATCATTTATTCAGTTTAGGCTACAAATAGCTCTTATGAACGTCATTTTATGCCATCGATTTGTAAGTCTATCTACTCTGGGCGGGAGATCTTGTACTGAGAAGAACCGACAAGAAACTCAGCAAGTGCGCAGCTCTTTTCTCCCTTACAGCGTCAAAATATTGGAAAGTGCCCCATCATAAAAGGACTTTACTTAGTAATATATCACACATCAAACACTATTAGCTGCCGCTCGACCGCCTAACCTAACCGATCGCTTTAACTAGGTACGCGTATAGTTTATGACATCATCTTGCCACCTCGCACCGCCTATGAAAGCAATATTAAAAGCTAAAGGCTATAGCTTTGGATATTGCTTTCATAGGCGACACGAAACGACAAGATGACGTCATAAACCACACTCGAAGACAATGCGATCGGTTAGGCGGTTGGGCCCCTGCTTTGCTTTCAAGTGTCTCCCGGTCCCCACATTACATGGCGACCCTGCTATTTAGTAAAACACAGACTGACCAACAAAATCTTTCTTTTCGAATGGTGCCAATAATAATGACACTTTCTCCAATTTCTCCTTTGACCTTTCTAGTCTTTTTGATTCAACAACCCAAAACAGTGAGTTGATCAGATCTGCTACATTTTGCTCTAAATCAGCTACTGGGTCATTTTCACTGTAGAACATAGCGCTTGTTTTGAAATTTGATGGTGTTGTGAAGTTCTCTTCTGTTACAGGAAATGATGTGGTGGATGTTGAGGAATGTGGGTAGCTCTCAGCTGATGACAGACTATCGGCTTGCTCACTAGGCAGTGAGAATCTGAAAAATACATTAATGTTTTTCAAATTTAAAATATTTTTATTGGGACAACAGAAATTGATGGTTTTCTGTTAATGTACAAAAAATATATAAGTACAAGAGTTATGAATATTGTAGATTTTTATTTGATGAATGATCAGAATTGAAAAATCTGTGTATACATAAACAGTTGATTCAGAACAACAAAAGCATAGTTGGTAGTGCACCTGCCCCCCGACCACTAACCAATCGCCTTGACTACGCGTATAGTTTATGACGTCATCTTGCCACCTCGCACCGCCTATGAAAGCAATATTAAAAGCTAAAGGCTATAGCTTTCGATATTGCTTTCATAGGCGGCACGAAACGACAAGATGATGTCATAAACCACACACAAAGTCAAAGCGATCGGTTAGGCGGTCGGGCCCCTGACCCGGAGTGTGCGGATTAGAATCACTCTTGATATAGAACCCTGCAAGGGCACTTCAACTATTACATGCTTATTATTTCTAATACAAGAATGTAATCTGATAATCATTATAAGGAAAATAATAATTAAGTATATTCTTACTTTTCTCCCAGACTACTATCTTCTTTGGATATTTTATCATCTTCAAACGCACTGTAGGTCTCTGGCTCTTGTTCAGGTTTTTTGCTAATTGGACCGAACATGAAGGCTCTTGAGTCATACAGAGTGTTCACATATTTCACCTTCAGTGATTCATGTACTCTGCATACCTCATTTAGCTCTATTTGGTTTGTAAATTTACTCAGTGTTATCAATCCCAGAAGCCTCCTGTTAAAAATATAAATATGTATTTATGTAAGTACTTAACATTTAGTAAAAAAGTTTAAGTCTTTAATTAATATGTATACCTGTGGGTCTGGAAATCTCCCCAATCATTATTTTCAACAGGATAGTCTCGAACATATCTTACCCAAATATCACGAACTTGACCATAAGAATCTATTGTAATTGAAAAACAATTATTCAGTTATATAGCTAGGTACTACCTACCTATTATTAACTACACTGCCGCGCAATTTATGAACGCAGTAAAGAACATGTGAACAGTTTCGAGAAAATAGGTTGTAATGATCTCAAATATCACAATCACAAACACATTAAACTTACTGTGTTAACTTACTGTGTGTGTTGTGCGTAAGTACAACTGTACTTACTGCATTCATAAATTGTGCAGCAGTACAGGTAGAATAATAATTCCGATCTCAAACATTTTATTTATATAAAGTTGTAGGCATAGGTTATATTAATATATATGACAAAAAGTTGTTGCTACAATATAAACTAGGTACCTATTAGTTTAAAGTAAAGTGGGTTGGCCAGTCAGAATAGTGAATAAATATTATGTAAGGCTGTTGAGTGTTTTAAATAATTATAGTATAAGTTTTATGAGAATACATACCAGTGACTTTTATGTTGTTGATTTTTTGGATCCGATCCCATAGCTTGTTGAAGTTTTTCAGCATGCCGCCGATGCCTTTCACCAGCACCAGCAGGCAGGCGTGGTGCTGGGCGTGCTGCCCATAATCGGGATGCGACATTACGGACTCTCCAGGCGCGTGAGACAAAATGTAGCTCACCGAAGAGCGCATTGATATAACATTTGTTGGTACTGCGAATGTATTTTAGATCAAATAGCACTGAGACGAATCGTACAATTAAACTTTGAAATAATATTTCACGTTACCCAGGCCAATGTACAATTAAATGTTTTGCCACGGGTTTCAAACTAAATAAATTGTAGTGAAAAAAACGTACACGAAAACGATCGAAAGTGTTTTTGTTGGGGCGTATTTTGACTATTTTTGACATTGACATTTTCGTTCTGAATTATTAACTGTCAGAGATAAGTAAATCTGTAGCACAATATTCTGTATTGCAGTACTTATGTAAGGTAAACCACATAGATCACTAGACATTTTATCAGGAGCGCACACGAAGTACTTAATGACAAATAACAAAATTGCAAATAATGATAAATAACAACGTATTTGCGTCAGATCGCACAGCACCGGCAATAATGGCCCTATTTTAGAACGGAACTCACTAGCACATGAATGAGTATATTTATCAATCAAACTGACAGTGAGTGACATATAAAATAATATAACCTAAAATTTGGTCCCCTTCTAAAGACGCCGATTGTTAAATAAAATAAATTGTTATTTATTACATTAAAAAATCTCAAAAATGGCTTCTAAGGATGGAGGCGAAAAAACAAAAGTGAGGAAAAAAATAATATGTTATTAGTTGACTGGCATGTTTACAATACATTATTTACAATAACATGATTCTTGTTTTGTAGAATAGCCAGGGCGCGGGAGATAATAAAGAAAAGCGAAGAAAAGAATCAATTCTTGACTTGAGCAAGTATCTGGAGAAAAGCATCCGTGTCAAATTTGCTGGAGGCCGAGAAGCTGCTGGTATACTTAAGGGCTATGATCCTCTTTTGAATCTAGTACTGGATAATACAACAGAGTTCCTAAGAGGTTTGTATTGTTATTAAAAGGTGCATTAGAAAGTGTGTTAAAGATTAGAATCATTTTGAGTAGAGGTACTGTTTTTGTTTAAACTTGTGATTTTCTATTTTCTAATAATGCAGCCTGCATTATCCACTTATTATGCCATAGGGTACCTTCACCTGAGAATCGAACCCTGGGACCTCTGAGTCTGATACAGATATTGTTATTCTATCCATTAGTCCATAAAGTCATATTATAGCTAAAAGCTACTAGAATGCAGTGTTTCAAAGAATGACACAGTAGGCATATAAAATAAAATTAAACATTTACTTTCCAGATCCTGATGATCCATACAAACTCCTTGATGACACAAGAGCATTGGGCCTAGTAGTATGTCGTGGTACTTCGGTAGTTTTGATCTGCCCCATGGATGGTATGGAAGCAATACCCAACCCTTTCATTACACAGGAAGGGTAGTATCTTAAGGAATTCATTTTATAATATTATAAGAACTAAGACTAAGTAAATATTAATAAGAAAGAAATACTTTTTTATTTTAATTACAAAAGTTAACATTAAAATAATAGGTAAACGAGAGTTGGACTTGTTTACTTGAAGCCACATAATACATAATTTGAAGCTCTAGTAGTTACGTCTGCTACTTTCAACCAAAAGTAGTAACTTTAGCACTTTCTGTGATTATTCTGCATGTACTAATTGTGCTAAAAAATTTGATAGTAAAAAAAACAATAAGATGATATTAATCCCGTTATTAATATTTATTTTTATTGATCATTATAATTCAAAATTTATGTCACAACAGCTCAGTATTAATTCCATCTCTATCATAAGCTAACTCCTAGAAAAATAACTGCAATCCAAAACATTAATATACCAAAATAAAGGAAAATAACCTGCCATCTATCACCAACTTATCCTGCTTATGTGACAATATGATCATTTATAATAAAAAACATAATTAAGGATGGCAAAATCTTTATTTACTATTTTCTTACCATATTAAATTAAACTATTCTTATTATTTTATCCAAATATTGCACACATTGTTATTACTACTAAGAAATGTGTATGAAAATACTGAAATGTAACAAGATGAACAACTTACATACTACATAGTCCATTTCTACTTAACTTATTTTTTTTAATAATTTATGTTATTGGTAACTTGTGCAGGTATATAATATTTTAAGTATATACTTGAAACAGTAAAAGCGCGTTACTCATGAGTTGGGTAAATTCAAAATTTACGGAAGTGGGGCCCTTTTTTAATAGATAACCGTTTTTTAATTTGTAGGCAATTCAATAAATATAGTTGAATTTTGAGAGAATTTCCCTACGCCCTGATCGCGCTTACATTGTGAGGATGGGAGTAGGTAGGGTCATTCTACACCAAACTCATTTCTTATCCATGGGTATGTTTTGGGGCATTCAGTACACGTTATCATGTATCGGTCGTGTGCCAGGACTTTGGAAGGTAATTTGCAGGTTCTCGGCTGGGTGCACACTACTTCATAATCTTCGAAACGGCGATGTGTGCATTGCCACGGGTGGAAATTTTTCAGTTGAAGTACTGGAGTTGGCCTTTTAATCCACTCGATCGCTTGGCGGTTGGTGACGATGTAGACGTCTGGGAGTCGCAAAATCTCGTTCATAAATCTCTGAAATCACAAAAAGCTATGAGGATCAACTTATTTAAATAGTGCGTCGTATAATGTTTCGATTACTAGGCAGCCAGGTAAACAAACGAATTTTTTACTGTATATTAAGTTTAACCCCTCCAGAAAGGTAATAAGTTTGTGCTAGGGATTTAAAACAGCTAGGAGATATCAATAGTATCAGGATTGAACTCATTGAACCGTGACTACCCGCATTTCGTCGAACATTTTTCCGTTTGGCTACTGACGCAAGAAAATAATTGTATCGCACACTATAAAACTTAAAAAAAAACATTAAGGCCAGCTCAGACGAGGAACAGTCGTGGACATACTTTATCCTCTTCCGGACCCATGACAGTCATGGCACAACTACTATGCTCAACTGGTTGTGCCGTAGGCACTTTTGATTCCCTTCTACACAACTGATTGGTCCATTGGGGAAAAAGAATACCTATGGCCCAACTGACGAAAACTCGAATCCTTGGTTGTGCCGTGGCTGCTTTTGAGACACAACTGATTGATCCGTCGGGCGAAAAACTGTACCTATTAGTTGATTACTTAACTACTTTGTGTAGGTATGTATGTATTTTTTAACCGACTTCAAAAAAAGGAGGAGGTTATTTATTATTTGTATTTTTAGTTGTACTTGATTTAATATTTCCAACATAAAGTACCAGGCTACCATAACTATGCAGGAGATTGCTTATTAATATAAAAGAATATTAGGAGTATTATATTCTTTGCTATCATCCTAAGCTATGTAAGATATATTTATTAGTGCATTTACAAGACTATATTATTCGAGTTTTCGTCAGTTGGGCTATAGGTATTTTTTTTTCCCAATGGACCAATCCGTTGTATAGAAGGGAATTAAAAAGTTGTGCCATGGGTCCGGAAGGACTTTATCCCATCAAATAGAACATTAAAAACTATACACGTTATGCACACGAAGACGACGTACTAAATTTACTGCGTTAAATAAATTTAAGTGATATATTTAAACGGACTAAAATACGTTAACCTTTTTACCGCCAACAACTTCTATAGAAGTTCGAGATTTTCGTGCCGTCCTCGCCAGCACTTTTATAGAAGTTCTTCTTTGTACCTACTTTATTAAAATACATTTATACGTTGGCGTACAGCGGGACATCGCGTGCAGGATAGTTGGGCGGTGAAAAGGTTAACGACTATTTCAGCGACTGTTTCAGCGCTAGCCTTTACGCCGACAAAGCGTTTCATCACTAGACAACAGACATTCACCTTGAATTCATACAAATAGTCTTCGTTAGATTTCAGCCACGTCGAGCTCAGATGTATTCCAAATGGCGCCCTGTTAGTCAAGTAATGCCTCTTGAAGTTGTTCATGAGTACGTTGTAGACTTCATCTCGGTCCAATGGCTTATGGCAGCGGTCTAGGGTGGGGCAGGTGGTGTTACCAGCGACGAGTGGGTTGATAACCATCTCCCATAGGCCTGCGTAGCTTCTCGTTGGGCAGACTTGGTTGTTGGCTGTAAAAAAAATGTTACTTTGTTTAACCTCTTCCCTCTCCTATGAACTACATGACAGTTACTGATAAAAATTGATTACACCTATTGTTCTATTTGGAAAAGGCACCTCAATTGTTTCTCTTTCCAAAAATTGATAAAACAAATGTTCCAGTTTCTATAAACTAAATTCTATCAATTTATGGATGATGATCAAGATGAATACAGTATATGCATACACATTTAGTTTACTATGATACATAAGTGCTTTTACTAAGTATATAGTTTGCGTTAAACCAGTAATGAAACTTTGTTAAGAATGGACTAGTTCTATTAATGTTGGTGGTGACCAAACTCTTAAAATGGCAAATAGGCAATGGAAAACTTGAAATGACTTAAGTGGCTCAACAATAATTGGAAGAGCATTCTCGCATTGCGAGTAGCGCTTGGGTTCGAATCCCACCTGAGGCAGTCGCTTTTTCCATGGCAGTTAATTCGTTATCATTTTCAATGTTTCGCTAAAAAGACTTAATCTAACTACTTAAAAATCATAATTTGTAATATTAATTTAATTAGTAGGTATTGCATTTAGGCAAGTGTCATATAAAAGTGGAGCGTGTGAGAGATGGTTAGATAAGTAGCTACAAGCTACTTTCAGTCGTTAGTATGAAAGAACGGTTAGGTTAGAACCGCAGATTACACCACGCTAGGTCGCTACTGCAAGATGCGCTATTGTTGGTGATGTGACAAATGACAATAGTAATGCAAGAATGCGGCAGCAAGCGTTATATAAATGGAACTCGATTTAACATTTTAACAATGGTGTAGCAGTTGGCTCGATGAAACGATGTTTTTAATTAGTGGATAAAAATAGACTTCAATATAATATCAATGAATATATTAGAGAAAACTCATGTTTTCAATACGAATTAATTAATTATGAGATCTATTGTGCCACCGTATTCTTTAACGGCATAGATCTAGTTATTATTTATTTTAATAATTATGTATAAATACACATTACATGTTTGATATGAACGCATGTTCAAAGTGTTTATGTATATATAGCTGAGGCTACCAATTTTGACAACACAGCTTTATTTTCATTTAAATCTAACACGAAGGTGAAGACTGCGGTCAAGGACTCAAGGCTTAGGTATTATAACCCTATTGTAGATTAAAAAAACTGTATAGGTACATATAAAGAAGTGGTGGTGGAAGAGACCAAGGAAAATGCATGGGAAAATGTGGCTAGATGACTTTAAAGCAATACTTGGAAAACAACGGCTAAAAAACAGAGATAAGTGGAGGGCTTTAGGGGAGGCCAATGCCGAAAGGCAAATGAGAAATTGTGCCAAATAAATTATTATACGTAACTAGTTGACCGGCGGACTTCGTACCGCTTTGACAGTTTTCATGACAACAAAGCAAACAAAACATTGACAGTTTCCATGACAATAAAACAAACAAATCATTCGTCTGCTTCAGAACACTCGTATCCCATGATGGACCCCTATAGCAGCGTCACCTACCGGGTCCAATTGTAAATCTAAACCATTTTCGAATGCACTTGAACACACAGAAAATTTTATCCAAATCGGTCCAGCCGTTTAGAAGGAGTTCAATAGCTTATCACACGCACAGAAGATTTATATTATATAAAGATAATAAGTAATGACATATTTTTGTAAAGTAATAAATAAAAGTAGGTAGGTACCTACCGGTGCATTTATGCGGCATCTTGTAGTCTAGCGTGTAAGGCCAGTAAGGAGGGTCGACGGGCGGCGCCTCTATGGTGGAATCGTATACAAAGCCGAACTCCTGCATCATCAAGAACTGCCGGTTCCAGCCCACAGACAGGAACGGCACGCGGAGCCCCCTGCAAATTGTACATTTTATTTGGAACTATGGAAAGTTCAAAAAATAATTAGGCTCCACGTAACTAAGACCTTTGCCACACCGATTGCGGAGAAGGAAAGGGGAAAGGAAAATACAACACAACTAGAAACTATGGAGTAAAATGTTGTATAACTGGAATTTGAAAACATGAAATGTTCAATTCAATTCAATTCACTTATATGCATTTCTTGTGTATTATAAAGTCTTACATACATATACTGCTTACATTACTATATGGTGCTTACAAGAACCCTGTAAGGGTTAAGAGCAAAGTTTTCCTCTCGCTCGTGAAAACTTTTCAAAAATTCGAGATCGAATTCGTCAGATTCTTAGCAAAGAAATAATTACAGCAATGAGGAACTTAGACGTTTGATAACTTGTAGGTATATCAAACTCATATCAAACTCACTAGAATCTCAACCCTAGGTATAAGTAATGCTATAAGTATGAATCATTCGAACAATTAGTCATATTTGGTAGTCGATACTATGCTTTCGTACACTTTTCTTTTCATGCTTTATTTCCCACGCACGCACGTAATTCTTCAAGTTACATAATTCCTTAGGAACATAAAGTATTAATCAATCGCTTGATTGCAGGAACATTAGTTATTACTAAGTTAATATGTTGGTACAGTCAACAGCAAAAGTAGATGATGATTACTAGATTTCAAAATTAAGTTTCGATAGTGTAAGTCGGTATTTTCTATATAACTACAGTCAAAGTCTGCAGGTACTAGTAGACACTCGAAGGTTTTTCGATATGCGTTTAAAAAGTTTTGATTTTCATACTGATTTCATATTTTGAAACTTGACCAATCATCAGTTACCTTTGCTGTTGACTGTACTTATGTTTAGAAAACTTATATACTAATTTTATTTTAAACGGAAAGTGCAACTTGTGAACATCATATACAGGGTGTCTCATCTAAATCGGTCAGTATGGGAAAGTCTGAAACTATAAGACATACGAAGATCTGTTCTTAGGAACCATGTCATCGATTTTAATAAGAAGAAAAACTGCATTCATACATTTAAAAAAAACCTGTACTCAGCTCGGGAATCGAACCCGGTTGTTTTGAAAAAAATAAACTTACACTATTTCTATTTAGATATCGATTGTGTAGGTCTTAAGCAGTAAATGGCTCTATGAAACATGATATCTAAAATGAATAAAATGCATTGTTTTCACATACTTTAATTTATTTTAGCAGGTGTTCGAAGTGACCACCTTTTTTTTCAATATAATATTCAACACGTTTAGGTAACGATCTTACAATTACAAAACCAGCAAAGAGGTACAAACAACCATAGAGACAATTTTACATGCCTGAACTTGTTGAATGTAACGGTGGTTGATGGTTTTTTAAATGTATGAATGCAGTTTTTCTTCTTATTAAAATCGATGACATGGTTCCTAAGAACAGATCTTCGTATGTCTTATAGTTTCAGACTTTCTCATACTGACCGATTTAAATGAGACACCCTGTATACTGTCCCACAGCTGGATAAAAGCCTCCATTATTGAAATCAAGTGATCGCTACAATGATGCGTAGGTATTGGCTTATCACCCAAGCTTGCCAAATGCGGGTTATGCATCGAAAAATTCCAAACACACTTTATGCTCGATAAATAATATCGTTTAAATTCCATGTTGTAGTATTAAGGAAGTTACACACGATTTACTGTACAGCCTTATTCGTAAAGTTATAAAAAACTTTTTACCTGAAATCCTCCATGCGAACTCTACCGAACTTATTGATGACGTTGGCCTGTCCCACCATTTCGTCGAACCAGTCTTCCACCGTCGCATTCTTAGCCCACCATTCTTCTGGGCCGCGATTTCTGTATATTTATCAATTACATACACATCCTATTCCTATGAGCTTTTATGCATTTCAGTATCCGATACAAACTTTAAAGTTCAAAGTTTTTCAAATCAATAAGCCATGTTTCATGACACTTTCTATGTAAAATGAAAATACCAAATATATACTTTGAAGGTTGTATAGGATAACGAAAGGTCCTAAAAGCTTTTAGTTTTAAGATAAATAATAAAATTTATTGGACAACGAACACGAACAAAAAGGTCATATTATTTTGCTGATCAAACTACATGATAAGTATATTAAAAATAAACAAATAACAATAGGTATTAAATAGATAGAAACTGATCGTATAAGATATCAATTTTATAAATAACTAGCGGCCCGTCCTTGCTTCGCACGGGTGGACATTTTTTTTTTAATATAGTCTCTGTTACTCAGCGCTAATGTAGTATTCTAATGGTGAAAGAATTTTTTAAATCGGTCCAGTAGTTTTTGAGTTTATTCGTTGCAAACATACATACATACACACATACATGATGATATTTTAAAGAACCCAACCGAATGATAGATATATACAAAATGTTATTTAAAACAGCAAAACTAAATGTTTAGTTAGTTATTTTTCCATGAACTTTATATCCATAGATGTTCATTCGAGCCAATCATACCTATATGGCTCGTATGGACATCTATCAATTATAATTTTGTCTTTTAATCATTCATTATTGTAATTATATTTTACTTCGCAATTAGTATAAACGATTAGTTTGAAACATTTTCTATCTCTGTCAATTTGATTTTACATTTTAATTACAAATATTTAAATATTTATAACACACTTCTATACAAACAATAAAAAGAGAATCACTTACGTAATTGAGTTAACCGCTATCTCTTGACCGTCATTCCAAAGCTTCTGCACGTGTCTGTAGTTGGTATACGAATGGGAGACGAAGAAAGTGGCCTTTACAGGGCACCCGTTAGGGTTCCTCTTATCTGGCGTGAACAAATGCTTCGTGTAAATGTCCCAGTTCTCGTGGTTGACGGGCCCGTGGAAGGTCAGCGTTATCATTTGGGGAGTCTATTGAATGAATTGTAATGCCATTGTTATTGTAGTTCTCACGCCTTGTGGTAAGGTTAGATTTGGTTTGGCAATTAGTGAGTGTTAGCTTTTATTGTTTTTGACAATTAGTGTTAAGACATATAAAAATCTTTATTGCAAACCACATTAACATATTAATAAATGGAACCTAAATATTTGGTCGCTCTTTTCGGGCACAGCACTTAGCTTACAAATAATTATACTAAAAATAATTTAATTCATAAGTGTCATATTAACATTATTTACATACTACTCGTATGTACGAGTACACATACAGTCACGCCTGTCTCCCACAGAGATAGGCAGAGATAAATTCTTCTTTTACAATTTGTAAGTAAAAAAAAGGTTAATAAAGTCGAAAAGATAAGTAAAACACTGATCCGTTAAATATTCAGAATAAATATGAGCGTCTATATTCAGCTTTAAAAGCATATACTGAGAAACTGCATTTGTAATTAGACTTTGAATTAGTTTACCTGCATGGGTACCAGCCGGCCTGGGGTCTCGGTGCCATTCTTGGTGCAGAAGCAGTTAGGTAGTTCGCATTGGCGCGTGTCACATGGCGTTGCGCCGTTTGGGTCGTAACTGCCGTCGCACCAACCCTGAAGATGACATAGCATAAATAATGGTAGGTATATGGTACAGACGCCTGCATATCAACCTATCCATATCTGTCAAATTTCTTCAATACATTATCAACCATAATATTAAGGCATAAAGTTCAAAGTCTATTGCAGAAATTTGACAGTTTGTGGTAGGTTGATGTGCAGGCGTGTGTACCTTACAAAGAGGACAGCCTTTTCGGGCTGACCGCTAACAAGCGCAGTGAGGTGAGTGACTACCTTGATCCCGGTTAGTTCCGCTATGGTATGGTTCCGCTATGGCGAATGCTACACGCTCGATATTTATCACGATATTTGGATCACGATCCAGGATCACGATATCTGGATCGCAAGCAGATATTACACGCTCGATACGGATCTCGTCAGTACGCCGGTAAATATTCAATCAAGAAAGACGTGCATTGGGTCCGCGATGAGTGACAATATAAAGAAAGCTTGTGTTGCTATCATAATAGCGTTAGCGTTAAAAAGGCGTGTGAAAAGAAAAAAATGGGCAAAATATTGGCTTCAAGACAGAGAAAACTTTTTTAATTCTTTTGTATAATTAGATTTCAATGAGTTAATTTTTGCAATAACGTTTTTGATAGATGCAGCGGGTTTTTATCTTTTTAAAAATTTGCAGCATATTCTCATACACATTCGGTCTTTTTACTTTATTCATACTATCTTGACTTAAGCTGTCCCAAACCACAGGTACCTAGTGTCTCCAACATAATTATAAACTCTTTTAAATATATTTGAACGTTCGTAAGGGCTGCGGCGTGTGCCGTCTCGTTGAACGCGTCCTCCTCCATCGCTGACTGGATGATACTGACACGATAAATATCGAGCAGAGACTAGACGCTCGATATTTATCGCCGGATCGTGATACGGATCGTTGGATTTCTGGATTTTTAGAAATCCAACGATCCGTATCACGATCCGGCGATACACAGTACTCGATAAATATCGTGATCCTGGATCGTGATCCAAATATCGCGATCCGTATCGAGCGTGTAGCATTCGCCTATGGCATCATCACAAAATGCCTACCAAAAAGTCCCGCTTTGGCACCCTCTAGTTTTTGGGACTGACGAAAAGAAAAGTCTTACGATGTTTTATAAAAATATACACCACATAGTCATTAATACGTGGGTTACGCTGTGTTTTTACTCGGGTATGTCCGGCTCGTCCCTCTACCTTACCTGGCGCGTCTGTGCAAGAAGGGGAACATGAGTCGGGGGAGTCCCAGACTCACCAGTGATTCCATTTCAGGATTAGCAAGTGGCAGTAAGATTTTCGGCCCTGTGACGGTTAAAGGTGGGGAACCCTTAACCGTTTAGTGTCTAACGTCTGTAGTACCTACGCCCAGACTTCCTCGGACGCGTACTTTCTTTGGCGGGTCGTTGCCGGGGTGAACGCAAGGCTGAATACCTGCTGATTGTGGTCACGGTTCATCCTAACACCTCCTTGGTACCATCCTCTCTCTTGGTACTCCTCGTTGGGAGTCCTTGGTCCTTGACCTCCTTGATTGAGTGGTTTGTACACCGGTTTTCATGGTGTCGCCATCTCTGAGGTCCCGGGTTCGATCCCCGGTTGGGTAAATTTAGAAATTATTGTTTTTCTAAATTGTCTCGGGTTTGGGTGTTTTCTATGTATAATAAGTCTGTATATAAGTATTTTAAGTATCCTTTATCCGTTGTCTAGTAGCCATTTTACCAGTTTCTTAACGAAGCTTCTCTTGGGCTAGATAATTGGTGTGAGTGTAGGAAAGTTTATTTATTTTAACAACAATATTTGGAGGACGAAGAATTGGTTTTTAGTGGGTATGCCTCTCCTCCCGAATCCCTGTTGAGGCCTTCGGACAGCCAGGCGGGAGCCGGGGGGAGTGCCCCACTCCCTAGAAGCGATGTTACGAGGTAAAGATTTCTCCACTGTTATGAGAAAACCCAAAAAAATCATTAACATCACATTATCTAGCAGTACTTAGAGTGTTTACTATAATAACTATAAGAACCAGATTTAAGCACTTATATAAATATATGTGACAGAAGACCCACTACTCCTAACAATTAATACAATATTTAAGTTTTGTATAAACTTAAAAATAATCAGTTACTTAATATTTGTTGTGCCTACGCTTAAATTATCATGCATTACCATGTTAATGTATACTCGCTACTCTATACAAGCCTAGGTAGTATCATCACGTCAAATAATGATAATACCCTTCGTATAAATAAGGGTTCACCGGTCACTATAGGGTACTGTTGTAAATAAATCTGATAAACTATCTCTGAAAGTTCAAATTTTAATAGAAAATGTCTAAACTAAAGAATCGTTATGTCGTTTTTAACTAAAGAAACCGGACAGAACGGTCGACTTGAGTGGTCACTTTTACTTGCATGGGCATACGTTAGGGCTGCCTTATATGCTGAAATGCCGACCGGGATATTTGGAATAGAAATAGGATAAACCACGGATAATTTAAAAAAAAAACCCAATTAATAATAAAGACACTAATCTTTTTTTAAATCAGACTCTTACGAGGCTATGAACTTTTTCCTTTCGTTTTTGGTAGATATTTATTAAAAGAAATTAATATTAAAACAATTAAAACAATAAATATCTATAGAAAAAACGATAACTTGATTTTCTGAGGCCAAACCGGGGTCACTGATTTACTGGCCGGGACACAACGCTTCAAACGTATGGCAGCCCTAGCATACTAGCACTACATCGTCGCTACAAATAAAGACGAAGAGAAACATAACTATAACCACTGACTTGCGTTTTGCATTGCAGTGTTCCGGTTTGAAGGGTCCATTGAAGTTAAAGGACATAGAGACAGGAACTTAAGCTTTAGAGTTGGCTACTAAGTGCGTAACCTCTATAGATTACGGCTTGGACAAAAGATCCCGATGAGTCGAAGTGCTACTAGAAGAGGGAAACCTCAGCAGGCCCCACTAAGATAAGGTAAGATAGGTTACGGTGGTCCACTTTCTCTTCGTAACATAAAAAAATAATTCGTCGTTTTTACGAACGTTTAATTAAAGAACTCTTAATTTTTTGTTACCAACACAAGGGTGTCACACCATCTTTAAAAGGAGTGGACCAGCCACTAAAAGTCATAGGAATTAAAAATTAAACTAGTTTTCAGTATTATTTTCTTAATTACCGACAAATATTTTTTACGACCAGCATTAAATATTGTTTGTATGTTGTGACATAACAGTGTCTGGAAGTGAGAGTTACTCGTGCGAGTAATGAGTTTTTTTCAAGCCTACTTATGCGAGTATTGTTGTGCAATCAGGGTATAGGGATGTAACTGGTTATTAAACTTTTTTGATGCGGTACGTAGGTGGTAGTAAACATTGATTGATCGATTATAATAGTAACTAGATCTCTGTGAACCTTTCCATATAAAAGACATCAACGCGCTACATTCACAACAAAATTCTAAGTTATGTGCTTTGTTAGATTCTAACTTTTATGAATGTATCTTATTTCAATTTAATCTTATGATATATACATTTGGCAATTGCTGCTTTCGGTTTTGATAAGGCATGTTATTTGATTCCATGTCAAAATAATTATTGTTCTTTTTGCTGCTTCGGAAGAATCATAGCGCTGCAATATCACTTCTGTAGGAAACATTCCAGTAAATATAGACCGCGAAGATACAAAGACAATTAGAATTTTAATGTCTATTGCTTCATTATTTGTGTCTTAAAGTTTATTATTATCTTACTAGATGGCGGTCACAACTTCAACCGCGTGGATATCCGTATGTCGTGGTGGTTATAACTTTCTTGTATACTTGTATATTTTCCATTTCTATATCAATATTATAAAGAGGAAAGCTTTGTATTTTTATATTTTTGTTTGTAACGAATAAACTCAAAAACTACTGGACCGATTTAAAAAAATCTTTCACCATTAGAATGCTACATTAGCGCTGAGTAACATAGGCTACATTTATTACTAGAAAAAAAAATTGCTTAATGATAAATAAATAGAAATACGATTTGTTTGTTTTGTTGTCATAGAAACGTCAAAGTGGTTCGAAGTCCGCCGGGTCAGCTAGAATAAGATAAATAGGAGGAGCCCGAAGAGCGCAGTGGTTAACGCGCCCGATCGACGATTGCTGAGGTTAAACAACTTTCGCAAAAGCCGGTCATCAGATGGGTGACCAAAAATGTATCATCTCAAGCTCCTCCATGTGGCTTATGGTCCGTTCTATCAAACCATCCATAGGAAAGGCTTGAGCTGGTGATGATGGTGACGACGATGAAGATAAATAAGCACCTAATAAATCATCGTCATCAGTTACCTCGTCAGACGAATCGTCGCAGTCGCTGGAGCCGTCGCAGAAGTATTCGGCGGGAACGCACGCGCCGTCTGCGCATCCAAGGTGAGTCTCATTGGCGCAGCTTGCTAGCTCGAGCAGCGGTTTTGGAACTAGGATTTCTACAAATCAAATATTTAAAGCTAAACATTGTACGATGTTACCGTTATTACAAGCTAGGTAGTTAGGTAAGAAGTTTAACCGTGTTTCTCTGTGGTGTAGACTGTAGTGGATAGACTACCGGTCATAGATCCGGAAGTTTCATCAGGTTCCATTTTTAGTGCGAGGGATATGTTATTGTACTTCAGTTTGGTTGGTGGTAGGAATTATTGCAGCCCTATTCTAGCTATCTGTTACCATTATAGATTTGTCGTTAAAAACAACATAAATAGCTATCATATCTTCAGTAATTGATGATTACGGGCGAAATGCGTTCCAATATCGGCCTTATCGTCACTGCCTATGCCTATTATTTCACAGGCTTAGTTAGCTTTTAAAAGTTGGCTGTCGAAAGTTCTTGGTGTAACTAAGCCGTAAAGGTTTTCTTGGAGCTGGCACCTTGCAAGCGTGTCTGTGTACCTAACTAGATTCTTTGAGGTGTTAGAGCCGGATGACTGATTATCATTACCTGTGGCAAGATCGCAGTTATACACGTTGAGCGCCTGATCGCACTTCTGTCGGTTCACGTCGAACAACAATCCCTCGGAGCACCGAAACTCGTACACTTCACCGTCCACGCATAGGTAATACTTCGCGCATTCGCCGATGGTCCACATGGACTCTTCTGTCCGGTCTGGGTTTCTGCGATAATTAGACGATGTATTTATAAGATAAAATTAAATATATGGTACCTACAATTAATATTGAATTGGGTGATGCAACATGAGTAATTGAATTTGTTGTTCATAAATAACCCCGAACACCTCGGTGGCCGAGTGGCATAGCGCTCGGCCCAATACCACACCAAGGTCCCGGGTTCAATTCCCAGGTCGGGCAAAAGAGTTCGAGTTTGTGATCACCGCTGGGCCCAATACCCCCAAAGGTCCCGGGTTCAATTCCTAAGAATGTTTCGATGCATTGCATACCCCGGGTCAGCCAATCAGTAGCCAATCAGTACCCATCATTTGTAGCGATAACTTGATTTCAATGATGGAGGCCTTTGAGCCCAGCAAGTGGGACAAAATTACTTAGGCTGTTTACTTACGAAGGGTTCCGTACCATTAAGTATAAAAATATTTAAAGTTTCTACCTGTTATCGTTATTAAAAACGAGAAAAAAATTGGAAAAAATCACGTTTATTGTATGGGAGCCCCCTTAAATATTTATTTTATTCTGTTTTTTAGTATTTGTTGTTATAGCGGCAACGGAAATACATCATCAGTGAAAATTTCAACTGTCTAGCTATCACGGTTCATGAGATACAGCCTGGTGACAGACGGACAGACAAACAGACAGACGGATGGCCGGACGGCGGAGTCTTAGTAGTAGGGTCCCGTTTTACTCTTTCGGCACGGAACCCTAAAAATATATGCTTTTTGTAAAATCCGCCTTATAAAGCTTTTTATTTTCGTAATAGTCTTTTTGACGTTGAATGAATATGATATGAATCTGATATGATATGAATATGAATCAGAATAATATTAATAATATTCATAATGCTGATTGTGCTTACTAAATATGCCCTGTTATTATTGTAGCTGCTACTGCCGATACGTATGGGCATAATTACAAAGGGTGTTGACTCTCAAATATGGTCTTTTGGCCCGGAATGACTCGGCCTAATTTTTGTAAAATTCTAATATAAAACATATATATTAAGTACGTTAATTGAAGCGAATCTAATTTATTTGTATGTGTCTAATACACAACGCAAAACATTCGCAGTATAGCTTATATTTTTAATTTCACTTAACCCGACATCTAGTTAATTTGGAGAGTTCTAAGTCACACGATGTCACTATTTATAGAGATGATAGATAAACTTCTGAATTTTATTGTTATAGCAACGCTTCACTTTCATGTTATAGAAACCTGTTTTATTTATTTTAATGTGAGTTTTTCATTCAAAAGGCGTAATATTCACACCGATCAAACGTACAGCGAAAGTGAATTTCTCGAGGCGCACAAGGAAACGGTGCGAATACGAAGCGCGGCGCTCGCGTCGCTCAGTCAAGGTTGCGGCGAAAGTAGCAGGGTCATTGACCTGGCAGTTTCCAGAGTTTTCCGCGCCGCTCGGGTGGCACCACTGCCGCGTGCGTTATGTATGCTACGGAAGTTACGTCCGAATGCGTTGCTGGCTGCTTAAATGCGTTCTTCACCCACTGACACACATTTTATTATGAACATTGTAATTGAGTCAGTAGTTTTATTCAGTACAGTAAATGTTTTTTCTTTAGGTTTTTTTTAAATTTTTGTACAATAATTCGTAGGTAAATAAATAACATTGATCGAATTCACGTTGGACTGATTGAATTTTGAATTATGGCTACATACAAAGTCCAAAAAATAGCTCATCCCACGCACGACATGAAAAATGAATATGTTGCAGTGATATTGTCAAAACTGCTATTTTAATTTTACTAAGGTTATTATTTAACATATATTTATATTAGATTTCCTGCTTAGGTTGTTAGTGTAGGTACCCACACGTAGCGAAGGCGTGCGGAGCGTGCCCCAGCAAAGAACATGACATGTTCTTTGCTGGGGCACGCTGTGTTAGTAGGCATTATTATTACTAAGAAATTTATTTGCTTTGTGACTGTCTTTCCATTATGGCAATATCACTGCGATAGATACACATTTTTCACAAAAATTAACTAAAGAAATATAAACTACATAATCTGCCACAACTGCAACAAGCATCATACATGCATGCTAACTTATGCTAATAAGAAAAATGCAAATGAGAAAATGCGTAGTCAAAATACATAGACAGTGAACACAAAATAAGAATAATTTTACATTGTTAGGGTGGCGATTTTTGATATGATATGATATTGATATTGATATGATTGGCGCTATGATATAAATTACGAGTTCTCCTTTTTCTCTTAATTCAAGTCACGGTAACTTATTTTAGACACCGACGTCGATGACCGACGACGATCATTGTACCTACTATTTAGTAGGTACAATGATGGTAGTTTATATAATATAGTTCGTCTATTTTACCAACAAGAAAATTTTTATTTACTTATACTTACGTTAATTTACATATTATTACAATTTACAAATTAATACAATTATATGTTAATCATTATTATTGAAATTGCTTACCTACGGGTAGGTAAGCAATATTGACCATCTTCACACATACCTGATGTTAGGTGATGATAAGGTCGAAGGTAGAAACATTTCATCCGGAATCCTTAACCGTTGAGGCACTGGCTATCTTATCTAGCTGCCGGAACACAACAATTCAACAAATATTGATGTTACGGCGACATATTAAGATAATATGTACTCCCCGCTGGGAATCGGACCCGGGACCTCTGGGTCTGAGACCGGTGGTCTTAACCACTACACCACAGAGGCGGTAAAAAAGGTTTATTGTGTTTTCTATGTTCCGCAGATGCGGATTTGCTCTACTGAACTAACATATTGCGTAATTTGTGGGTTTGTGCCGTGCAACGTGCTTTCACAGAAGAAAGGTTTTCATACTCATACTAATATTTTATAGAGGAAAGTTTTGTATTTTTAACTACTGGACCGATTTAAAAAATTCTTTCACCATTAGAATGCTTCAATAGCGCTGCGTAACATAGGCTATACTTAAAAAAATTCCACCCGTGCGAAGCCGGGACGGGCCGCTAGTATTAAATATTTTGTATTTACAGTTCAGTGTGGTAACCGTTATTTTTTAAGTTATTTGTATATAGTGAATGGTGCAAATTTTACTTTTGTAACATAGGTATTAATTGAATTCAATAATGCACTAAGATAAAATTACCAGCTACATCACTTGCGAATTAGATCCCAATTTTATTAAATTTGAAATTTGAACCCTCTAGAACCTAATTTCACAAGCAAAATAGAAGTAAACTAATCTAAACTAAAATTAACTCACACCAATTATCTAGCCCAAGAGAAGCTTCGTTATGAAACTCGTTAAATGGTTACTAGACAACGGATAAACATACTTAAATTACTTAAAATACATACTTATTATACATAGAAAATACCCAGACCCGAGACAATTTAGAAAAACAATAATTTCTAAAATTTACCCGACCGGGGATCGAACCCGGGACTTCAGAGATGGCGACACCATGAAAACCGGTGTACAAACTACTCGACCAAGGAGGTCGTCAAGGTCCGTGAAGAAGTACTTAAAACAAAAGAGTTTTATACTAATAAACAGACCTCCGTGCGAAGTCGCATTAAAATGCTAAAGTAGGTAGCTTATAAATTATGCGTTATACTCGTTTTGGTGAACACTGCAGACGGTTTCTACTCGAGTAGACGACAGTAAAAGTGTTAGAATTGTCGTCCGTGAAGAATTTGCAAGTTGGCCTAACCTGATGTTAGTTACGCTACGAAATCACAGATTTCTACCAATAACGTTTCTCTTTGAAGAGGAAATAATAGTTTATGATGACCTTTCAATTACTTACCTACACGTAAGCTTTTATGTAATTATGGACCAATTATTTCTTATTTTACGGCTAAATGAACCGTCTGAAATATTAGCTTTCGTGTTTTAAGAAAAATTAAAATGGCATTACTACTATTACCAGAAAAACTTGCTGAAGTTTTTCTACCTATTAGTTACTAGACGTGTACAGCAGTGAAGAAGTTTCAAATAGTAAATCGTGCTATTTTCGCATGATATATAGCTATTTCGTTGTCTGTTTTAAATCTGCTGATGTGTTTGTGATGTACTCATATCAGGTGTTTTTATAGCCATTTTAAGTCGCCGTAGCTAGGTTAAAAAGTGACATAAAATAGATTTCATTGGTTATGATTGATTTCTAAATTAATAAAAAATGTAGTCATTGTTTTTTCTTTCCTTAGCTGATGGCTTCGAGCGGTTAACATTTATCCAGTGTTAAAGTAATTTTTGTATGTATAAATAAATAAGCAATATTTCCTTTGTTAATACCTTTATGATGATGATTGATGATGAATGATAATGGTAATAAGTAGTGATAAATGATGTACCCTCCCCCTTGAGTATCTCATCATGGTGGTGGCTAGCCAGGCGGACAAACAAACCAACAAAACCTAACTAGTACCTACACAAGCATGTACCCCCCACTGGGAGTCGAACCTGGGACCTCAAGATTAGAGAACGGTGGTCTTAACCACTAGACCGCAGAGGTTGTTAGTACTGTTTTGTTTCATTAGCAAACACTCATGCACATGCACGTTCACGAACACTTAAACGGTTAATAATTCACCATTATTTCACATTAGCATTCAATACAACACCAATTTCAGAAAATAAAACAAAACTGCAGATTTGACTCTTCACTTTCCCGCCAAGAACAACAACGCTTAATCATTGTTTGTCCAATTTGTTAAATAGAAGTACCTATCTCTTAGGTACCTAAATGGCTGGTTAAAAATTCACCAACATACGCTCGAGATAATTGGCTCTTGATGATTTTTCTATTGTATTCCATAATTCATTTTTTGAATTAATTTAAGCAAACTTGTTACACAAAAAACATCCGTGGTTTCGATTTACTTCGATAATTACGAAATAATATAGTTATAAAAATTTATTTGGTATCAAAATATTGAGTCTAAATTTACAGATTAACATTTGTGAATTTTCTCGCAATAATCATGAATATTTTTTTTTATCTTTGTTATAATAACCTACACTGGTTCTTGGCGTGCAAAAACTTCCTAAGATGATCCTGAGATAAATAAAAAATATTAATTTTTCATTACTTATCCACCGAGAAACTTTGCGCTTGATTATTTTATTAAGTTTGTATAATGATGTTTACTATTATATTTTATTAGGTTCCATGTGAACAGAAATACCAATATGTGTTAGATAAAATAATATAAACATATCCTTTTGATACTAAAGCAATAAGTAGTTTTAGTGTTTTAGTAAATACATGTAAGGAATAACTATTTATACAATATAAATGCACCTGAAAAATCTGCCACTGACGAGACACTTCACATTATTGCTTAAACTTCTCTTGCTCATGTGCTTACATTGCACTCCTGAAATGATTACATGGAACATGATAAAGCACTTTCATTGAACACCGTAAAAACAAAAGTAAACTAATGGTTTCAGTCATTGCAAATTACGTAAATAAATTTCAAGTAATTTAAATGTAACGGATAATTTTTCAAGAAGGCGAATAAACATGAGTTATGTTTTATGCAAATACTTTTTACCAAACAAATCGAAAAGTTATTATAAAAATAAACATATTTAAAAATGCCTTGTGCTACTTCTCAAAGTTTACCTAAAAAGAGTATTGTAATCGCGTAAAAGTACGAAAGTAGCGGAGCCATCGTGCGAGCCCGGTTTCTGCAGCGGCACTGAGTTATCATTAACGCCCATTCATCCAGCGGTCATTACTTTCTTTCTTATGCGCATAGCATACGGGGGGGCTTACGTACCTAAACTCCATGTTTATGGTTATAAGCACAGAACATGGTTATAATGCATGTTTCTTGTAAGTAAGGAGGGACATAGACTAACGGGCACATTTGATTGATTAAGTACTAAAACTCATTACTACTGCTACAGTTTACCTATTTCTACCATTATTTTTAATAGTTAGGAAAGTACCTACCTGTTATTAGTAGGGGCCATTATATGATAGATAGCTAAATTATAGTACCTAAGTACTTACCTATCTACATTTGCATCGCATACACACTTTTATTTGCTATTCAAAAAGTTAAAGACCAACTAGAAGTTGTAAGGGATCAAACCAGCACCTATGAGCTTTGTGAAACAAACTTCGTGTCGTTGCATCGTTCCATACAAAATATAGTTTTAATAGTTAACTCGTTATAATTATGATATTCTTGAGTTAGTTTAGACATGTAGTAATAATACTTTAATGTAAACATGTGGAACTTTAGAGAGATCTCACTCGGACTTGTTTCGTGATTTTAAAGAGCGACGTTTCATTTTTCGTTGCTCTTGCCAACGCTAGAGCACGGTCACAAAAACTTTGTAATTTAATAATTTACCAATATTTTACATTACTGTTCGGCTTATCACAAATTTCTGGAAATTATGTAAGAAAAATTTATTAATGTACCTACCTAGCAAACACGATTTTTTACTTTCCCGCCAACCAAGAAGCTAGGATTTTTTTAATGGCTTTGCACAAGCATTTAGCCAATTAAATAATTTTTCTTACAAGAGTAATACATAATAAACAATATTTCCTTCCTGTATGATGGTGATGAATGATATTCCCCCCCAACCTCTCGAGTATCTCAGTAAAGATGTGGGGCTTTACTAAGTCCTCACGCGGACTTCTTGAGAGAATTTGAAAAGTGACGTTGCACTGTTTTGTTTCATTTGCCAACACTGATGCATAATCCACCATTGTTTCACATTAATATTCGACATATCACAAATTTTAGAAAATAAAACAAAACCGCAGACATGACTTTCACTTTCCCGCCAAGAAGTCCAGCTAGGAATTGCCAATTGCCAAATATCTTCCCGTCAGTGATGCGCGACCCGACATAGTTCTCATTCACAAGATTCAATCGGGTATCACGTATCAACTATACCTATAGTTAATATAACATTGTGTTATTTATTATTTTTATTAACTTACGAGTTGTATAGTTTATATTAAAAATTTAAATGAATACTTTTTTTTATTAAATACCATTAACTTGAGACTTTGAGGCAGTAAAAACAATCTCAATTCTATTTTTTTACAACAAGTCTTACATAATGTAGATAAAAATTCATGTTCCAATGCATTCATACTTATTCATAAATTAAACAAATAAAATTAACATTTTACGGCTATTTCATATTTACCAACTAATTACATGTTGTGCGATTTTTCTTGTCATTATTATCATTGTTTTTTGAATAGGTACACAAATAGTATCACAAATAAAGATTTAAAAATACGATATTTGCGATACTATACGAAGGCGATTTAATACATGTTCATGTATCGATATAACAAAGAAATATCAATTAAAGTGAATCGATTCAATACATAAAGCTGTCAAACATCCCTATTTGACATTGATATTTTTAATTCGTTGCCCCTGCCCTGCCGGCTATCCTGATTCCTGTGTAACTGTTGATTGTTGTCTTGTTGTGTTTGGTGTCGGTCGTATATATTTCGCTTTTAACGTCGTAAAGGGGAGTAATAATTGTTTATTACAAAAAATGAGATGCATCAAAACAACGTTACAAATAATTTTCCTACTCAACGTTTGTTTAGCAACACTTTCTCCTCCGTCCGATAAAAAAGGACAGAAAGGCGTGAAGGCCCAAGACGGGCCTCGAAAGAATAATGTTTTAGATCGAAAATTGGTGAACGAGGCACCGCTTGTGAAGGATATCATCAAATACCATGCCACGTATCATCAAGACGTAGCTACGAGAAACTTTAAGGGCTCTGTTCTAGGCTATGTTACACCTGTAAGTGTTATGTATCAACAATTTTTTTTATTGTTTTGTTTCATGATAAGGACATGATAAGCTTACCTACCAGCAAAAAAGATTTCAACTAGTATAAATCAATATTTCATACTTTAATTGTATAGTAATTTTTAATTGTAAATGCTATTGTACATAAATAAAACAATTATTTTTTAAGTGTCGCCACACAGTGCCCCCTTTCTTATATGCTTGGACGCCCAATGTAACCATAGTGCCATTGAACAATTGAGTTTCTATTGTGTCTGGTTTAAGAACAACTTAGTCGTTAAACTCCATCCATAACTATGTACTTATTCATAATCATCATCATCATCTCAGCCAAAAGAAGTCCACTGCTAGACAAAGGCCTCCCCAAGGATCACTGTGATCATTACTTATTTAAACTTTAAGTAATGGTAACCAGCCATACTTCAGTTACTAAAGTTTAGTAAATCAATAAGAATTAATTTACAAAATATATCCCAAACATACATGTACCTACTTCACTACCTACTTATCAGTCTAACTGAATTTAGCTTGTGTTTCTGTGCAGTGCTGTATTCTCAGAGTTTATGTGCTGATCGCCATTACAATCAATCAATTTATCTTCCTTTTCCAGTGGAATAATAAAGGTTATGATGTAGCTAAAACATGGGCTCCAAAGTTCAACTATGTATCTCCAGTGTGGCTGCAGGTGAAGAGACAATCTCCCAACATATACATCATTTCAGGCCTCCATGATGTAGACCATGCTTGGATGAAGTCAGTCAGACAGAAGGGTTCATCTGGTAGTTTGAGAAGTATGATTTATTTTTGAATTTAACAAAAACCTTACCAAATTTCACATTTAACTAATTTAATTAAACCTTCTAAAACTCAGGGGTTTATAAATTTACTTTTTTTTAATTTTTAAACCATTACTTAACGAGAAAAATATATAATTTTTTGGATATTTAATTGAGTCTTGTATTTAAAAAAAAAATAAAACATTTATTAATTTTGAATAGAAATATGTTAGGTAGGTATATCTATTTATTTACAATTATTTTACCTTTTTGGTCACAGGGAATTTCTTATTGACCTTTGACCCACCAATAGGTTTGAAATGTCAGGGACATATACCATAATATGAATAATAGATGCAAGTAGATAAATACAAAGTGTTTTACTTGTGTAGTGTTTTCTAAAGTATCAATAACACTTTGAAAAAAAGTAATAATTTTGATTCTTCAATAACATCTACAAATGAATTTGTTATATTACTTTTCAGTCCTACCAAGAATACTTTTTGAAAATTGGCAGCTGAATGATCTAAAATCATTCTTTATGGAACCCACCGCTCACACTGAACAAAAGGCTTTGATAGAAGAAATCAAGAAGACCTGCAAACAGTGGAAGTTTGATGGAGTGGTACTCGAGATACTGTCACAAATTGGGAAATATGTTGACAAATCTATAAAGTTCATACAGCAGTTTGGTATGTGTTTGTGTTACTAATTTCTTATAATCAAGCAATATTAAAACCATAATTTAAAAAAAAAGTATTTAAAGCATGCCCATTTACAAAACTTTGCTGCTACAGTCAACATAAATTGTACAAATCATTTTAAATAGTCAAGTAAATCTTTGCATTTCAATATGCATAGGATTTAAGTCTATTTTTGCTAGTTTGGAGTTTGGCAAGGGTCAGTTTTGGGTCCCTCTACTGTTCCTGGTATTAACCAAAATTAACCTGAACCTTGAACCTGGTATTAAGTATCTACATCAAACATGACTGAGCATCAATACATCCTGTTCGCCCACCAAAGCAAACTTTTGTTGATAAAACAATAATGTTTATTGCATTGCAACAAATACCATGCATTTGTATTGTATGAATAATGTACTTACATTGCACCACACTGTAGAAAGAACTTTACCAGTATAACAATAAGAGTTAATGTCTTGTGCAGGTTTGGAGATGAGTGAAGACGATTTGAAGCTGATTCTAGTCTACCCACCATTCCGTGGCTATCCTACAGATGAATTTTTCATTCAAGCCTTCAATGATATTTATCCTTATGTGGAAGCCGTCTCTGTTATGACATATGACTTTTCAAGTCCACAGAAACCAGGCAAGTAATTAATTGTTAGCATAGAGAACTATTTCGAGAAAATTGATAGGTAGCGAATATAAATCTTTGTTTTTTGTATAGAAACTAAATTTATAACCAATCAGTTGTTCTTAAACCAGACACAATAGAAATTCAATTGTTCTATGGCACTGTGGTTACCTTGGGCATCCAAGTATAAATAAAATATAATAAATAATAATTTTAAATAAAGACAACAATGATCCATTATTGTTAGTAGACTTAAAACTAATTGTTAGTATTAAATTACAAATAACACTTTTATAAATAACATTTCCAAATAAATTAAAGTACCAGATAAATTATATAAATCAATAAATCTCAAAAATTACCAATTAAATTTAATATTTATATGCATGAAAACCGTCTATCCGCGGTGAAGCGCTGAGCTTGTTCCACAGCGTATTGTAAGAAACAAGGTCAAACGTAAAAAGCGCCTTTACAAAAAGTAACACTTGTGTTTAAAAACACTTTTATGATGTGTATAAAAAATTACAATATAAATGCGTAGCTGGGCTTTGTAGTGTGTGTGGCCTGTGCTTTGGCTAACTGAAATACTTCAGAATAGGATACTTCAGAAACGGAAATCCAAGAATACATAAAATATAAACAGATAGATAATAATATACATATATACTAATACTTACAATTTCTTAAATAAAACCTGCATTTATACTTACCTTTTTCCATACACAATAGTAGTACTAACTTAGACAATGTTGTTATAGGACCAAATGCCCCATTATATTGGATGAGGCTATGTGTCGAGAAACTCGTTGATAATGAAGAGAGTCCCTCTAAAAGATCTAAAATACTGCTTGGTCTCAACTTCTACGGCAACTCGTACACTGCTAATGGCGGAGGCCCAATCGTTGCCACTGAGTATATAGAGCTGCTGAAGAATGCAAAGAGCAACCAAGCTTTGTCCTACAACAATAACACAGCTGAGAATTATGTTGAAATTCGGTAAGTAAACATTTAGACACCCATCTAAGGCTGCCGTTACTTAGCTTTGACGATCGTTCTCTTATCGCACTGCTATACTGTCAAGCTCCATTTATTGAAATGAATATTAGCGGGATTGAATTGGAATTCTCCAACTATTGTGTTCGATTTTTCTCAACAATAGATCATATTATTGAAACAACAGATTACGGTTTCTTTTTGTTCTATGTTCAAGTATAAGAGTTTTATGGAGGTCGTCCTTATCCCGTCGTAATAGAGAGAGTTTTGGCGATGCTACTGTTACTCTCGAAGTGCGATCGACTGTACCAGTCTGCCAGTTATATTGATTAATTAACTTTTTATGTCGCAGACCATGTCATTAATTTGATCACTCTGATTTAGTAGCTATTTAAAGATAATAATCAATAGGACGACCTCCAAAGCTGAACTGTTAACACGCGGAGGCGCTGTTTCTAAGTACCTTGTTAAGCCATTGGCCCCTATTAGCTAGATTGCAGTCGTTAAAACCCACCAACTTGCAATATGCCGCAGCTTTAGAGCTAAAACAAAGCTCGACCAACCGTCGTCGGTGCGTACGTCGGTCGCGTCTGCTTAAATACATAGTCGCTTCTGAAATACAACAGTGTACGACGCTGACCGTTGTCGGCAGCGCGTTTTAGCACCGTTTTAGCCCTTATGTAGAAGAGCTTGAGCCCAGCCAGTAAGATGTATACAGGCTGATATTATAAAATTAGTAAAAACGTGTTTTGATCGTCATTCTTTTTTAAAATTACGAATTGGTTTCACGGGGAGCTCGATAGCGCAGTGATTAACGCGCCCGATCTGCGAGTGCTGAGGTTAAGCAACTTTCGCAAAGGCCGGTCGTCGGATGGATGACCAAAAATTTCACATCTCCAGCTCCACCGTGCTTCGGAAGCCAAGTAAAGCCGTTGGTCCCGGCTGCATTAGCAGTCCGCACTGGGCCCGCGTGGTGGTTTATGACCCGTCCTCCCTGTCCATCCATAGGGAAGGCTCGTGCCCCAGCAGTGGGGACATAAAAATGAGCTGATGATGATGATGATGATGATGATGATGATGATTGTTTTCACTGTTACAGCACATCGCAGGGCGCAAAGAAGATTTTCTTTCCCACGCTGTATTCTATACAAAGGCGACTAGACCTAGCGCGCGAATTTGGCACAGGGGTCGCGATATGGGAGTTGGGGCAAGGTCTAGACTACTTCTACGACTTATTTTGATTCACTTGTGATATTATATTTAAGGCAATAAATTGTGATGGTATGGTGGAAGCTAGTCACACTTATTTATTTATTAAATAAAAACACATTTCTATTCATGGTAATATTTTTTTTATTTTTTCCATTAACAATTTCTCTTTTTATAGAGCTCATTCAGTCTTACGTTAAACAGTTTTTATAATCTCTTATGGTCACGTTAAAAGATATGACTGCAATGGGTTTCAATTCTTAACAAATCAACAATTTTGCCGCCAATCTATCAACCATTCTTCACAAAGTATTTGAGTTTATAAATATTAGTAATTTTCATTAAAATATATTTTATGGAAACAATATCTTTTTCCTTAAGCGGCATTCGAATCCGAATCTTCTTGCATTCCAGGCGTATTCGACAACCACGATATGTTTGGGCCCACAATGTACAGCGTTTAACGAACACAAAATTTATGAATCTGTCATTTTATGAATAGGCTCTAACCGATCTCATTGATATCACTTAGATATTCATGTTACATTGCGCGTTAATAACTTCCGGTCGTAACGTAAATCTCGTGACGCTATATATTGCAAACACTGAAATCTATAACCAATACATAGATTCTCAAAGTTGAGGCAGGAATTAAAATCCTTATTCTATTGATACTTTGAGTAGACCGCTTTATTGTATTTCGTTGTCGTAACTACTGTTTTACTAAACTCGTCAAAACGGTATTACCTATTTACAAGACTTGATGTAGATAGTTATGAAACCTTTGGCTTTCCCATAAAGGTCATCATTGACTGCGGGCCCTTCATGACTCGGTGCATCAGATCCCAGCACATCTTGGCGGGGAGTAGGCTAAAAAGAGAAAAAAAATTTAAAAATAACCGACAATAAATGAGAAAGACTTTGACAAAGGTTGTTCAACAACTTTCAGTTTTCTGTCCAGGGTTTGATTCCTAGATGGGGTTACAAATTATTAGTGGTTAGTGGTATGTTTTGATTTTGCTTTTTACCCGATGACTGAAGATTACTAGTTATCTACTACGTAGGTAGAGTTAAAATAAGGCAATCGCAGACGAACCTATCTAACCTTCTGCGTATTTACTTGTCCTTGAAGCAAAATACATCATGTAACGCACACGATGAACTAAAAGTATCGCACCCAGGTGGTCTATTGTGACCAACAAAAAAAGTATGCCGAAGGCCCTAGCCTGCGCCTTAAAAAATTGCGCAGATGACGGACTCATGTTCGCGAACTTGTCCGTCAAAACAATATATCGCTTCATCGACTTCATCGAGTCACGCACACGAGGGCCTGTCCTGAAAGTAACAAAGCAAGCGGACAAGAGTCTGTCGTCTGCGCACTCGTTAAAATGTTTTTTTAGAAAGACTGCTGTTGGCTGTATGTGGCCTTTACAGCGTTACCAGACTTTGTAGGCAGTAAGAAACTTAAGGATTTCTGAAGTCAAGATCGAATTTCCTCCGTCAAAGGTTTTCTAAAGAAGATAGCATCAATCAATCGTCATAGCAGCAATCGTCCCCGTCCTCGAAGGAACGTGAAGCCGTTGGTCCCGGCTGCATTAGCAGTCGTTAACAACCCCCAATCCGCACTGGGCCCGCGTGGTGGTTTATGCGTTCTCCCTACCTATCCATAGGGAAGGCTCGTGCCCCAGCAGTGGGGACGTAAAATGAGCTGATGATGACGGCGTACGGGTCGGAACGAGAGCGGTACAGCACGAGGGCGCCTCTAAAGGGTAGGACTTCGGCTCGGTTGACCAGGTGCCTTAGATGTCACCAAAAACAAATGACACTCACCACTTGAGCGGCAGCAGGTATCTGACGGAGCCGGGCATGATGCAGTTGACCTCGTTCTTGCGAATGGAGTCGATCATGGTCTCTGCCACGTAGTCCGGCTCCAGCATTGGCATCAGGCGTGGCGTGACGCCGTCGAACATGCCCGTATTGATGTAGGAGGGGCAGACTAGCGTTGCGTGGATCGTGAGATGGCCGTGCGCCTGAAATTGTCAGGGGAATATTGTGAAGAACTACTTATTCAGGAAGAATTATTAGTGTTAATGACGGTAGTTGTTGACATTGACTGGGCGCCTTTGGCTTTCAAAGTAAAAGTAAATGGTGTTGAATAATTTCGGCGGGCTGGTTAGAATCACGATAGCTTAATTGGGAGAGCACCTGACCCGGTATGTCAGAAGGGTGCAGGTTCAAATCCTGCTCGTGGAAATTTTTTCAACATTTGTGTTTTTGTAATTTGTTTGCAACAAAATTTGCGTTAAAAATTATATAAACAAAACAAAAACATTTTATCAATTATTATTGTAAGCAGAAAAAAAAACTTAATTGCTGACTTTGCTGCACTAAAACTGAGCACGTTTTGACGCTACATATTAGTGATCATAGTTAAGACAATAACTATAACAATAATAATTGGGCACACACACAACAAAACACAGTTACACAACGAGCTTAGTTGGAGTTTTTTAACATTGAAACCTCTATATTGCACATTACATTACAAATGAACAATCTCTCCTTTCGTGAAATCAAGTGAATAAGTAAGTATATCTAACTATATCCACCTGCTGAGATGTTTTAATAAAAAAAATCTTTAAACCACAACCTATGAAATTGTTCGCAGCAAACTACAATTTTTTAAAGTTTTAGTAGGTTTTTCATCTAACTAACACCACAGTGTATAGTGTCCAAAACTAGGATTTCTTTTTTGTATGTATGTACTAAGTGGCACTTACCCTGAGCTCCGTGAAGAGGCTCTCATGGAATCCGACGGTAGCGAACTTGGTGCCGCTGTAGTCCGTGCAGCGGTACGTGCCGAGCAGCCCGGCCACCGAGCCGACGGTCACTATGTGCCCCTTACCCGACTCTATCATGTCGGGTAAGAACGATTTCACCGTCTGAAATTGACATCATTTTATCACAAACAGAAACACACTAACATTACAACGCTGCGGTATCTTGAAGTTGCAACACATAGTGGGCTCCTGCTCGAAGCATTTTAGTTATTATTATTTTAGTACCTATAAAGTATTAAATTAAGTTTAGAACCCAAGCCCAACTGTGCTACTTCGACTAAATGTTATGAATTGGAAATGTCAATTTTGTGCAAGTTTTATTTGCCATTTGATTACCTACATTAACGAATACGAAAATTTGTGTGCCATTGAAGCAGTAACATTCTTGCACCTCCTTGTGAGAAACGAGAATATTTACTATTTGTGCCATACATAAGTTCTTTGTTTCGTTTCTGTGACCGAATGGCAAATTCTACTCGCACGTTAAGTCCCAGATCTTTTCTGTTACGCACTGTTGGTATGTGGGAGATGACTCCTGTCTTCTCTAGGCTTTTTTTAAAACCCAGGTCAATGCATTACGCATAGGAGGGCCCAGAGTCTTCCTCAGGCAACAAATGAGCTTCAGAGTACCTTCTACTTCAAAAGATTATAACGGGGATTAACGCAAACTACTATGTATGCTACCATCTATGATAGATAAATAGATACTATCTATGATATCTCATGATGATAACTAAACTTTTGATTGGCATTAAACGCGAAAGTTTAAAAATGGATAGGTACCTACTTTAAAAGAGTCGTGTAGAAAATTCTTTAGGAATGGCAAGGAGTCTTAAGTTATAATTAATAGCGGTAGTTTTATATTTTAATACAGTATTATTATACTTGAATCAATACCGGTTTGATTTATACCGATGCCAAATCTGACCTAGTATTAATTCAACGACATTAAAACCGGTTTTCCGTATTCCAAGCCCCTGCCCCTGGTACAAACTACCCTTTTTTAACTGCAGCTCAAAGATTATACATACCTACCTATCTAATTTTTGTATTTTTTCTTATTGAAAAAGAAATTTAATGTTATTCAACACTATTTACTTTTTACTTTGAAAGCCAAAGGCGCCCTGACCCGGTATGTCAGAAGGGTGCAGGTTCAAATCCGGCTCGTGGAAATTTTTTCAACATTTGTGTTTTTTCGAACTTATTCGCAACAAAATTTGCGTTAAAATTATAAAAAACAAATCAAAACATTTTAAATTTAATGTTTTTAAATTGTCTTCTCATATTTACCCAGTAGTGCGAGAGGATGTTGACTTTGTATGTGGTCTCTATGGCATTGTCGGTGAGATCCAGCAGAGTGTCTCCGAATACGGTGCCAGCGTTATTGATCAGCACATCCACTTTCCCCACCTGAAGAAACAACTTTAGATATAGTAATTACCTAGTTAATCCACTTAAATCCCCCAGGAGAGTCTAGCAGTGGGATCCTAGTGGACGGTGCCTGTTTGTGGGAAAATCAATGATGTTCACACGGCGGCAGATCAACCTACCCAAACCTGTCAAATTTCTCCAATGAATATTGATCCTTATTACGACCAATCAATAAAGTTCAAAATTGATTGTAGAAAATTGACAGTTTTGGGTAGGTTGATCTGCCGCCGTGTGTTCATATTTCTAAATAAAAAAAAATACCTACTACTACTACTACTAGTAGCATTTATTAGAGAATGATAAGTTACGGCACCTGATCGTAAACGTATTGCTAAGTATACGTTTATATTGCACAAAAAGTTACTTACAACTACAATATAGATAAAATACCATACCTATTGACGACCGACGCAATTTGTCTTATTAAATAGCACTCATTTCATACATTGAATAGAATAGAATAAAATACTTTATTGTACACATAAAAACATATACATGGCAAAGAATTTAAAAATTTAAACTGGAGTCGTACAAAGGGCGGCCTTATCACTAACAGCGATATCTTCCAGGCAACCTAGGGATGGAGAGGATTGATAATAAATATAATGGAGGCGTTGAAAATAAAAAATAAAAAATAAAATAAAAAAGTGTACAGCAATTCCTTATTATTACTCAAATATAAATACACATAGATACACACACACATATATACATACATACATACAACCATATAAAAATGTAGAACATATATACATACCATTTAAGAACAAAAAAATAAAATAAAAAAATAGTGGACTAACAGTAGAATTACAATGACAGATAGTGATCTTTGACGAGTTTCTTAAAACTTGTCAGAGACTTCGCACGCTTCGCACATTGATTGCGAGTTACGACAGAAAACTACACCGAACAGCTATAGTCATAAAGTTAATATACCAACGGAATATATTAACTTTATTCGCTTTACAAATAAACAAAGAATAAGGTCCGAATAGTTATTCCGTGTTTTGTCGGAATAATTATTCGGACCTTATTCTTTGTTTATTTGAAAGGCATTGTGGATATATTACAGGGTGCCTAGTGCGAGTTTCCTTTGACAACGAAAATTAGTATGTCATTGTTGCAGCGCCTCCTGGCGACATACAAGAAGAGTTAAAATTGTGCCATACAAGAGGCAAATTGTCGTTTTCGTAATCGTAATCGAATGAATAGGGATAGTGAACAAAACTCACACTAGTGCCAAGTGCGAGTTTCATACGAAAAAAAAGAAAAATGAACTAGCCGGTATCAAGCCCTGACGCCACCCCGGACTCGATTACTATGCTCTTTCGCTCGCACTTAAAATGTAAACGCCTATTTGCTCTCGGTATTAGAACACCCACATTATACCGATATCAAATGGTCAATACTGTATAATCAATACCGGTACCAGCTCGAGTATCGGTACTGTATCAAGTTAATTGGAACAGGTAGATACCTGCCAGATACCACATGTTGGTACCGGTACTATATCAAGGTCTGTATTACCAGTATCTGAAAATACCGGTATTCAAAGCCCTGCCTACCTTCGATCAATAATCGAAGCCTACAACGGACATTGGGCTTAAAGTGTCGATCACTGGTGGCTTCCCCGACTAACACGTAACAGTTTCAGGACCACACTGTTACGACCCTACTTCCGTCCCTTTTCTACGGAATCACTCCCACAATTGTATATATAGAAGGCGAGCGGAAAGACGTTACACATCAAAAACGAGAATTATGTGGCAAAATGTTAACGCTTCTCGTGTGTCGCCAGGGGGCGCTGCTTCAATGCCATACATAAACTTGTGTTTTCGTAAACGTAATCGAAATAATACGGATACTAAACAAAACTCACACTATCACGCTATTGACACGCACTCTTCTTATTTTATGCCCATACGTTTAGGGTTCAATATCGATTAAAAATGTCAACCTTGCTCTCAACTTACTGTACTAATCCGTGACACAGAAGATATGTGACTAGAATTACCTCTTTCTTGACTCTCTCCGCAGTGGCGTAGACCGCGGGTCGGTCTGCCAGATCGACGACGTAGCTTGTTATTTCATAGCCCTCATCTGTGACGGCTTGGCAGGTCTTCTGCAAGCCTGAAAGATTTAGATAAGATATCTTAGATAGGCAGATTTAGAGTTTTGATGTGGTTTAAAGGTTGAATAAATACCTACATGATCCTTTAAGGAGACTTAACACTAAAACACTGTTTTCCACGGATTCTAATAAAATTATGATATAAAGTAATACCTACCTATTACTTTATTAAAGTACTAGCTGTGCTCGCGACTTCGTCCGCGTGGAATAGTGACTTTCGGCAGCATTTTTAATTTTTTAGGCTCTTTTCCCGTTTTTGCAACATTTTTCACTGATGCTTCGCTCCTATTGGTCGCAGCGTGATGTTATATAGCCTAAAGCCTTCCTCGATAAATGGACTATCCAACACAAAAAGAATTATTCAATTCGAACCAGTAGTTCCTGAGATTAGCGCGTTCAAACAAACAAACAAACAAACAAACAAACTCTTCAGCTTTATAATATTAGTATAGATTTGTTAGTATTAGATAACTATATGTTCGATTTACAATAAATATCAGCAAGCCTCTCTATAGGCTAAAATCAAATAGGATAGAATAAGAATCAAATATTAAACTTTAACTCATCATCATCATCAGCCCACTTCCGCCCACTGCAGCCACTGCAAGACATAGGCCTCTTCCCTCGCACGCCACTCTTCACGGTCCTGTGCCATCCCCTGCCCGTCACCCGGACTAGGTCGTCCGACCACCGAATTGGGGGCCTGCCTACCGATCGACGAGAATTTCTTGGCCACCACTGTGTTACCGACCGGGTCCATCTGCCGTCTTCCTGTCTAGCCACTATAACTTATACATAAACTTTAATTACGTAGCGATAAATAAATACGACGTGTACGAACGTCGTATAAATTAAATTCTTAGGAGTCATAGGACATGATTGTATTATCAATTAACTCCTGTTGTCGCACATGCCTTGCACTCACAATGAAATTGCCAACATGCTAATAACTAATATTTTTTTGTGTTTTATAAACGAATTCCTAAAAATATCATTGCGTACAATTATGTTATAAGCGCAGTGGGGTGGGGACCACTTTAATGACGGGAATAAGTCCTGTCACGATAAGGTTGTGTAAAAAAAATCGTTTTAAAACAATTTAGTTTATCAACCTTGTAGTTGGATAGACGAACACCAAAGTTACTTTCTAACCGCAATTCGACACCACAACAGCGATTATCGAAACTATGTCAACAAAATTGGTATATCTATGAATACTAAGTCTCAGTACCTACCGGCTGCTTTTAGGCTTTGTGCATTTGGTATCTCCACAGTATAAATATTATTCTGTGGTAACTATCTCATACAAACTCTAAAGTTGAATAATTTTCATGAAATTTTTATGAAACCTATGCTTAAGGACGATGCAGAGATCTTTGCATAAACAACGTTTATTCAACCATTTTTTGCGATCAAAAGCAATTAAAAATGGACTTGTAAAAACGTTTCATCGAATGTTGTCTATTAACTCTATAGATCAGCGATTTCTAAAGTAATTCCGCGAATCGGTTATATTTTTAATTGAGTCGTTCAATCATTTTGAAATGTTTCTTATAAAGTTTTTCCTCTTATTTTAAATTGCAGTGTCTTTGATTTGCTACCATTTTATGACGAGTTCCATTATCATCAACATCATCATCTTTAGCTCCTGCGCATAGGCCTCCTCCATGTTACGCCATTCCTTTCTGTTTTGAACTGATCGCATCCAAATTTTTCCAGCGACCAGCTCTATATCTCTAGCCCATCTGGCAAGTGTGTTTCTCTGGCCCATGTGCAGCCTAAAAAGTTTAGGGACCGTCTGCCCTAATCTCTGTGTTCTTGCAGTTTTATAAGAATCAGCTTGTTGGTTTGAAAAATATTGTGCTTTAACGGGATAGCGAAGTGTTTAAAGGCTCTAAGAGTATTTGTTGAGCTTACCTTCAACGCTTATGTCCCAGACGACGACCTTGGCACCGAGCCTTGCAAGCTTGATAGCCAGGTGTCTCCCCACTCCGCCCCCTCCACCGGTCACCAGAACTATGTCGTCCTTAAGGCTTTTCATAGGCCTTATGCTATTTGGTATTAGAGTCCAAAATAGTGATTCGAGAATATAGTAACACGACAACACTAGAAATAGTACCGTATCTTTTGCTATGTTGAACACGCTTGTCATTTGCGAGTTAGTTTTAATTTTTGTACCCTTCAACATGATTCTGCCTTATTTCTGTACTCGATCTGAAACAATTGAAGAGGGAAATCAATGACATAGTCAAATAATCTTTTGTACGTATTTTTATTGTGCGATTTTGTCCGTCTATGCGTGTATTTGAACTGTGTTGTTTCTGTAATGAAAATCAGTTAAGAACAAAAGGAAATAACAAAATAATTAAGCAATGCTATATTATTATCATTTCAATGTCGACTATTATCTACTCGTTGGTGCCGTAACTAAATATAATAAAAACATTAAAACTTCTGATAATTATGCAGCACGAAAATATTTCTCTATTTATAGAATAGTCAACGACATTGAAACATAAACGGAAGCAAAACATTTCTACTTATACAGGGTGTTTGTAATATGTGTATAATCCCGAAACATAGTCATGCAACCAAGTATATATAACACCATGATAATAAAATCATATTTATAAAGATTTACTTTTCCATACCAAAACTCAAATTTATTTTATTTACATTATTTGTGTGTGTGTTACGAAACAGAGGTCATAACATGTAAAAGTTGACCTTACATGTTTTGACTTCTGTTTCGTTTGGACCATGAGGTTGTCGACCAAGAACAATGTGTTAACTAAACCTAGGGTTGTCACTTTGCAATTGGACTAAGCAACAAACAACCTTAATATCTCTGTCATATGGTGCTTTTCAAGTATGTTTATAATTTTCCGGGGTTCTATGCTCTGTGCCCTATTTGCCATATTCGGGATTATACAGGTATTACCAAACAGCCTGTAGTATTTTAATGAATTACTTATCAATAGAAATTGGGTCTAATTCTCCTATTTCAAAACTTTGCAAGTTGGTAAATAAATTTAGTGGTAGTGCTGGACTTGATGTTTTATCTGCCTCACATAACAGACTTCGGTCTGACATTACAAAATGTTTTACTTAATATTATCTAAGCTAGTTGTAAATTTTATATGTCCATGTTGTGTGCGAATAATGTATTTAACTATAAGTGTTTGTTACGCTCGGAAATAATGCTTGCGCATGTGTTTCTTTTCTGTAAATGTATTGGTGCAAACAAATGTTGGTAAATCAATAAATAAATAAATATTACAAATATTTTTAAATTAGTTTAGAATTGTAATAGATAATGTCTATTACCTATCTAGTATGTACAGTAGACAGCATATTCAGTGACAGTAGCATTGGAAACACTGCCAATAAGGGCCGGTCTCGAAGTCCAACGTTTACGGTTCATGTGTCGTCGGATGTGCTATAAACTTTCCTAAACTAAACTAAACTTTCCTACACCCACACCAATTATCTAGCCCAAGAGAAGCTTCGTTATGAAACTCGTTAAATGGTTACTAGACAACGGATAAACATACTTAAAATACTTAAATACATACATATTATACATAGAAAACACCCAGACCCGAGACAATTTAGAAAAACAATAATTTCTAAATTGACCCGACCGGGGTTCGAACTCGGGACCTCAGAGATGGCGACACCATGAAAACCGGTGTGCAAACCACTCGACCAAGGAGGTCGTCAAAACGTTCATAGAATCACTTTAAAAGCTATTTATCGATGGAACAATCAAAAGGTCTTCATTAATGGAATTAAGTTTGCTTTAATTATTCTGTTGCATGAGTACTTACTTCAAAACAACTCAACTTTTGCTACTAAGGACAACAATATTAGATTGCACATTGCAACTGTAGCCGCAATATATTTAGCAATATTTAATAACGGTATCATGGTCGGCAGCGCCGTGCAGCTTACATACAATCCCCTGACAGCTGTGAGTACTATAGGCACTTAGATGTCATTATCTATGGCGAAATAATTAACTGGTCATAGCAGTCATTAGTCATGCCATGAAATTTCAGTTGTTATGTAGATTTAAAGGTAGAGATAAAACAACAGATAGTCCTAGTCTTTTGCAAATATTAGATAACATTTTATAAATATATATATATTTTTTTTATCGTGAACAAATTATATTTCAGGAACCGGAATAGAAATTGAGGGTTCCAAACCAGCTAGTGGAATATTTTGCAACACGTTTAATGAGTATTAAAACTTAAAAATTAAAAATATAAATATATTATGTAATAATACCTTTAAATGAGCAATTCTTGTATATATGTATGTATATATATATATAACCTGAATCTCGGAAACAGCTCCAACGATTTTCATGAAATTTAGTATGCAAAGGTTTCGGGGGCAATAAATCGATCTAGCTAGGTTTCATTTTTAGAAAACATTTTAAAAAACATAATGAGTAAAGCTCGGTCATCTAGGTATTATTATATTATTTATGATATTTTATTCCATACTCTTATTATATTTAGATAATGACATTGTGCCAATAATTTGTATGGCATTTTAGTTTTTTTTACATAGTTATGTATAGAAAGATATTAGAAAGTCGAGCAAACAGTTCCTTTCAGAAAACCTGCATGGATAAGTCAGTTACCAAAGCTTGAGGAACCTTCACACGGTTTAAGGAACCCTTTAAGTTTCTTGCCACCTCCAAAAAAGTCCGGTGACGCTGAAAATGCCGTCTGAGGAAATTAGCAAACTCTCAAAAAATATATGTTGAGGGACCTTAAGATTCGTGCCGCCTATGACATTCTGTTATGCTGTAATGCTGTAAAGGCCATGTGACGCAATTGAAAAAGACTAACAACTCTTGACTAGAACGTGTCTTTAACATAAATTCCACATCTCCATGATGTGTTTGTAAGTTTTATTTGCAAGACACATCTGCTCGATAGAAAGTAGGCGGTCGAAAGTTGTGTATGCAACTCTCAACTGGTCACTAGCGACATAAGGTCATTTTTGTTTACGAATTTCGAGTCAATAATATTGTATTCTAAATCACACGCAACATTTTACAGTAAATATTGCAACGGTAGAAATAGCAAATGTTTGTGTCGAAACGATTGAACATGTTTTTTTACAGTTACCTACGGAAAATGGGTTGACCACCTGACCACCGGCCACCGGTGACATATAAGGTCAAGTCAAGTTTACGGATTAGCATAGATATATTACATTCTAAATAATTTATCACTGCAAGCGTTATTATTTAGCTGTTTTTTTTGAGTGGAAAATGGTTGATTCTCTCTGGGGTTTCCAGGAGAGGAAACGAGAGAGTTTACCTATTAAAGCCACCCTAACATTCCTCCACATTCATTGTTGGACCTCAGACTCAAGGATATACCTGAGTCAGCCCTAATCTGTGTTAAGGGGAGTAGCTACGATCGAAGGACTAAACATACAGTCACGAGCTTTAACATGTATACACTTTAACTAGTTTTGAGTCTTCTTCCATCGTATTAAGAGTTACTTTGTTTAAATGTGCCCTTGACTCTACAGTGTGATACGTATATTAATGCGATACTTAGATCACCCTAGAAGAATTTAATCTAAAGTGAGTCTACAATAATTGCTCTGTTTTCGTAGTAACTGTTAAATTATGTTGATCCAACTTAGTAGTAAAACCACTGTAACTATGTATTTAGAAACTTACACTTGTCGAGAGAAAGGATGGACTTATTTACTTTAGCAGAATAATATTTGCCACATTCCTGAGTAGAATTAATAATCAGAACATAATTAATAAATTATTAGAATGTTCTCATACAAAAATATGGGTCATTTGCTTGCTATTTCGTTGAAGGATCACCAGTTACATTATACTTTATTATCTTATTATTAAAGTAAAGTAGGAATTTGTAACGTAGAAAGTTTAGTAATTTAATGATAAATAGTAATTTAGGATATTCGAGCTTTAAAAGCTCGAACTTAAACATTTTTTTACTAAATAAATGGTAAACATAAAATCGAAATTGTGACAAAGAATATTAATATTAAACATACCTAGATTATACAAACATAAATCCTCGAAAGCTGGGTTCAACAAATAAAAAAAGCAATTGAATATTTTGTTATCCGCGTACTTAGCGCGCGTTGTATGCGCGCGCGCCGGTCTGACTGGTGCTCCGCGCCGGCGCTCTATAATCACAGCTTTCTCCAATAACGGTATGAGTCGGCTTTCCACATAGTCTATGGCCAGACATTGGGAATAAAATGCATTTGTTTCATTTTTGATCAGACGTCCTTAATTCCAGTTCTTACTAATCTTTTAACAATGTATTGCATTAACGCGCAGTACTGGGTAGAACAGCTACTAGATAAAGGAGAATACTTAAAATAAATGAATATTCAATGTTTACTCATTAAAATATCACACACAATAGTGGTCGTTACCAAACTATAAACTTAAAGTATTGTGTTTTTGTTAAGCATATTAGTTAAGCTTTATATCACGCGGAGTTTTTCTGTTAGGCTTCATATAGAGACGTTTTACCAAGAGCTTTTTTAAATACTTGCCTTAATATAGAACTATTTAACCGCATGTAACAATTTAATCACAGTATTGCCAAAATGTTCGGGTTAAAGATATAACTTTACTTTTTTGTTTTGTAGCCACACAAAACAATAAATTTTAAGTCCCTTGTAGTTGGGAGTTAGTACCGCGTTCTTTATGTCGCAATAACCAAACACAATAGTAGCCGCTACAAATAGGGCTGACACAATAACATCATTCGCTGACGGCTATATCCCATAATTTACTATTCGAGTACCTTGGTTTGCAAATACAGAATTAAATAGAAGTGACATTAAGTTACTTTTTAAAATTAGATTTGGTCACTATCCATCGAAGAAATTCGCAAATGAAGAAAAGTTGAAGAAAAAAAAATAATAAAAATGCTTTATTACTACCAGACTAACTTAGACTATACAATATAAGTAGTGTTTAATCTAAACAATACATTTCTTTTTACGTCTAAGACCTATCTAGAAAGGAGCAGAAGATCCCAAACATGGGCATTGCGTGATTCTTTGGCAACCAAATTTTTTTATAAAGTAACAGAATTGCAGTAATTGTCTTTAGGGCGGGTAAAATGACTCCTGACTATGTGCCTCCCATTATACTAAATAGAACTACATTGAATGTAGTAAGTAGTTTTAAATATTTAGGACACATAGTTACGGACGACCTTAAGGACGACCTTGATATTGAGAGGGAGCGCAGAGCGTTAGCGGTGAGAAGCAACATGCTCGCCCGTAGGTTTGCTCTATGTTCAGTAGAAGTTAAGATAACGCTTTTTAAAGCTTATTGCCAATCATTTTACTCGAGCAGCCTATAGGTAAAGAATACGCAACGAGTTTATAACGCTCTGCGAGTCCAGTACAACAATGCGTTCAGGGTGCTGTTGGGGTTGCCGCGCTTTTGTAGTGCGTCGTCAATGTTCGCGGAGGCACGCACCGATGGGTTTCACGCCATCAGGCGGAAGAGAGCGGCGTCTCTCCTCAGCAGGGTGCGCTGTAGCACCAATAGCACCCTTAACACCATTGCTGATAAGGTGGATTGCCCCATCCAGAAATACTGGGTGGGATTAATCATAGGTTTACACCTATGATTGATCTCACCCAGTATTCCAAGTATTTTTATGTAATTTTTATTTTTATTTTTATCTAATTAAATGCTTTACTAACATAGCCTGTAAGAATGTATTAACTAACACATGTATGGATACTTACTGTCTGAAATAAAGTTTATATTATTATTATTATTATTATTAATTAAATACGTTAAAAAAAAAAACAACTTGAAACTTAAATTAGTAAGAGTGATGTGTAAGTCAACAGTGTGGAAGATACAATGTATGCGTCTGTGATGTGAGCTGAAAACAATACATCATCAATTTTATATGATTTTTTTAAATGGTAAAATTGTTTCTGATGCTTGATAGTCAAGTGTGTGTAACCATGTCGCCTGCTGCAATGTAGGCAGTTTTATGTCACAGAATATCAGGATATGATTATGCTGGAAATTTAATTTCGAAAATCTTTTCGCAAAACTAGTTTTCACCTCGGGAGTTGGAACTTTAAAACCACGTTTTTGAAAATAGGGTAATCTTTAGAAGCTCGCTCAATTGTGACACGTGTGGGAAAATTGAAGACGAACAACATCTTTTGATGGTATGTGATAGGAATCGAAGGGAAAGGGAATCAGTAATTAACAAATTTAACATTAACCGTTACCGTTGTTGGCATTATTCAAAGCATTTTACATAACCCAAATTCCGATGTTACTACCTACCTATATCTTTATGTAGTTCAATAAAGTTATGCAGTCAATGATTCTTTTTTTTCAACCTCCTGGGTCGAGTGGCTTGCACTTCGGTTGGAAACCATCTCCGAGATCCCGGGTTCGATCCCCGGTCGGATCAATTTAGAAATACCTGTTTTTCTAAATTGTTTCGGGTCTGGGTGTTTCCTATGTATAATAAGTATGTATTTAAGTATATTAGTATGTTTATCCGTTGTCTAGTTAACCATTTCTCGAGTTTCTTAAGGAAGCTTTTCTTGGGGCTAGATAATTGGTGTGAGTGTGAAAAATGTTTTTTTTTTTTTTTCTTATGTAATATTAATTGATTTAAGTTTTTTAACTTTAATGGGAAAAGTTTAGCTTTAATGGGAAAAGTCCCATTAAAATAAATATTTTAAAAATATTAATATCTCTTTAGTAGATCCGTAAAAGTTGTTTCATTTATTTCATGTCGCCTGACATCAAACTTGTGTAGCATTGTTGCTTATGTGTTCCGACAATTAGATATAGAATTGCCAATTTCTCAGTAGCTAACGATTTCGGGTGAAGTGCGCCTCCACCTTATCATCCCTTAACATTAGGTAAGATGCAGGCCAAGTACTTACCCGAAGAGGAATTAAAAACACCGTAAAGTCAGAGGCAGGCAACAAGTCCAACAGTTCATAATCACAAGTGAAGTGCGCTTCCATCATTGGCCTTATCATCACTTAACATCAGGTGAGATCAAGGCACTGTGCTTACCCGTTAATATTAAAAAAAAAAAAGATCCTTTGGATTTTTTTTTAAATTTTTTATATCTGACGGGTAAGCTACATTATACTACACTACACTAGCTACACTGCCTATACCTACTACATTATATCCATGTATATTATTATTATTATTATTATATGTATCATGACCCTGCTAGTGATGGGTTTAGCTTGTTTTGATTTTAAATTAACGACAGATTAACTTTGTTTGTAAATGCAAAAACAAATTAATTTGCGCTTATTTCACTAGGGTATTTATAGAAAGGGTCTACTAGGGTTAATTTGAAACCCTGGATTATCGCTGAACCTGTCTGATACACTTTGTTTAGGTTCAATTTATGTAGTATTAGTATATATGTTTATATAGTTTTTTAAGATTATTGTAGTTTAGGGCCAATGGTGGAAGCACACTTCACCCGGGATCCTTGACTAGTGAGGCACTGGTTATCTTTTTTTTTTAATATTTTATGGGTAAGCACAGTGCTTGAGCTCACCTGATGTAAAGTGATGATAAGGCTAATGATGGAAGCGCACTTCACCCGGGATCCACAACTAGTGAGGCACTGGCTATCTTATCTCTAGCTGCCGGAACACAACAATGCTACAAAACATTGATGTTATGGCGACATATTTACATTACTAGACCATAGAATGGTTTAAATTTATACATGAATAGTATGTTTTGTCTCCTTTCATACATCTGCTCTCCCGATTCTTTCAATGGCGCTACATACCTAAACACATTACACATAGATACTAGTAGCTACTACATGTACAAGCTAAGGATCGAAATCGTAATAACAGTCGCTGGTTTATGTATGATAAATGGGTTACAATAACCCTGCAAAATCTATGACAGTCCGATCGAAAAGACAACAAAAATACAAGTCAAAAATAAAAACAATTCTAAAAATCTGACAACGAAGGCAAAACAGGTTGCCAAAAATTACGTATGAAGATCCGGTAAACCCATGAAGCTGTAGTCTACAGCTTTATGGGTAAGCCTGAGCCCAGATCTTTAAGCCTTTAAATTGACGTTTTACGTCTCGGAGAATCTAGTAGGTTACGGGGAGACGCTTGTGTGATGCCGTCGTCTCCTCTATAGAACCTCCGAGGTTTAGGATTGAGGAATTAAGTATTGCTTGGTAGCTTCGTCTTGAAGAAGCTAAATTTCTGGCTGCCTTTAAAATTCCGTAACGATGTAAAGGCTAAACAGCTAGCAGCAAAACCGCGAAATATTGCAGACGGCGGGTGCTGTGGAAGGTACATGCTTACGATTTTATAGTAGGTCAATATTTAATTTGAATATCAGAAATTATCATCATCATCATCATCAGTTCATTTTATGGCCCCACTGTTGGAGCACGAGCCTTCCCTATGGATGATCGGCCTTTGCGAAAGTTGCTTAACCTCAGCACTCGCAGACCGGGCGCGTTAACCATTGCGCCATCGAACTCCTCAGAAAACATCACAAGTCCATAAAATAACTAAACTTTTAGATGTCACCAAAAGACAATTTTAAAAGTACATATACATTTGTAATTTAAAAAAAGAGATTTAAATCAATGTAGCAACCCTACAGCGAAGATCCTTATGCGCACGAGCCTGAGGAGAGCGCGTTTAAATGCGCTTTGTATTCAACGTGCGTAAACTTCTCGTAAGTACCGGGGCCGCACGCGCCACTACCGCCGCCGGCATTCGTAGCGGCTCTTACCTATGCATAGAGGTGTTTATTGGTCAAAGTTAATGATCATTATGGTTAAAAGAATGATCGTCAAGATTGCAGAATGGTAAACTAACATCAAACACAAATCCATCACCAATCCGCACTGGACTCGCGTGGTGATTTATGGCCTCTCCGTATGTGGTGTTTCCCTAAAAAGGGAAGGCTCGTGCCCCAGCAGTGGTAGTGGGGACATAAAAAATGAGTTGATAAGGATGGAAGCAACTAACATACATAAAAAACTCTACTTTTAGTATTAGAGTTGTACTTAGGTAAAAACTAGCTTATCTACGTCCTATTTATGGAGCTGTAGACCTTCTACCTAGTGCTAGCGATCTAAGGTACAGGTGTGGCATCACACTAAAGAATACACTTCTGAAAGGCTTTGTAGCCAGGACAACCATTTCAAACCGGTGCTAGCTGGAAGTGGCTCATCCCATAACACACCTGCAACCAAAGTAACATTAAGAAAACGATAGCGAAATTCGAAAAGAATAAAATGTATGGGATTGACATAAGCCGCGCTAAATCACGTGGGCAATCTTATGTCAATCCCATACATTTTATTCTTTTCGAACTTCGCTGTCGTTTTCTTAATGTTACTTTGGCTACCGCCTCTGTTCTCCATAGTTCTGGGAACGTATTACGTTCTTGGACGACAATCGGAGAAAGAAAGCCTCATCGTACACTCGCATCAATAATGAAAGGGTTGATCTGTATTTCGTCGCCTAGCTAGATACCACTGGGTAACTTAAATGTTAGTTGTTGTGTTCCATAAGTTAAAGATGAGATAGTCCTTATTAGTTAATGAAGTGCGCTGCGCACTTTATCCGGAATAACTTGAATTGCCTAATTATATTAATTGTGTAAATTCATATCATATCTATTCTGGATCACAATATTTTAGAAGAAGGAAAATTAAATTGTATTGGTTACTATATGCATTATTATATGCTAAGAGCTAAATTAAATTTAGTAGCAATGGCCCTCTAGCGGAAAGTTTGCTAAATAACTATGCTACGGAGTACTGCTCTGGCAAGCACGCTTTTGTAATGAGCAAACTATGTTTTACTAAGAGGTTTAGTAGCGTAAGTTAAGATGACGCTACGGACTACAGTACAGACACAAAGGTCCCGGGTTCGATTTTCTCGAGAATTTTATTATAATATTAGGTTCTTACCTATGAAATTGTCGTTTTTTTCTTATTTATTAAAAGGTCTAAAGTTCTAAAAGTCAACACCGGTTGTTAATAATATTATACACCTTTAATTAGGACTATGTTACTTAAGCTTCAGTAATAATAATTATTATTATTTTTTTGTCTTTATCGCCCAATATTTTTTAAATTGACTACTTTTTATGTTCGCGGAATTGTCTTTTTGTTTCATTGTAGCTTTGAAGGGACTTAAAATAAAATTTTATAAAAAAAATTCATACAAAACGTCAATTTCATAGGTAAGGACCTAACATATTCTAATTTTAATAATTACTCCTAATTATAAATTTGAAGCGCTAAAACGAGGGACCGTTGACGTAATACAAAACTCAAAGAGATGATGATGACGAAGTTTATTCGTACTCTAATGGGGTCTTGTCATTCCGGGAATCCAGTCTCGACGATTTTAGCAGGTTTTTGATACTGATACTGGCAATCAAGTTTAACTTTGCAGTGGAAAAAGAAATGTTCTCTCATACTACGCTTTACACCACGGTCGATGCTCCAACTGCAAATGTAAGTTTGTAATCGCAATTAATATTTTTTTATGCGTGTTTGTGAGATCTTGCATCTTGCCAAAGGAGGACGGGCAAAAATATATGGAAGCCAGCTTAGGAACAAATAACAACATGTGATATATCATTGGGAAGATTTAGGTATTAGTGAGGTATTTGTGTAAGTATTTTTATGAGTGGTAGTGTTTTTGTTGTTTGTTTGGTAGTTTATTGGAACGCGATCCCTATTATCAACGGAGACGGGCGTTGGTGCTGCGACACAGTTTCTACAACTAACCGCAGTATTAACGAACAACATTAATGTATAATTTATATTGTTCCAAATATTTTTTATTTTTTATGTGCTTTAATTATTGTTATGGTGGGCAGTCCCAAGCTGCTGTGTAAAAAAAGTTAAGACGCAATAAAGCCAGACACCTTCTCAAAAATATAAGTGATTATTTTTATGTTTGTCATCAATTTCTTGATGGTTTTTTGTAAAACTAACATAGTGAAGTACCAAAAAAATAAAATCAGTTAAGTGCGAGTTGTATTCGCGCTCTAAGGGTTCTGTACGTATATATTCCTTTGCATTTGATGCGTTTAATGGCTGTCGGTCCAATCTAGCAGCACTAGTAGCATATGATGAGTGAGAGCGAGATATGTCAAACCTAAACGTCAAATCCATATAATTATTATCAATCTAGATCTGCGACATGTATAATATACCTAATAGATCTACCTATATTTTTATCAATTGATAAAAATTGTTTAGGTTTCACGTTTAGATGTGACATATGTCGCTCTCACTCATCTTGTGCTATATAGGCCCTGGTATGCAACTCGAAGTACCTACATACTAAGATTACTTTAGCCCACACTATTTCTGAGAAAATAAGTAAGATCTAGGGGATATAATGTCTTGATCTACAAAAATAAAACAAATCAATGGAAAAAAACATTTTTATTATCAGTAACATTTAAACGTTTTACTTTGCTAATAAAACATTTGATATACAAGGATTTAAAAGGAAAACAAAAGTATTAATACTCCAGCGCGCCCAACACTTGTCTTATAAAAATAAATACATATTTTGACAACAGTTGATATTTTTGCCTGCGCAGACTAGGCACCTGAGTTTTAGTACCTACATAAAATAACGTGATGATTGTTAAACCATTTAATAAACAGATTCTGAAAAAAAAAATGTTTGTCCAAGTCTGCTTTATTGTGCCATAACTTTTTCCACACAGTGATTTGGTACTTCCCGCCATAACAATAATTAAAGTACATAAAAATCCTTTCCAATGATGTATCGCATGTTGTTATTGGTTCCTAGGCTAGAATGCCCGTCCTCCTTTCATGATCCTCAAAACAAATTGTTTCATTTATTTTACTAGTATACACACAAACAAATTTTACAAAATGTTTTTTATAGATAATGTAGTACAAGGGCGTTGCTTATTTTAATTTGAAATATGTGACATACTTAGTATCTTTTGGTTACGTTGAATTTTTTGGAGTGTGGTAATAATTTCAACTTAAAACCTTTAACCTCTCCTGAGAAAAAGGGTCTTCTTGACAGACGGATAAAAAACTTTTTTTAAAAAAGTGATCTTAATAAAATCAATCCTTCTAAAGTAAGAAACCCTCAAAAACAAAGTTTATTTTTGTTACGTAAATGTAATAAAAATATCTATAATAAAGCAAAAAATCTATTTTGAAATGTTGCAGGGAGCTTTATTAAATTACTTACACGATAACCACTTTACTTTATAATGTTTTTATTATGTATAACAATGTTGTGCCTACCTGTAATTTAAACACATATAATATATGTACACCTTGTTTGTGAACGATTTTGTAACTTGCCTGTATGTATTTAGTTGGTAAGCCTTATCAATAAAATAAAATAATAAATAAATACCTATGCATCCGTTATAATTTATATAATTATACATAAAATACAAAAAAAGTGTCAATAGCAATATGTCTATTAATATTATTTATTTAAAACAGTGTTTTCAAAGTAGTGTCGAATAATCTTTTATTCCTTCATTCATTACGTCTTTGATTGTAATGAAAAGAAGGAACGCACAGAAGTTAATACTTATTAACTCTAATCTGTGATAATTTTCGAAAACTATAAACAACAAAAAGATTGTGTGTTTCAGCAAAAACTGTAGTTTGCTTATTCCAAAGCATACCTTTGCCAAAATTAATTAACCATCCACCACAGATCTTGCAAAGTTATCGAAATATCCGTAAAAACATTAAATATAATTAATGTGTAAAATAACGCGAGTAGAGCCGTAACAGTTGTATCATTTAAAGTTTAACAAGCGAATAAGAATAAAAAATGATCACGATTATTCAAGTGACCGTTCGACAATCTTATTAACATCACAAAGTAGAAGTATGTACCTCATTTCGGATTATGTGACCTACATTCACTCGTGGCAATGAAAATCGTCATGCAGCATTTGTAATAAAAAAATAACGCGTTGCGTTAAACATTTTAGAAGTGCTTAAGTGTGTAACTGTTGACCGCGGACTGCATTTACAGTTTCACCGATTAGAAAAAGTGAGGAGTGAAATAAACTTTCGCGAGAAACACTAGTTAACTATATTAAAGTTACAAGACAAGTAATAATATACATTCATTATTAATAACTAAAAACTTTGGAAGGCAGACTCCATCGATGGTAGAATCAGTTAAAAAGAAATTACATTTATGGGCTGATTCCACAAATTATGAGAAAAAAAAGGTTATCAGCAACCTTTTCAAACAAAAAAAGTTAAACAAGACCGAAAACAAAAGATAATCTTAAGAAAGTTATAAATGTTATAAAAATATTATGCAGTTTAGTGACCATTATTTATAACTCATAACATGTTTGCTGAGTATAATCTAAATACTCGTAAGTACGAGAATGTCAGTACCAGAGTTATTGTTTTAAGTTTTATACCTAACTACTTATAATTGCTAGTAAAAAATATTTAGATACAAAAAATATTACATTCTCTACATTTCTTTTCATTCTCACGATCGCGGTTCGCCTCTGCGCCTCTACATTCTCGTATCGTTACTCCACAATTGATAATATAATTAGAAGAATTATAAATAGGTACCAGTTAGAGCTGACATTACGTTTTGATCACACCTTTAGATATAATGTCACCTAAAAACACAGTTATTTTACACAGGCGACGCAGAACGTACGAATACTGATTATAGTAAGCAAAATTAACTGCACATTCGCATTTTATCTGCGATAATTATTGTTTATGTCATAAATTACGTACGTCAATTATGTAAGATGTCTGGGCTTGTAAATAGTTAGTTTCTTAATTTTAAATGAGATATGAAACAGTTTTATTTTTAATTAACGGGTAAGCACTTTGCCCTTCATTTACCTAAGTGATGATGAGACCGTGGATGGAGGCGCACTTCACCCGCTATCCTCAACTACTGAGGAACTAAGTAGTATAATATTGGGCATTCTATCCCACCCCTCGTTCGTGTCGGCAAACGTTCGTTTGCCTCCACTCTCTTGCGGTGGGATAGAACACCCAATATTATAAATAGATTTGATATGAACAAATTTTACGTTTCCGTGATGAATGTGCATAAAATCTTAGCTTACAGAACAAATTGCGTGGCAATACTTATCATTGCAGTTGGTATAAAAAGCCGATTTAATAAAAAAAAAATCATTTTGTCTACGACGACATCCTGCACAACTATGAAATTTATTAAGCAATCTCAGACGCTTCAGTTAAATATTGTTTGCCCGGACAACGAGGTAGTTGCTAACCGACATGGGAACCTTCTTCCTAATTCTATTAGATGTATTATTTGTGGTCCATCAAACTGTGGAAAAACAAACTTAATCATAGGACTGTTATTACATGAAAATGGTTTACGTTTTAAAAATGTATATGTGTACTGTAAAACACTGTACCAACCCAAGTATACTTTCTTAGAAAAGGTTTTTCATTTAGTTCCAAATATTTCGTTTGCTAAATATCAAGACAATGAACTAATTCTCAGCCCACATGACGCTAAACCACATTCAGTAATAATTTTCGATGATGTTGCATGTGAGAATCAAACGAACATGCGTGATTATTTTGCCATGGGTAGACATAAATTTATAGATAGTTTTTATTTGAATCAAACGTATAGTAAAGTTCCAAAACAACTAGTAAGAGATAACGCAAACCTTTTAGTATTATTCAAACAAGATGACGTAAACTTGCGTCATGTATATGATGAGCATGTTGGTACTGATATGACATGGACAGATTTTCGAGAAATGTGCTCAAAAATTTGGAATAATCCATACAATTACTTAGTAATTAATAAAGATTGTCCAATAAATAAAGGTTGTTACAGAATGAACTTTGATACCTTTGTTGATTTTGAAAAATGAATTTAATAAAAAGGTATCAAAATGATGATCGTTTTCATTTTATTGATACAACAAGGAAACATAACACGTATTCTAAACATCAATTTGAATTAAAATGGAAAAAGAGTTAAAAGCTAAGGTTGTTCAAGCTGCAGAAGCTGTCAAAAAGAAAGTAAAAGAAATGCGATCGATGGAATCTTATAATGAAAAAATGATGGACACAGTTTTTCAACCCATTACAAAACCTCTTCATCAAATGATCCATGATAATAAACAATCAAAGTTATCAAATGAATCTAAGGATAATTCCTTTGTCATAAAAGATGATATCATAAATGATGAATCACAGGACCAACACTACAAAAACATAAAATCTACACTGCACCTTCAAGGAGACGGTTCGGATGAAGATATTAATGAAGACTTAAATAAAAGTATTACAAGCAATAGTTCATTTAGAACCGTTGAGTCGCTGCAAAGTCCTAGTCAAGACACCTCATCTTGGTCGTTGTCATCTGAAATGTTTGAAGATGTTCCTTTTGGAGTTAGAAAAGAACGTGGAAAGCTATTCATAGGAACATCACGTGTAAACGTTCACGACGATAAAATTTATATAGCGGGTCATGTGTATAGAAAAACACCTGGCTTAAATGAACTTTTATTTAAAAAAGTACCTGATTTAGATATAGTAACAGGAAAAGATGAACAAGCATATAAAGAAATTTTGATAGAAACCAATGCTCATCGACGAGATTATGATCCGAATAAACCGATTAAGACAAATAGAGGTCGGAAGTATTTGCATATAATTAAACCGCTTTTTAAACTACGCAAACCTTCTACTTCGTCTGTTTCATCTTCTAAAAGTACTGCAGACCACGTAAGCGAAGGGGAAGGATTAATTCCTATGAAGAAATTTAAAAAGAATACTGATTTTGTTTATTGGGATGATCCTAACGAGTTAGTTGAAAGATTAAAACTGTTAATAGCCTCTAGAGATGCTGGGAACACTGGATTAGATAACGAAGTTATTTCTATCATTGAGGAATTACGAGAAAAGGGCATTATAAATTGACAATCGCAACTCTTTCTTTTTATTTATAAACCTTTCTTTAAATGAAAAGGATCTCTTAAAAATGAATATTGACAAATTCGGGCAACATGTTCACAAAAGATTACGTTTCTCAGAAATATTTGATTACAAGGAAAACTCTTTAGTGAAATCAGAAAATGGAAATTATGACTTGCAATCATCGCGATTAACTGGTGTTGGAGAACCTATTTCACCGGATGATGTTGTAAATAAAAAGTATGTCGACGAACAATTATTAAATTTATGTTCAAAGGACGAAGTGACAGTATTGTTGAATTCGATAAAAGCTGATATCTCAGAAAGAATTAGGCAGTTGGAAAATAAATTCGGTGGTAAAGACTTCTTAGTTCGCAATAAACAAAATGATAAAGCAACAGATAGTAAAAGAAATACATAGATCAGCTCGCAAAAATTTTGATCGACGATGTGTTAAGCTCAAAGGAATAAATGATTTATGGCAAGCTGACCTGATTGACATGAAGTCGTTAAAAAAGTATAATAAAGGATTTACGTTTATTTTAGTTGTGATAGATTGCTTTACCAAATATGCGTGGGCTGTTCCATTAAAGTCAAAATCAAGAGAAGAGGTTGTTGCCGCATTTAATAATATTGTAAAAACAAGTTGCAAACATCCGGTCAACTTACAAACCGATATGGGAACTGAATTTTACAATAAATCGTTTAAAGAGCTTATGCAGTCACTAAACATAAATCACTATTCATCGTACTCTACAAAAAAAGCATCTATTGTTGAAAGGCTGATAAGAACTTTAAAAAGTAAATTGCATGTAGCGTTCAGTTATAATGGCAGCTACGAGTGGTTGGGAAATACTTTAAAAGATGTTTTGAATACTTATAATAATAATAAACATAGTGTCACAAAATACAAGCCAGCGGATGTAAATACTATAAATGAAGCTAGTGTTAGAAACAATATTAAAAAGTTCAATAACAAGTTCGTTAAAACACAAAAAAGTATATTGAAAATTGGTGACTTTGTTCGAATTAGTAAATATAAAAGCAGTTTTGATAAAGGTTATACACCAAATTGGTCCGCAGAATTATTTACAATTAAAACAGTTAATAAAACTTCTCCAGTTACTTATCAAATACAAGATCAAAGAAAACAACAAATATTAGGATCATTTTACAAAGAGGAATTACAAAAAACAAACCATCCTAATGTTTACTTAATCGAAAAGATTTTAAGGAAAAAAAACAACAATTATTTCGTCAAATGGTTGGGACTTTCTGATCAAGAAAACAGTTGGGTAAACAGCAGCTCCATCATAAAATAATATAAATATCCTAGTTTGTATTTTGCAATCATTACATAAAAGAATATGCAAGGAGGAGGACTAGTTAATAATATAATTGACCGTTTACCATTTGAACTTCATTTACCAGGTTATAACTATTGTGGTCCAGGTACAAAGTTGAAACAAAGATTGTTAAGAGGCGACAAGGGAATCAATAAATTGGATGAAGCTTGCAAATATCACGATATGGCGTACCTAAACACTGACTTAGCTAGCAGACATAAAGCAGATACCCAACTGTTAGATATGGCTAAGAAACGATTACATTCAAAAGACGCTGGCAAACGCGAAAGGTTAGCTTCATGGATAGTTGGTAAAGTTATGAATGCTAAACTGAAAACGGGTTCAGGGATCAAAAAGTTTAAGACCGTTATATCTAAAATTCATTCACACATTAAAAAATTAAAACCGAAAAATCATTCAACAGCAATTAAATATGCATATGAAGCCGCGAAAAAGTGTTTTCCTAAAAACTGTCACTTTCGTTTACCACGAATAATACCAATTCCCAAGACAGGAGGAATTTTACCACTGATACCTATATTTGCGGGTCTGTCTGCTTTGGGTGCATTAGCTGGAGGTGCGGCTGGTGTGGCAAAAACCGTAAACGAATATAAAGCAGCTCAACAAAATTTGAAAGAATCAGAACGCCATAACAAATCAATGGAGGCTATCGCAATAGGTAGAGGACTTTACATCAAACCATATAAAAAAGGCAGCGGATTATTTTTGAAAAGTTCAAAAAACTAACTTTTAAGCTACCCAGTCGTGCTCTTACGAATATTGATATAATTAAGCATGCTGTCAATATCCCATACTTTCGTGGAGTTTATATGAGAGATAGTTTGCCAAATAAATCAAAACTTATAGAATGTGGAATCGTTAATTTAGACGATTCGAACAATAATGGCACACATTGGGTAGCTTACGTAATAATTTATAACTATTGTGAATATTTTGACAGTTTTGGTGATTTGAAACCTCCTACAGAACTGGTAAAATATTTCGGCTGCCGTGATATTTATTACAATTATGTACGATATCAAAAATATGATAGTGTAATCTGCGGACATTTATGTTTAAATTATTTACAGAACTTTTGGAACAAATATAATATATATTAATAAATTAATTGTTTCATTCAATCATTTCCAAGATGTCTTTCACGCTGTCCATATCTGGAAAAAGTTCTATTTTAACAACAAACTATACTCCTACTTTGGAACTCGATGGTGAATATGAATGCGCTTTGCTTCACTTTTCTACTTTTAATTCTATACCAAATATCACCAAAAATAACAATAAATTTCATTATGGCATTAACGAAGTTGTTGAAATTCCTGAAGGAGCATATGAACTCCAAGATATATATGACTTTCTAAAAATGAAAGTAAAAGATTGTATTTTTAAATTATATTGCAACAACAACACACTCAAAACGACTGTATTTTGCACCAAGGATATTAATTTTGAAAAGCAAGGATCCATTGGAGGTTTATTGGGTTTTGATAAAGTACCTTTAAAAAGCCATAAATTACATGAATCATTACTTCCAGTCAACATTTTATCAACGACCGTGGTGCGGATCGAATGTGACATTATTAACGGTTCATATATAAATGGAAAATCAAGTCACACAATACATGAATTTTCCCCAAATGTGCCTCCTGGTTATAGAATAATAGAAATTCCAAAGAACACCATCTATTTTCCAGTTAATAGAGACACTATTACTAGTATCAGCATAAGAATATTAGACGTAAATAATAATCTCGTTGATCTTCGTGGTGAGGAAGTAAATCTGTACCTACATTTAAAGCAACATGATAGACTACAATAAATATGCCATACCCCGTTATCAAAATATCAGTGGTAAAAAAGCAGTCCAAAATACCACACATTCCCGTGCTAAAATTAGAAAATTAACAGCAGAAAATAAAAAATTCCTAAAATTAATTAGACTGATAAAATGAGTATTTTAAATATAACTAATCCGCCTGTTTACGATAATTCAATAGAATGTATAGAAACTCATTCGTACAAGCCTTACATAACCAGCTTTAATAGGAACGATGAAATAAGAATCCCTATAAACCAGCAAGACTTATACATTCTTCCAAGTGCAAGTACTTTGTATATAGAAGGTGTGGTAAATGTTATGAAGAGCGACAACAAGGAGAGAGCACAATTTTTTCAATTCACCAACAATCCTCTTATGTATTTATTTCAAGATATTCGTTATGAATTAAACGGTGTAGAAATAGACAAAGTGAAGAATGCCGGAATAACCACCACTATGAAATCATTATTGTCCATGAATGACTCCGAAGCCAAGGTATCTAAAGCATGGGGTTGGGACTTACATGGTATCAAAAACAACATAATGGGACATTTTTCTGCATCCATTCCACTTAATAAAATATTGGGATTTGCAGAAGACTATAGAAAAGTTATTGTGAATTGTAAACATGAGCTTGTACTACTACGAAGTAACACGGACCTCAACGCAGTGAAACTCAATACCAACGAAACAGTGCAAAGCATAGAAATACATAAAATAATTTGGCGCGTACCTCATGTGAAAGTATCCGACAGAGAAAAAATTAACTTACTTAAAGTGCTTGAAAAGGACAGAGCTATTCAATTAGCGTTCCGGAACTGGGATCTATACGAATACCCTTTGTTACCAAAGACCACAAAACATACATGGTCAATTAAAACTTCGACACAAATTGAAAAGCCAAGATACGTAATTCTTGGGTTGCAAACTAATAGAAAAAATGATACGTCTAAAGATATGTCGCAATTTGATCATTGTGATGTACGTGATGTCAAAGTTTATTTAAACTCCACATATTATCCATACGAAAGTTATAATACCGACTTTGCAAACCATAATTCTTCCTTAATATATGAACAATTTGCAAACTTTCAACAGTCTTACTATGGACGTCAATCTAGTTCGTTGTTGAGTGCTCAAGAATTTAGAGATATTGCTCCATTATTTGTTATAGACTGCTCAAGACAAAACGACAACATAAAAACAGGACCAGTCATTAATATCCGCTTAGAATTGGAGAGTCATAAAGAGATACCAGACCACACAGCTGCATATTGTTTAATTTTAAATGACTGTATGGTAGAATACAAACCTCTTAGCAACATTGTTCGGAAGATATCATGAACTCAGTTATTTTTGTTGATATTCAAGGATTTAAAGACTATCAAAATCAATTTATTATCAAGGAATTTGCATTATCTACAAAGGAGTTCACCCAGGTTTTCTTGATAAAACCTCCATATCCGTACTCAAAATTAACTACGGACGAAAAAAAGAGTGTAAGATGGATTGAGCGTAATAGAGGTATTACTTGGAGTCAAGGTAACATTGACTATAGAGAGTTCAAGAGATTAATATTTCCAATTTTACAAAATAAAACAATTATAATGAAAGGTCTTGAGAAACAGAAATGGATTAAGGAGTTATGTGAAAACTGTGTTTTGGTAGATATTGAAGATAAAGGTAGCCCTAATTTTTCAAAATTGTACATGTCATTTTGTAAATGTGAATCTAGATTTACTTGTTTAAGCCATAATAAAGAGTGTGCTCTTAAAAACGTTATCTGTATTAAAAAATGGTATTTAAATAATTGTTGCTAAAATTGTAAATATATTGTTTTTAAAATAAATAAATAAATAATAATAATAATTTTAATTTGCTATTTTTTTTTCTGTTCTTTGTTAAGTTTAGTTAAGAATGTTTCTTTTTGTTGTGTATATATTGTAATGTTATGTTTATAAAATTAAATGTTATCATTAATAAATAAATTTATTATAAATATTTTTTTTATTTCAACGTCTAAGTTGTAAGATCATTCAATAAAACAAAGGACATACATTTTATATTTTTATTTTAAAATGACTTAACTTAAATACAAAACTAGCATAACTATAACTTTAAAAATTAACTTTACTTACATATTTTTATAAATTAGTATCACATATTTTTTTACTTATACTAGTTATCAATTGTTCCGTTTGTTCCATTATAGGGTTAAAATTGTCTGTAACAACATACTGAACACTGCATAGTACTTTTTCATATACACCATCACTTTGCACAGCACTGTTGTTCTCCAAGTCCACGATCTCCACCCTGATGAGTCGAATACCTCGTCTGGGTTCACTGCTGTATACATATGAGGATGCATTTTGCATGCAAGGTTTCTTTGGCGGTGCGTGGCTTTCTTGACTGCAGCGTTTTGTCCTCCTTTTCTTTGGTTCCCGTTGTAGTTTGGCTAGCTCCGGGTACACTTCGTCAAAGTCAGCAAGAGGGTCTTGAGCATGTTGTTCAAACAAGTTATAAGATGACTCCATATCTGTCGGTTCGTTTTATTATGGTATTATTTGCGTAAAATCGTGTTGTAGTCTCAATGGTAGACTATTGAATGACAGAAATGATTTAAAATCTAATTACTTCAAAAGAACATGCTGAATTTGTATTAAATGCAAACACGTGCATTAGTAAAAATTATTCATGTTCATACATGATTGTGTAAGTGCATAGAAAGCATTTACAAAATTGAAGAGTCTTGTTTCATTGACTTCGTGTTATTTACGTGATCTAATGCTTATTTAACAAAAAACATGTTCGTATAGTCACTAGCAAAAATATGTAAACAATTTCTAACTCTTAATACAATGAAATAAATATCAAAGTGTTAACATATCAATGCTCATGACTGTACTGAATGTTAAATGTAATATATGAATATGGAGCATAACATAATTTAATATTTTATAGTAATAATAGTAAACAGCCTATACTTGTCCCACTGCTGGGCAACGGCCTCCATCATTGGAATCAAGTCATCGCTACAAGTGATGGGTAATGGCATAATCACCACGCTTGCCAAATGCGGGTTGGTGATCACAAACACTGGCTATAACACATCTTGCCAGATTTGGGAATTGAACCCGGGACCTTCGGGTATAGGGCCGAGGGCTCTGCCACTCGGTCACCGAGGCGAATTTAATATTTTAATGATAAAATATTTACTAAGGTACTTTAGGTAAATATTTCTGAAAACTATTTACTCAAATTTATTAGGTTGTTATGAAATAAAACACGTAAGTCTGCAAGTATGTAAATTTTATTTTAAACATTATACATAAAACTTATTCTAAACAACATTAAAATAACTATATACCATTAAAATAACTATATTATATATTTCTATTATATATCTAAAACTTACACTAAAACAACCTATAATTAAGAGACGCTTTATAACCAATCGCAAGTAAACATAATATCCAAACATTTACAGTATGTCAGAACTTCCCCAAGCAATTGTTGATATTTTGTTAGACGATATCAATCTTTTGTCATCATTACCAGAGAGCACAATTTTATTTACATCTCTGGTAAATATTTTATGTCTGATAGATTTAAATAGTTTGTTCTTTTTACGTATTACATTTTTGTTGAGGAGCACTGACTCATAATCCATCATGTTTAAATCACGAATAACGTAAGATTTGACACCTTTTGCTTTTTTTATAACTTTGTCTAATGTTCTTACACAATAGAGTTTGGATCGCAAACCAACGAAATCTGATATCAATTGTCCACTCATTTCATCTTTAAATAACCCTGGTACCTTTTTATTTATTAGTGGCAAATCGAATTGATTATTATTACTAAAGTTACTTGTATCAAAGTATTTCAAAAAAACATTTTTAAGATCTTTATAAAAATCTGAGGTATTAATGATGTATATGAAGCTATCGGTATCTGTGTAACATAGTTGTACTCGTTGATCATAAAAAGGTTTAATTATATTATAATGAAAGTGATACATATGAGATTTAGATAATTCTAGTACGGTAAAACCGATATAGATTGGTTTATCTAAAATAATTTGATCTGGCTTCATTTGAACGGCCACTAAATTGTTGGTAAATATAGATACGCTATGAAAATGAGGATTAGCAATCAGTTTGCTAGCACTCAATCTTTTTTTAGTTTTATTACTAGTATCAGTCCAGTTATTTACCAAATGTACGTTTACTCTAGCCTCGTTGTTTTCTAGCGTTTTACCAAATACAGAATTATTAAGAAGTTTAAAAAAATCTTGCTCAAAGACCGATTCAGCTTTTTGACGCAAAGATGTATTTAACTCAATATATTTTTTAAGATACGCACTTTGTCGAAATGTAATTGCGCGATGAATTTTGCGCAGCAATAGTCCATGCTCTAAACATTTTTTTAAGTGAACGTAGTGAACTACATAATTATATTTGTTATATAAATTAGGTATCAGTTTACTGTTTTTACCGCCAGGTGGAACGCATTTTTCAGGACAAAATGGCAAATCATTATGGGTACGATGCAAGGATATAGGATAATGCAAATCGACTTCGAGTATGTAACCATACTCCGCATCGTCGTTCACTTCTAAAATATTTAACGCCATTACTTCACAGTTATTTAAAAATCTAAAGTTAGAATAGGGTAGGTACTGACTCATACTGTATCCATATAAATTATTACAATCTAAGTAAACTAAAAAGGAGTCTTCATTGGAGGAGTCATAGTCAGGCATATATTTGTGGTTCGCCTTGGCGTATCTATGAGAACACATGCATACTCCACCTCTTATTCCCTTTTGAATCATACGGATCATTGACAAATCGTCAAGCAGCTCAAGCTGAACACCCGTTTTTAAAAGCATTGCGTCGAATGATAGACTCGGTGCAGTTACATAAAATGCAGGATCAAGTTGATAGTGACGTTTACATGTTTTGCGGAATTTTTCAAATATATCAGACAATAAAAGAACATCTGTTTTTAGATACAAGTCGGTATAGTCACCTAAATCCTTTATTCTAAACATTGACCAAACAGCTTGAGCATGTTTATAGTCGTTTTCAGAAATATGTTCATTTATAAGTGAGTTAAAGAAACTTGATTTAGGTGGCAATGCATTTTCCGAATAAGAGCTCCAATTATTCATGTAATCGTAAGGATAAACTCCTTTTCTCGTTAATAAATCAAACTGAATGTCATTAGAGAAATGAGAGCGTAAGCAGTGAAAATCATCCTTCTTCATAGTTTTAGCTAGTTTGTCCAGACTGGTTCCTAAAAATTTAAATGAATCTGTGAAACGTAGTTGTATAAACTCATCATTGATCACGGGTAGAAACTTTATAAACGATATATAGTTTTCCTTCGTTTTCGGAATTACTTTTACTTTACCAGGCATTTCCCCTAATTCTTTTATAAAAAGGTGACAATCATAACCTGATAAATTATGAAAAAATATTGGTAGAAATTGAGGTGTTTTGTATCGTAAATTACAAATTTGATGAGCTGCGCCGCGATAACGACCTGATATATGACAATGGTCGCGTACTTTGTCATGCCAAAGAAGATGACTACATATATGGCATTTTATGGCTTTATCAAAATTTTCCGCATCTAGATCAGTAAAAATCATTGGTTTAACATTGCTTAACATCTTATGAATATTTCTCGCCTGATTATTTATAAGTTTTATAAACTTGGTAACACAATCTTTACCGCGATAAGTTACGAATTTATTCTGCGTTGCATCGTAGGAACAAACAACGTTGTATGCAAAAGCGACTGGCACGTGTCGCTGTAGGTCGGTAGTGCTCGCCAGGCTCGGATCGGGTTCACAACCCGATACTGGTTGTAACATAGTCTCAAAGTCTGCGTATATTACAAAAGGTATATTTTGTTTGCGATCAAAGTTTTTAAATTGTAAAACAGAACCTTTTCTAGGTAAAACAGTAACAACTCCTCCGCACACGTGATTATTAAGCTCATCTTCAGAAGGAAAAAATATTAAACAGCTATCACAAAAAAACAAAGAGCCATGATGTTTAGTTATTTGACTTCTAACGAGACGACCTAAATTTTTGATTAAACAATAATGAGATAAGCCATCCTCATCTATAAGTAAAAGATGAATGCGCTTACTATTTTTATGATGATTTTCTGATTTATATAATGGACCTGTAATAAACTTATTATCTTTCAAACCATAAACATATATACTAATTTTAGTATTATTTTTCTCAAATATACTAATATCAGAAAAACTCATTGGAAAACAAATATCGTTTGTATTAAGTACATGTTTATAATGCGGATAGGACGATACGCGCTCAGGGTGTTTGTCGGTCGGGTAGAGGGCCGCGATAACACACCACAAGAAACAATCTTTATCTTTATTGCGAATATTAAGGCAGGCTCTTTTATTTTTTATAAACTTTGGTAAGTCTATAAAAGAAGATCCACTAAGTGGTTGAAACTTATTGATATTTATTTCAAAATGTGAGTTATGCATTAGAGACCAGCCACTGTCTCTTTCTTGAAATTCTTCAATATTTTTTCTTAAAGAAATCACAATAGTAGAGTAAAGTTTATTAAAATTATAATTTAAATGGATTGGATAGTTTTTTGTTGCAAACGACTTCATTTCCTGCCTATCATCCTTAAACAATAGAAACATTGCAAAAAGTTCAAAGTTAACTTTAACACTAGTATGAATTTTCAATGATTGGTCTATAAGAGATTTTACCCTGGAGCGCATACTATTGAAGAATGAATTTAAACAATAGAATTCATTATCTTCGGGAGCTACAATTCTGTAAGTAGCAATGCGGCCGCGAAAGGCTGACCTCACTATTTGCACACCTTCGCAATACGCTGTGCTGCTGTTGTTCTTGTGACTGTTACTTCGTAAGTGTCCTATCCATCGTCTTTTATCTACTGTTACACTACAAGATGAGCAAAAAGGCATAATTGCTTACTTACTCACAAACGTTAAAATATTTCTGTTATTAATCTATATGGTCTATAATTAATGTAGGATATTATGAATTTGTTTTTTGGTTTAATAGCGTCTCGTTATTAAACCAACATGTATAGTAACTAAAAGTAAATACTATAAAAGATAGCCAAAACAAATCTTATTATCTTACTAAATATTACTCAATAGTTATAGCCTTAATTAGTCATTTATCGTTAAAAAAAGAAGGAATACTATTATCAAATAAAAGATTAGCTTCTTTCACGAACCGCTGCAGGTATTTCCACTGCGTCGAGTCGCTCTCCAGCTGACAGTTGAGTCGGAGCAACGCTTTCTTCCAGCGCTCGTCTGCACGGCTGGCCTCGGCGTCCTCGCGGTGGTATACCTTCAACTCCACGTAGAAGTCGCCGACGGTGGAAGCGAGCCGGCGTTGGGATCCGTTTGCCACTCTGTTACTGATGTACGATGGCAATGTAGATGGCTTCGTCTCCTCGACTAGTACGTCTTCGACACATAGACCAAATACGTCTACAGGTTTAGATTTCTTGTTAGAGTTTCTGAAAAAAACAAAATAAAACTATATAACAATTGCTATTATTGGTATAAGTAAACCTAACTAGGATTCGAACCCACCTCGTAGGTACTAGCAATCACATAGAAACAAACATTTACATAAATTATTTTACTCAGGTTGAAAAGTAAAATACTTTTATTTAAATTTTATACCATCACTTTTCTTTAAAGTTATCATTTTTAGCTAATAACCCACATAACTTACATTTCTATAATATTCAAATCTTTAGATAAAATTAAAAGTATTTAATTGAACAAACTATTCGACACATAATAACACATGTTCCTTTGAATGTTATGAATTTATAAAGAGTTACAAAGTTACAAGAGTTACAAAGAGTTTAATTTTATTATGATTATTTCAAACAAAAGAAACAGAAATATTTACCTTTCGGAGTTGTTGGTGCTGCTGGTCTTACGCTTAGTAGCAGAGGACGAAGCCGCGGTCTTCTTCGCGGTCTTCTTCGCGGTATTAGCAACTACTTTCTGGAGAGCAACGGATTCACACTCGGAGTCAGACCTGAAAGTAAAAACATTGATTTGTAAGTAAACTTTATATTTGAATCCAATTAGAATATCCACAAAATCTAAGATAAATCCTTATCTTGAAATTTGTATCAGTTTGAACAGATAGTTTAACTCACTTGTATTACAATACCAACAATTACATTGCAAAAAATGACATACATACATCATCATCATCATCATCATCATCATCATCAGCCTATAAACGTCCCACTGCTGGGCACAGACCTCCTACGGGAACAACAGCACGTGGGGATATTGGGCCATAACCCACCACACTGGCTAGGTATGGTACTGGCTGGGTATCTTCCACACAATTAGATCAGTAAAAAACGTTTATAAAATAATACTTACTAACATTTTTTATAAGTCTTCAAAGTTGTAGTTTCCAACGAAAATAGAGCAAACCTCAAGGTTATACAGCAGAGCTCAAAGGCAGCGAACAGCGAGTGGCAGCGGTCTTGAGTAGGTACTTGATGCACAGAGTGTTGGTGAATGAAAAGAATAACGTTCAAATATTCCGAGTTTTTATTAGAAAAAAATGCTTCACCATCAGTTTTCCATATTTATTAAAAGGACGTAACTCCACTTTTTAATTATAGTTTGCAAAATAATCCTACTTGCTTATCCATTACGATTTATAAATATCATAAACGGAACACATTCAACACCTTTCAACTAATAGTAACAAAAAAACACAATTTTAAAATATAGAAACAATTTGTATCATCATCATCATCAGCCTATAAACGTCCCACTGCTGGGCACAGGCCTCCCACGTGAACAAATAGCACGTGGGGATATTGGGCCATAACCCACCACGCTGGCCCAATGCGGGTTGGTGGGTTAAATCAATTTGTATGATTATTTTATATTTTTTATAATGTGTGTTGAAACCATCTGAAAACATACACATTTTAAAGAGAAAAGAAAATTACCAGATTTAATTTAGAAAAGGAAAAATTCTTAGTTAACTAACCGGGAATCGAACCCTGCCATCATTAGACCATTAATCGAACATCATGTCTATTTCGCAAATGTAGTTGTAAGATTTATGTGTTTATTTGTGGGGTTAGGTCACTATTTATCATTGTTATAACCGCCTCTGTGGTGTAGTGGTTAGATGCAAAGGTTGGACTCAATTTCTAGCATATTATTGTACTCGATTTGGTTAGCAGTATTATTTATTGTAAGTACGCCAAACAAGCTACCGCCATCTTATCTAAGTCTGTTGTTATTATGATAACAATACTAGTAACGTGGTTGATAGTATAATATTAATTTAAGTTCCATTATTTTGATAACATTTTAATTTTATAAGTATTTTTGTAAATAACAATAGTAAAATTATCAAAATAATATTGTACCCAATTATATGGAATAAACAAGTGACGCCAGGTCATAATATTAACTTGCTAAAATATCATTTTTCAGTTAACGGATGTCGGCGAAGTTCCATCGCTTTAATGCTTAACTTACATAAAATAGAGACCAACACATAATCTTGTAACCCAGTACAGGCTATGATATAATATATCAAAAAGCATCGTAATCACATTTACTTACGTTTGAATATCAATATATTTAAAATTTACGTACACAATATGTGTTTAAAAAAAAAAAACAAATTCTCGCAAACATTCATAACATTTCATTCAGATAATGAAATGAAAATTATTATTTCGATAACATACATATTTGTAATAAAAACATTGTTGAAGTCATCTTTTGAGTACATACAAATACTTGTGACAGATGACTTCGTTTCTTCATATGTATGTGTGTATGTGTGTGTGAGCACACTTAAATATCACTACATTCTTAATGTCATAAAAATGTATCTTAATTTATTATAGCTCATCAAAGAACACAGCCTTTATTATTATTATATGTCGTCAGCAATACAATTCAATAACACCCGATTCTTCATTATATACTACGCTGCAAAAAAGTTGTAACATGTAAAATTGTATGTGTTGTGCAATGAGGTGTGGTCTAAGTAACAGAACAAATACGAACAACCTAATTTAATATTAAGGTGAACATGTATGCAATACATCAATGCAGTTGTTTTTAGTAAATTAGTCTAAGAGTTTATTTGCATTGGTAACTATAACTAAATGAAATGAAAATTTTATTATTTAACTAGCTTTTGCCCGCGACTTCGTCCGCGTGGAATAGTGACTTCCGGCAGATTTTTGGTTCTTCCCACATAGTTCCCGTTCTTGCGGGATTTTCGGAATGATCGAGTTCCCGCAGAATTATCGCGGACTGTTTTTTAGATCATTAAAAGAGCTATTATTCTTTAATACATATTTTTTGTGTATCTTGAACCGTTTTCACGGCGCACGCAACGGAAGGCTTCAAAGATGAGATAATTTCTCCCGTTTTTACACATTTACCACTATATCTTTGCTCCTATTGGTCGTAGCGTGATATTATATAGCCTATAGCCTTCCTCGATAACTGGACTATCCAACACAAAAAGAATTATTCAATTCGAACCAGTAGTTTCGGAGATTAGCGCGTTCAAACAAACAAACAAACAAACAAACAAACAAACTCTTCAGCTTTATAATATTAGTATAGATTTCGTATATAAACGTTAAAAAATGTTACACATATTGTTAAAAAGATATGTAATAAAAAATCAAATGAACACATACAGATAGATATGACTTTTTTTCTGTAGTATTAATAATTTCTACCTCTGGTTTGGAAAGCTGTTTCTTCTAGAAGATACCATCAAAGTAGGACTAGATCTTTAATGTGCTCGTACCTAATGTATTCTACAGAAAATGTTGCTTGTCTGTTTCGTTCTTATTTACCTCAAATTTTTCATACAACCACAAACACACACAGCCGCTTTTTTGAATAGTTTAAATGCAAAATTAAAAAACCATTTAAAATTATTATAAACATATATTAAACCCATTGTATTTATTATTTTTCATATAAATAAAAATATATTATGATTATGTAATTAAATCTCATAGCATTGCCATTGGCGACACAGTACTCGCTCCGCTTCAGTCTATGCATTTGAACCACACTTCCGCGTCTTCCAGCGTCTGACGCTTACTGCGATTTGCGATGATCAGAACATTAGTGGGTGGTGTAGGGAGAGCTCAGTTAATTCATAATGTTTCCAATTTTAGTATTTGTATTTATTGATGCAACCTAACAGTAAGTACCTATTGTTTAACATTTTTATCTATGTTGGGTGGAGGGACACGAGTCAAGCCGAACTAGAAAATAAAGCTTTTAACTTTGAACTATTGAAGTCGTGATGATCACTCCGAAGCAAGCTGCTCTGAATATCATTTAGGAAGATCATTGTCATTCTGGTCTAAACATTAAAGTTTTAAATCATAAGAATAAATAAACTCATGATTTCTAGTTGGCAACTCCGAGGCAATCAGCTCTGAATAATATTCAGGGAGACCATGAGCCATTCGGGCGTAGATTTCATGAAGTTTAACAATAATCTTGAAACTAAGTTAAGTGGACTTTTGATTTCAAGTTGGTAACTCCGAGGCAATCAGCTCTGAATAAAATTCAGGGAGACCATGAACCATTCGGGCGTAGATTTTATGAAGTTTAACAATGACCTTGAAACTAAGTTAAGTGAACTCTTGATTTCTAGTTGGCAACTCCGAGGCAATCAGCTCTGAATAATATTCAGGGAGACCATGAGCCATTCTGGCGTAGATTTCATGAAGTTTAACAATAACCTTGAAACTAAGTTAAGTGAACTCTTGATTTCTAGTTGGCAACTCCGAGGCAATCAGCTCTGAATAATATTCAGGGAGACCATGAGCCATTCTGGCGTAGATTTCATGAAGTTTAACAATAACCTTGAAACTAAGTTAAGTGAACTCTTGATTTCTAGTTGGCAACTCCGAGGCAATCTGCTCTGAATAATATTCAGGGAGACCATGAGCCATTCTGGCATAGATATCATGAAGTTTCGCAAAGTCTATAAACCAAAATGTCCTAAATGATATTCAGGGAGATCATGAGCCATTCTGGTCAAGACGTTGTTAGTAAAGTTCCACAAAAACTTTAAAATTCTGGGTGTTCCTCGTGGTAATCGACTCATCCACATAGATTTAAGGTTTGCTATAGTGCCAATACTGTTTAAGGGCATGCGTCAAACTGACCTATAAATACAAATATCTAAGAACTTTTGATTACAAATTGTGTCTGAAATATAGTAAAAAATTGTTCCATAATTAATCTGTGAATATATATAGTAGTAATGAATTATCGAGCCGAGCAGAGCGATTGAGCTTGGTGAGTCTTTTGCCTTTCAAATCTAGAATGATCTTTTTTGTAAATATTTTAGTGTGTGGAAGTGGATGGAATAAACGCGAAATCTGTTCATGTCAAATCTATTTATAATATTGGGTGTTCTATCCCACCGCAAGAGAGTGGAGGCAAACGAACGTTTGCCGACACGAACGAGGGGTGGGATAGAATGCCCAATATTATACTACTGAACTAGTTATCTTATACAATTGATGGGTATTGGTTAAATCACTACGTTTGCCAAATGCGGATTGGTGTTCACAAACCTGCGCTATGCATCGGATAATCTGAATACGGTTTGCCCCACCTGGGAATCGAAACCAGGACGTCCGGTCATCCGCCTGAGCTTAGCCATTCGGCCACCGAGACGTTTTTTAAGCGAACATTATAAGTCCGATCCGATCCGAATCCTTCGGAGAATCTAGTAGGGCACGGGGACACGGACTTTTAAGTGTGTGATGCCGTTCCCTCTAGAAAACCTCCGAAGGTGATTCGTTTCACACGGCTTGAGTTAACCTTTACGTACCTCGCCGCCCCCAATAAAGCCCGGTGACGCTGAAAATGCCGATTGAGGCAATCAGCAATCTCTCTCAAAAAAAAAAAGATTATAAGTAAAGTAAAGTAAATAGACTACGACTGTCCCACTGCTGGGCAATGGCATCCATCATTGAAATCAAGTCATCACTACAATTGATGACTAATGAGCCATTACCCATCAATTGGAAAGGGCGGCAACGCATCTGCGATTCCTCTGGTTTTGCGGGTGTCCATGGGCGGTCATCAGGTGACCCGCCTACTCGTTTGCCTCCTTCTAATATAAAAAAATACTAATTAACTAATTAAAAATTATTAACTGGACTTCTTGGCGGGAAAGTGAAGAGTGATGTCTGCGGTTTTTTTTTTTTTTAAATTTGTGTTATGTCGAATATTAATGTGAAATAATGGTGGGTAATTAACCGTTAAGTGTTCGTGAGTGTGCATGAGTGTTGGCAAATGAAACAAAACAGTGCAACATCACTTTTCAAATTCTCTCAAGAAGTACGCCCGAGGACTTAGTAAAGCCCCACATCTTTACTGAGATACTCGAGGAGTTGGGGGGTATATCATTTCTCACTTCTCATTTCTTTTATCATTCATCATTATCATACAAGAAGAAAAGATTGTTTATATATGTATTACTTATAAGAAAAATTACTTTGACACTGGCTAAATGTGCTAGTCGCACGAAACCACCAACTAAAAAAAAAAAACATTATTACCTATTTTTATAGAATTAACTGTTAGGTAGTGCTCTTCACCACAATACAAGAAGACTGCAGAAGGTAAGTTTCATTCAAACGCGCTCGAGCACACATACACAAACTCTGACAGACGCGGAATCTCGCACCAGCTGCCTGTGCCTGCTGTGCCTAGTGCATTTCATTCGCCATTCGATCACGTTTACGATAAACGAGAATTTGTATGGCATTTCAACTACTCTCGTATGTTGCCAGGCGCTGCTTCAGTGCCATACTGATTTTCGTTTTCGTAAACGTGATCAAATGAATAGATATATAGGTAAGTAAACTAAACTCACACTGCTTACCCCGAGCCTGTTCCGAGATCCGTGTCCGTTGGGTCTATGTGTGAGTTGTTCGAGCACGGTATGTATAAAATAAACTTCATAAACTCACCAATTATATAGCCCAAGAGAAGCTTCGTTATGAAACTCGTTAAATGGTTACTAGACAAAGGATAAACATACTTAAAATACTTAAATACATACTTATTATACATAATACATAGAAAGCACCCAGACCCGAGACAATTTAGAAAAGCAATAATTTCTAAATTGACCCGACCGGGGATTGAACCCGGGACCTCAGAGATGGCGACACCATGAAAACCGGTGTACAAACCACTCGACCAAGGAGGTCGTCAATAAGTATGTATGAAGCTAACTTTCTGGTCTCCATATTTTGTGTCGTCACGCAGCCTCGGTTTTATATTCCACGCTATTAGTCAGGCACCATCAAAGTGTATTCTTTGAATGTAATGATGCTACAATGTACACATAATTCGAGCTAACTGTTTCGCGATCAATCTCCGTGACAAGGAAGGTGATAACAATGTTAGTAGACATTAATATAAAAAAAACGAGCGAGCCTCAGTAGTCGCATATGATGTGTAACATTTGACATCTCACCTTAGTAATAAGCAATTTTAACATTATAATCTGAAAAAGATGGGTCAGGTATTACATCATTTTATAACTATAAAATAAATGCAGTAAATACTCATTAGAAGACATTTGACATATCAAAATTACCTTTGATAGTCAAATGACACACTAAGTCACATATAATAAATATGTTGATTCATAATATCGATTATGTATGTATCATCATCATCATCATCATCATCATCATCTCAGCCAAAAGACGTCCACTGCTGGACAAAGGCCTCCCCCAAGAATGAGGGGATTTTGCCATAATCGCCACGCTTGGCAGGCGGGTTGGCGATCGCAGTAGGTGAAAGTAATCACAGAGAGATGCTGCTGCCCATCCTCTGGAATAGAATATGTATGTATATAATAAATAATCGATATTATGAATATGTCATGTTCATAATATCGATTGTATTTACAAAATGGCGGGCGCTTGCGCGGTTCCCCGACTTCCTGTCACACTGTTACACCTACTTCCGTCAGATTTCACGAAATCACTTCCACAAATTGTATATAATTTATAAGGCGAGCGGAAAGATGTTACACATCATAAAATCATCTACTTATTTCAAGTTATTGGATCGCTTGGTTAGTTACAATTGTAACTTAAAAACTAAGTTAGTCACAATAATGCAATATTTTTTAATTAAAATTAAATTATTAATGCTATCGTTTCTATTATTGAAATCAAAATGAAATCAAAATATACTATATTGTACACCATATAAAAATACGTACAGAGGACAATAAAAGAAGTGGTAATAATGGCGGCCTTATCGCTAAAAAGCAATATCTTCCAGACAACCATTACTTTAACAGGACAAAAATAAGTAAGAAAAGGCCTGTTAATGGTTTTTTCAGTATTATTTGCATACATTATCCCTATACTTACTTAAGAATCATACATACAATGCATAATGCGTAAACCTACTTATAATATATATACAATTAAACTTAATCCAAAATTCAATAGATAAGTAAGCTGAGAAAATTCCATGTTTTGTTATCCGGTCGCAATGATACGGGGTGAATGTACAATCCGAAAGAGTCAGTATGATATTCGAAACTATATTATAGGAAGAAAACATTTCTTATATTTTAGTGTCAGTTATAAAACCATCCAATAAGTATAAAATTACAGTTTAAATATTTTTTTTAATACTAAGTGTACTAACATTCAATCACTTAGACGATGAAAATGTATTGAGTTCATGAATAATAATAAAAAATAGGTAAAAAAAGTTTACCTTTTAACGTAAGTATTTTTTAAAAGATATTGATAATTTTTTTTTTAAATTAGGAAAAAACCTCTCTGCCACTCAAGAGATTAAAGAGCAGTGCACTTTTACAATAATTAATTAACATCTCATTCGACCCGTCTGAGCTGATAATGCACTATCGCTTTTGCCGGCCAAAGTGCCAGCACCTTCGACTTTAATTGCTTGTTTGTCTCCAACTTCATTGTTGTGGGAGTCACCCCGAGCGCACCGGCCGTGAAGGTCGTCCGCAAGGGTCGCGGCGTGCGCGCGCAGGCTGTCGCGCGCTCAGTCGATCTGCGCCTCTCGTCTCACCCGCCGCGCTAACGTCAAAACGACCGAGCCGGCGAACACGCTCCCAAAAACAACTAATTAAAAAAACAAAAATTTACCGTTCCGCGCTCGTTTCACTAGAACACCTCTAGACGAATACGAAACGCGAATATTTCGTGAGTGTCACGAAAAACAAATGCGAGTGGGAGACCCATCAGCTGACGACTCCCGAATTGTGTGAATAAATGACAGTCGACAATTAGGTGAGTTGTGTACGAAGTACGAATACGGTCCTCAGGTCGTCAGCGATAATCAAATGTTGATTCGCGTTGGGTAGGTAAACGTTTTCGCATAGACCACGTTAGTTCGAAAGTATTTCAAGGAGACCCTGCTTCTCATTGCTCTATGTAGAGTCGAATTAAAACTTGAGATTTTTATCGTAATTATTTGTAAAATCTACGATGCATTGCACATTTGAGCTGTATAACTTTGTTGCATTGAACAATTGTATTTATTTCGTCATCACTTAGTTATTAATTATTGTTATTAGCGAATATAAAAAGTAGCATTAAACAATTAACCTTGAACAACTTAAACTAAGTATTAAAAACTTACAGTAGCTAAACAGTCCAAAATATTATTTATTAAAATCTCAGTACAAATTACCTAGTACTTAATACGAAGGATCATATTCAAAACGATTTTGTCGCTTAACTGTTTGTACGAATCATCTTAACGAAAAATGAATGAATGCATAAGTAAATATTCAGTTCCTGTGCAATGAAAAGTTGAAAAGCAAACGTTGGTTACATACGTAAAATTTTGTATTATTAGAAAAAAAACATCATCATATCCTTGTAACCGATCGGTTAACGAGCATTGCTTTACGGTTAATTAAACTTATCAGACCATAAACCTTAAATCTCATCATCCATCAACAGATAAATTAAAAACTTTATTTCCATGATTCCATATCTATTATTCATAAACAATTATGGTAATCTTTATTAATTACCAGCTCTACAAAAGAACATCTTAAATTATGTATCTAGTTTGAACTACATCATATAAAATTAAAGTATAAAATCTGGTTTGGTCCTAATATAAACTTTAAAGACTTTCATATAATTGAAAACGCTAATTTATTATTAAGTATAACTAGGTTTCTAAAATTATAATTAACCTTTGAATATAAAATAACTGCATTTATCGTAAGTATAAATCTTGCTATGTTAATAGCACTTCCACGGTAACTATATATTTGAAAAGAAATTTGAGTACAATGGCCAAATTTAACAGCTACTGATATAATAAAAAATGTGTTTCTAAGAAACCCACGCTTCGATTCTTACACTTATAAAATCCCCGTTATTAAAGCTTTCTATGGCCGGACATTATGTAGGAATATGGCATTATGTAATGCCTCACTAGTTGAGGATCGCGGGTGAAGTGCGCTTCCATCATTGGCCTTATCATCACTTAACATCAGGTGAGATCAAGGCACCGTCCTTATCCGTTAATATATACTAGTGGTCGTCCAGGAATCGAGTCTCGAACTTTTCCCGACTGTTAGGTACTACATACACCAAAGTTATTAGGTACCTATACATATAAAAGAGGGAAAAGGTTTTTCTTTTTTCATTTTTCGTCATAAATAGAAAACTATACATCATAAAAATAAATAAAAATCTGTTTAAGCTTGTGCAAATGAAGCCCTTTCATACGATATCCCACATGCCGTGTCATGAATTGTCATTAACTTACTTCAAAATTTGTACCCCCGTTCCTTGCATAAAGACCCTGTTTTTTTGTAATTTAATTAAATATTTATAGTTTTCAAACTTTTCCTTGTACTTGTAGTATAAGACGATATTACTTGCCAAGCTTCATAGTTCTAGGTCAACGGCAAGTACCCTATGAATTTTGATCCCCTTGAGAGTGTCGAAATATACGTTTTTTGCGACATAAACGGCCGTATCTTTTTTTTTCGTTAACTTAGTTTGATTTATTCACAGCTTCAAGGGACCGCAGATCTGAGTATAATTCCAACTTGATACCTCCACGCGTTCCCGAGATGAAGGGTCTTGACAGACAGACAGACGGACAACAAAGTGATCCTATAATATAAGGGTTCCGTTTTTTCCTTTTGAGGTACGGAACCCTAAAAAGGGGTAAGAAAATCGGCCATTATACTACAATAGCTAAATAACTCCTTATTTAAATGATAGTAATTTTATATTCTAACTAAGTCATCATATTTACAACTACAAAACGATTAAAAAACCTAATGATCACATTCTGTTACTATAAAAAAGTTTAAATACTAGGTTAAAAAGTAATAAAGGTTAGGTTAATGAAAATCATAAAAAAAAATGCTTTTTAAACATTTTTTTATTGATATATTTGATGAAAGATCGCAATCTTAGCTCGTTATTTATTTTATTTTAAAACTTTTGCAACATATATTACATGGCGGACTTAATGCCTGAGGCATTCTCTACCAGTCAACCATAGAGTGGTGCAGAAATAACAAGGTAGGTGCAATTGGGTGAAGACAACAATTTAGAAATAAAAATAATATATTATAAAACGCACATTATATACCTACATATATACAATTTATATAAATATACTTATATACACCAATAAATTATTACATAAACTACTTTTACAAATATAAAACAAAAATAAACATAAACATATAATACATAATTTATAAATAAGACGTTACTGAGATGATTCTGCCAAGGTTTTATCAAAATAGAGCATACGGACTTTCTTTTAAAAGGCGTCACGACTAGTAGTCATCCTGATTTTAAGAGGTAGCGCATTCCACAGGAGAATGGACTGAATATGGAAGGACGAGTGTACAACGCCAGATGTATGGGAAGGACAGAGAAGGAGAAGATTATTAGTAGATCGGAGATTCCTACTATGAGAGGAGCAAAGGTATTGAAAATGAGGAGTGAGATAAGAGGGAGCATTTGGAGAATTAAGCAGTGATAAAAGTGTCGTCAGGGCTCGTACACGCCTCCGCTGGCGAATGGGCAGCCATTTTAGCTCGGATCTATATTGCGAGATGTGGTCATATTTTTTGAGGTTATAGATGAACCGTATAGTATTGTTAAGCAATCTATCGAGTTTATCTAACAAGTCAGCATTAAGATCGAAATAACACACGTCACTATAGTCGATCATGGGAAATATTAAAGTTAGAGTTAGAGTTAGAGTTTGCTTATATGTGATACCATTGTGATATGCCTTAAATGATTTGTATTTTTATGTATTTATCTTAGAAGTAGCTCCACTTACAAAGGTGCAGTTTTAAAAAGGTGCTGCTAAAGTCAGTTATGCTAGGTAACTGAAATAAATAAATAAACTTTCCTACACTCACACCAATCATCTAGCCCAAGAGAAGCTTCGTTAGGAAACTCGTTAAATGGTTACTAGACAACAGATAAACATACTTAAATACTTAAATACATCATACTTATTATACATAGAACACACCCAGACCCGAGACAACTTAGACAAACAATAATTTTTAAATTGACCCGACCGGGGATCGAACTCGGGACCTCAGAGATAAAGATGAAAGTAACTAACAGCCAAGAGGAATCTCATTAAAAAAAAAGATGTAGATGTTTTTTTCTTCAAGCTTTGCTCCAGGCTTTCGTTATAACTATTGTGGTTTGCTAATGTCTCAATAATGCTAAAAATGCTGTTCAAATGAAATCTCTCTATTGTTAAAAAAAATACAATTATATCTTTATTGACTATAACAAGAATATTTTTGTTATGTATAAATTTATAAAATTGTCGTATAAAATAATTGAAATGTACGAAAGATCAGTTTTTTTTTCTACTAGCTTCCGTGACTTTGCGTGGCTACGCTTGGCGTTCCCGAGTAGTCTGTCTGTCGCAAAAGTATATTTATTGGTATAAAAAGCTATAGCACTTGCGGTTCCTTTAACTAGATATTATCATGTGCAAAAGTCTCGTTGTTCCGCTGCTCCGTTTTAACGTACAAGAAAGACAAACAAGCAAATTCATTTGCATTTAAATAATAAAACGAGTCGTTTAGCTGAATATTTTTTTATTATAAGAGTAAGAGGTCCATTGTTCAAGTTTTTATTGAGAACAATGTTTACAAAATGTCAAAAATCTAACAGACAAGGTGACAGATCGACATAAAAAAGGCGGGCCGGTATAATTTATTTGCATATTAACATAAATACGTACAGCTTACTATTGGACTTGTCATATTTGATTTAGCTAACAACTCCATCGGTTATGATATGAATGAAACTTTAATTCTAAACAATAGTGAAAATGTTACTGCAGTAATTACTGTAACATTAATATAGTCATTGTAACTAGTGACAATAGTAATAAAACTTACTTAAAATACTATTTCGTGTGTGGACTGGAACAAACAGCAACATTTTCTGTAAAGGGTGAGTTAGTTATTTTATTATGACTACTAAAATAATTACTAAGTCATCTAACGTATTCTAAAAGAAGGCTATTTTTTTATGTGTAACATCTTTCCGCTCGCCTTATATATATAAAATTTGTGGGAGTGATTTCGTAGAAAAGGGACGGAAGTAGGTCGTAACAGTGTGATCCTGTAAGTGTTACGTGTTAGTCGGGGAAGCCACCAGTGATCGACACTTTAAGCCAATGTTCGTTGTAGGTCGTAATATTTGTGGGAGTGATTTCGTAGAAATGTGATCGTAACAGTGTAACAGGTTAACAGTGTGACATGTCTCCTAATGAGTATTTACTGCATTCTCTTTATGATTTGTAAATCTATATTTTATTTTCTATTGTAATATTCATTTCAAAAGGTGAGATGTCAAATGTTACACATCATATGCGACTACTGTAAGGCTCGTTCGTTTTTTTTTGCTGTAAAATTGTATAAATTGCATTTTTTTAAATTACGCTCATTCTAGAAAGATTAATAATCCATTTATTTTCAATACATGCGTGATGTCAGCCCCCCAGAAAGCTTCCGAGGATTGCCTCTGTGAGGAACTAAAATAAAAAATAAATTTCTTTTGCTTTTTGGATAAACACTGAAATGCCATCGAAGTTTAAAAAAGTGTGTCCCCTACTATGTGGATTCTCCGAGGCGTTCGAGTCGCTTGACGAGAGCGAAAAACCTCGAATTTTCCGGGCGCTTCTAGATTTCAGTAGTGGGGGCTTATTCGGGTTGTAGTCTATACAATTTGTGATCGAAGCAGCGCCATCTAGTCTCTACAACTTATAGTTAACTTTCAATCGATCGAATAGTGAAATTCGCACTCTGAAAGTATAAGCCATTCCTTTAATAACCGGGGACCTGTGACCCCTCTAACTTTAGACCAATTTCTGTGTTACCCACATTTAGTAAAATATTTGAAAAGATAATTCTAGACCAAATTCAAGTTCATTTTTATAGAAATAAACTTTTACATTCTAGACAATATGGTTTCACTAGGGGTCGCTCGACTACTGACGCTGGTGTTGAGCTTTTACTTCAAATATTTAATGCCTGGGAGGATTCACACGATGTCGTAGGGGTTTTTTGTGATTTATCCAAGGCCTTTGATTGTGTTTTACATGAAACCCTGGTCAGGAAGCTCTACCACTATGGAATTAGAGATGCATCACTGAATCTTCTTATCTCATATTTGAGTGATAGGGTTCAGAGGGTTGATGTTAACGGTAAAAGATCTCCGGGATCGGTGGTTACAATGGGAGTTCCACAGGGTTCAATTCTTGGTCCTTTCTTATTTTTAATTTATATTAACGACTTGCCTTACTTTGTAAAAGACAAACATGAGATAGTATTGTTTGCAGATGATACCTCACTTTTATTCAAAGTGAAACGACGACAGCCGATTGATGACGATGTGAACAATGCTGTCTCAAAGATAGTTCATTGGTTTAGTGTTAACAATTTGCTATTAAATGAACAAAAAACCAAATGTATAAGATTTGTATTACCCAACGTTAAGGTGGTAAAAACCAGTGTAAAAATTAAAGATAAGAATGTGGACCTTGTGGACACCACAGTGTTTCTAGGCATTACGTTGGATGCAAAGCTACAGTGGGGCCCACATATAGATAAATTGTCGAGTAGACTGAGCTCTGCGGCTTATGCAGTAATGAAAATTCGTCAGATCACTGACATTGAAACAGCTAGACTTGTTTACTTTAGTTATTTCCATAGCGTAATGTCGTACGGCATTTTACTGTGGGGCAATGCTGCCGATATTCAAACTATCTTTGTGGTGCAGAAGCGGGCTATTCGAGCAATTTATAATCTAAAAGCTGGTAATTCTCTTAGGGAGAGATTTAAAGATATTAATATAATGACAGTTGCATCACAATATATTTACGAGAACCTAATGTATGTATATAAAAATATTGAAACTTTTTCTAAAAACAGTGATATTCACAATGTAAACACTAGAAATAAAAACAAACTAGCAGTACCTAATACTAGGCTCCACAAAGTAAATAATTCATTTAGAGGCCTGTGTGTACGTTTTTACAATAAAGTTCCAAGTAATATCCAAAAACTAGATATTAATAAATTTAAAATCGCTATTAAAGAAAAGCTTTATAAAAAAGCTTATTATAAAGTGTCTGATTACATTGAAGACAAAACGGCATGGGTTTAAAATGCTCCAATCTATTTCTAATCCAAAATATTGTTAAGATTTTTTTTTTTTAAACTTGTATAACTTGGTAACGTAACGGCATATAATTTTGTAAATGTCGTTACATATTGAATTAAAGCTGTGGAGTTTCTTGCGCCCATTCTTCTCCACAGCTAAAATATAGACGTCCTGAATGGGTAGTAGGTAAAAAAACTATGGACGATTCAAAAGCACTTTTCTAAAGTTTATTTGAATAAAGAATATTTGACTTTGACTTTAATATTATTTATACAAAGAAGCCTTTAGCCATTATTTTCCAATTCATTCGAAATCCGTAATTTATAATGACGAAAACCGATTTTAATAGTCACAATTGTGTCTGAAGATGCATCCATTCAGTGTTACGTGAAGGTTACTTTGCAAGAAGTTTTGAAAAAAAAATTGTTTGTCAATATTAATATTCATAAAAGTTGAACTAAGTGACGGGTTTTTTACAATTAACTAAGGACTTAACTATAACATTTTATCTTATGACTTTATGTTTTTTACATTTTTAAATATCAGTAGTTTATTCAACAGAAGTGGTCGTACAAACACTTTTATCAGTATACCAGACACAAATAGACATTACAAACTTTAGTAATAACAATAGGTAAAAAACATATATTACCTAATGCTGCTGTTTCCTCAATAAGAATAATAATTAGAGAGACCAACGAATCTCAGAAGTACTAACAAAAGAGGACAGACATTCATGACACTAACAATCACTTTGTAATTATATCTCTTCGTAATTGTGTAAATAACAAATAAGTAATGACTTTGTTTTGTTTTACATGTCGTAGTTAATTTGCCGAACATATTATTACTTATACATATTTTTTTAATTTTTATTGCTAAGTTCGTTGAAAAAAGCACTACTTGCCGAGCTTTTTTGGAATCAAACCGTAGCGACTGAACAATCCTCATAGGGTATCAAGGGGAAGGCATCACGGTCGCGTGTCTCCGTCTCATACTAGATTCTCCGAGGGCGCCTCTAATCGTAGGACCTTGGCTCGGGATTGCCACGAGGCTACGATGTTTACAAAGCAGTTTTGTTTTCTTAACCACCTCTGTGGTCTAATAGCTAATACCACCAGTTTAGACCCAGAGGTCCCGGGTTCCATTCCCAGCGTACATGTTTGTGTACTCGTTTTGGTTGGTGCTAGGTCTTATTTGTCCGCCTGGCTAACTACTACCATCTTATCTAAATATATCGCCATAACATCAATGTTTGTAACATTGTAGTGTTCCGGCAGCTAGAGATAAGATAGCCAGTGCCTCAGTAGTTGAAAATTAAAAAAAACACTCGTTTCTGTGAGTGTCGCTCGTTATCGGTATGCGTTGCACCTAATCGAGCAACTAGTATGCGTATATAGGAATGTCCTTCCGAAGTGGTCGCCGTCGACGGGCGCAGCACCGTTTTGAAACACCGAGGCCGTCCGGTCTGGGCTTAGCTCACCGCGATCATCTCGACTCGCAACACCTTATGCTTTATGTGTTCTATCAAAAACTTTAATACTATCCATACTAATATTATAAATAGGTAAAGTCTGTAAGTGTAAATAATTAATGTATGAGGAAACTCCAAAACTACTGATGCGAATACAATAAATCTTTTCCAATGTTTAGTTAGAATGAACCTTTAGGGCGGACATAACGTCACTACCTTATCTAACTGTCTTATCTTATTTTTGGTATTTATTTCGGTGCAAACGTTTTCCAGCTGATAGTTTAAAAACTATCACAGTAACTTATTGTAGTGGACTTTTTTAACAAAGTAAACATACGTATGTTTAAAAATACCGATTCTATATGTTACAGTGATAGTTTTCAAACTATCGGCTGGAAAACGTTTATACCGAAAAAAATACTAAAAATTTGATAGGACAGTTAGTTGTGCGAGGGACGATAAGTAGGCGTTATAGTTTACGGAAAAATACATAATTGGTAGTTGTAGTCTTTATATTAAAATGGTAAGGAGAGGCGACAATTTAAAACTGCCTCTGTGCTCATGCCTTTTTATTTATTTTTTACTTTACTTTTTACAATAACCAATAAGTAGGTAGTATACATCAAAATCATTTAATAAAAACACGTTTTTGTTGTCTTACATATTACGGCGCACTATTAAAAATCTAAAAAACAACTTGTATAATCCACAAAAACATCACAGTTTTTGTTAATAATAATTGATAGTTATGTTTACTATTGGCATCATTGCCGGTACACAAAAAGTCTTTAGTAGTCTGTGGTTGCTAAATATAAAACAAAACTGTATATAAAAACCAGATTCGCGTGGGACGTTTGATAAATTTAGATTTTTCATTTACATAGAAAACATATTAAGCTCGATCGATATGGTGTACCTAATGCTTTTTTATTTACACTTACATGTATTAATTTCTAAAGTTAACACTTTTCATAGAAAAATATACTTTGCAGAGTTTGAGGTTGTTTGTGGTGGTTTGTGGTGATTTGTGGTGTTCGAAACGACAACATAAGAATATGTAAAGTTAACGCCAATAGATTTGTGTAAAGTGTCATATACGAATAGTAGGTATTTTTTTTGTTAATTGCAATTTTTTCAAAACGTTAGTGACGTTAGTGTAAGAGACAAGGTACTAATGAAGTAAGGTTATTAATAACCTTTTTTATCGCCACAGCCAAACTGGTTTCATCAAAGCATAGGTGTGACAAAAACATTGCCAAAACCGGCACCAAAGACATAAGTGCATAAGTTAATGCTGTTTTGATTCATTTCGGTTTAAAGATTCCGTTGACTTGCCTGTCGTATAACTGGTCGTGCAAGAAAAAGTTTGACCCTGTGTCTAATATCCAAAGAGGAAGGTCATTCATCCGATACCTACCGCCGGCCGGTAGGCTACCGGCGGGCGCCGGCGACTGATCGTTGCAAATAAATTCTTTTGTTTCTATGTAATTTTTTCGGACGCGACGTCACTGTCATGACGTAAATCTTAGAAATTATTAACATGACAAGTTTGAGGATGTTAATGGACCTAATAAATTCGTCACAAAGGAAAATTACTTTGCGTCATAACAAATAAAGATGAAAAGGTTATTTTTTTATTAAATATTTTTCCTTACGCCAAATTTATAACACCATTAGCAAATCGTTTCTTGTTTTTGATGCCATGACGTTTCAGAAATGACTGAATAATCTTTATACCAGTTGCGTGACGCGTATACCCTTTTATGGGTGCATGCAGAGATCTGTATCTTTGGGAAAGTTCACCCCAGCTTCGTTTAAAGAAACCACATTAAACATTTGGATTTGCTGAGCCGATCGTTGCTATGGGGAGCGGTCGGTCAGTTTTTGGTAATCTCGCTTCTACCTACAATACCATCTTCATACCGCGCTTTCTCCCTTGGTACTTTCTACTTTTACAAATGACCCACTGGGTTTTTTGATAAAAAATTATTCAATTTGGCATTTTGAAGTCTATACCGCTAAATACAATAGTTTAAACAATGCGTGCTTATTTACGTATTTGACATTTTTCTGTGGTTAATACGTATTCTTAATATGCTAGTTATTTAAGCTAACGGTAGCGCTTAACCTTTATGTCAGCTGATGACGATGAGGCAAATGATAGAAGCTTACTTCACCTTGTTTCCGGATCCTCTACTTTATCATTTACTTCCGTTCCGTAGAACAACATTGTTGTTGTTCCGACAGACATAGATCGTAGATAAGATACGTGCAGTCACTAGCATTAACATGCATACACTTTTGAACCTTATTCTATTGTATAGGATATACATTCTTTACATGCACGTGACTGTAGTCACTTATCAGGTCTTAGAAAACCCCATTAACAAGAAACCGAGCACAATAAAATGCCAGCGCTAGGAATCCTTCTAACTTGAAGGAAACTGGCAAATGACCCTATAATAATAATAAATAAATAATAATAAATAAATGTTTCCCACACCCACACCAATTATCTAGCCCCAAGAAAAGCTTCCTTAAGAAACTCGAGAAATGGTTAACTAGGCAACGGATAAACATACTTAATATACTTAAATACATACTTATTATACATAAGAAATACCCAGACCAGAAACAATTTAGAAAAACAGGTATTTCTAAATTGATCCGACCGGGGATCGAACCCGGGACCTCAGAGATGGCGACACCATGAAAACCGGTGTGCAAGCCACTCGACCGAGGAGGTCGTCAAAAATAGGTACAAATAGGTCTGAGACACTTCGAGATCCACTAGACCACAAAGGTGATTCAAATCCCGGAGGCGGTTAAAATCGTACAGTTACGACCCACACTTGAAAAAGATACAAAAAAGGAAAATGTATCGGCGTAGGTACGATGCAATAAAAATTAATCATCATCTTGACTGGAGGACGTTGACTGCTGGCTAACGACAAGACGCCCCTTATTTGACAAAGGATAAAATGTATCCTGCTGAATCAGTCGTATGATTTAGATTAGGATACATTAAAATTTTAAACTTTCAAGTTCCATTTAAAACCAAGTTTGCGCCGGCCGTGGTCACAGGCTGACTGATTGATAGAGTCAGCCCGTGACAACGACCGATGCAAAATAATTTGTTTTAAATCCTTCAGGTTTCATACAATAATGTATAGGACAATGAGGAAAGCAGTAAACCCGTCAGTTTGGAGTAGTCGGGACTCAATCTCTGTGTTGACTCCAGACTATCAGCTACAACCAGATAGTTTCAGGTCGAATCTTTCTGCCAACCAACCATGTTGAATGTGCGCACTTGCACAATCTATGGTTATTTGTGGATGTGCACATTTAGCATGTAAAACCTACAATTACTAATAATTAATGTGGCGGCCTGCGATTATATTAACTTTAAATTATATTAACGTACAGCTCGTCTTATATTTAGTTTTTATGTGTACATATATTTTTGAATTACTATCTAGATTACAACCACTATTTTATGGTACAACTTTGTAACAATTGCAATTTGTCTTGTGTATGTAAATAAATAAATAAGTAAGGACGCATAGGGAGCATACACTAAAATGCATAATGTCACAAATTGTTTTCTATTGCTGTAACTACTTAAAAAGGTTCGTAAACAATCAAATGTCGTGATAGGGCGAGTCGACATCGACTAGCTACCAAACAATCCATGTTGATTGTTTGTTTATTGATTATATAATTTATGATTATATAAAAACACGATATCCGATCCACAAAAAAATAATAATAAGAAAATAATGCCATTTAAAGGTAAGTGGTTCCACGTTTAAAAGAGTAATTAAGATAAGTGTGATGAGGCGAACGGTGCTACATTTGGACATGGTGTTTATATTCAATCAAAACATTAATTTCTGAATGTTGTTAATCTGACGACGAGAAGAAAACATTAAAAAACTACATTATTTAAAAATACAATTTTTAAATTAATATTGCAACACCTATGAGATACTGAATTGAATTGATGATATTGACCAATCACTAAGGCTAAAGGATAAAATACCATCTAAAAAAACTTTTGAAATAGGTACCTACCTACTTTGAATTTAAATTATTTGCAAATCAATATTTTTAAAGAGTTATCAATTGTAGGTATCTAACCTTCGCCTTAGCCGTTGTAAAAAAACAGGTTTTGGACTTGACGAAATGTTTAAAATCATCATTCAATATCACAGCCTCGAGCAGTTACTTTTGATGTTGTGTAAAACTAGTAATAAAAATACGTCAGTAGTGGCATTTCATTTTCGGCTAGCAACATTATTGTGGCTACGTGGTTCAAAGAAGGTTATAATATATATATTTATATATATTATATATATATTTCATTTAAACATCTGTTTATTTATTTATTTTATCGATTAAATAAAATTAATTAAAATTCTTTTAATATTGGTAAGCTGCACTAACTGACAAAGCACGAACAAAGGCGCGAGCGGGCGCTAGTATTAAATAATAATGTAAGCATATTAATCTAATATAATTGTACTTTAATATAGGTATTTTAATACCGGATTAACAAACGTTAAAAAATATAAACCTTTGATTTAAAAACTGATTTCTTTCATAGTTACGCCAAACAATCTCTATTAAAATAAAAAAATTGTTAAGTTATCTCACATTAAAAAAAATCGATGATCGAGTCTACACTCGATCATCAATTTTTATCGATATCTAAATCGATCTACATCAATCGCATTATAATGTGTTGAAGAAGGGCTTATTCGACTCTAATTTGTTATAATTACTGTACTTTTGGCTTGTTAAAAAGTACTTAATGTTGATAATACATATTACGGTCGCGTGGTGCGGTAAGCGCTGCGGTTGTGCGGTTATCCTAGCGGCGCCCTTGACTCGATTGATGAACCTACCAACAATATTCGTTGTGTTGTGTTTGTGTATGATCAATGTGTTTTTCGCGGGATCGCTTTTTCGTATGCGCATCACGAACGCATACAACAATATGAGTAATCGTGACATGCATTGAAAATGCGGAGGTTCGGTCTGTTAATGATATGATATCGGAACACGAGTATTGTACTCTTCGTTATGTTGTTTTGCCGGTATTCTTTAATTAAACAGTCGACTGCTTCGATCAATGTGAATAAGTAAGTAAGTAAATTATGTACTAGGTTCCCGATAAGCGCTTGGGCTATGGAGCCCCAATACCCTTTGTGGCGATGACAGTAAATACTTAGTACAAATATATTGCAACTTTAATTTAATTAATTCATTAATATTTTTGTTGTTCAGATTTTGTTATTCGAAATTTAAATTTATAGGTATGAGCAAACAGGACCACTAACCTATACGAGATGCACTTTTGTTCCGGATTCTATATCTAGTACCTACATAATTGATCGAAGTTATAATATGCACAAGTACATGTACTTTACGCCTTGGTGGCCGAGTGGCAGAGCGCTCGGCCCGATACCCGAAGGTCCCGGGTTCAATTCCCAGATCGGGCAAAATGTATTTCGGATTTTTCGATGCATAGCCCGGGTTTGTGATCACCAACCCGCACTTAGCAAGCGTGGTGATTAAGCCATTACCCATCGATTGTAGCGCTGACATGATTTCAATGATGGAGGCCTTTGCCCAGCAGTGGGACAGTTATAGGCTGTTTACTTACTTACTTACATGTACTTTAAATACGTAAGAATTTATAATATTCTTGTCGGAAACTGTCAAGGTATAAGACATCACATATCACAACAAGTAAATAATTATCATGTCGTTTCGTTCGAATGTATTTCGGTATTCACAAAAGTCTTGCACCGGGGAAGATGATGTTTGACCATGAAAAAAATTAGTTAAGGCATAGTGTAGCTTTCTATTAGCGGAAGATTTAGAATCAGTTTAGTAATAGTACAGAATTTAATTATTTTTTAATGTTAGCAGATTTTATTTATAAATCAACAAAACGCGCTATAACCACGATAGCCTAGACTAAAATGTATTAAAAATATAAGTAATTCTAAAAGTTGATTTATGTAGGTAATCGTAAGCAGAGATTGGTGATTGTTATAAGAATTATTCGTACATATCTGCTTAGTGAGTGTAGATACATGAATGTGGTTCGTACATTATTGTCATTAGAACGGCGCCGGTGTATCTGAATCTTTAGGTGCTATAAAATGGTGGGTGATGGAGTGTTCGCGTGAATGGAAGAAAACAAAAGCATAAACTTCATTTCAACCATCAATTACCAGAACATTATATTTATCTTATTATTAAGGTACACGATGATCGGAGTAGGTAAAGCTATTTAGGTTCATTGACCGCAAACATTGATGTTAACATGGATATTTCACGAGATTCCGACTAATACTCCGGGATTCGATTATTTGATTCTTGTATAAATATAAGAAATTGTTACATAAAAAAATATATGTGGTTTAATTAATCAAGTTTCTATCTTTTTATTCAACTATCCTTAAACCTGTCCTTAATTTATAGGAAGTGTATGCTTTCACATTCATTCGGGGAATATCCATATTATTCTATCATATGGCAAGTACATAAAATAGCTCTACCTACTCCGATCTATAAGCATGAATGGTGCTAACAAATTTTCATTTGTTTATTTATTTAAGATTTACCAGTGTTTGAATACATAACATAAACAAGCAACAATTTCCTTAAATTTGTACTGCCTGTACCTACCATACGGCCCCTTAGTTTTAGGTGATCCCTAGGCAATTTTAGGTGACAGTTGCCTGAGTAAAACTGTCACTTAAGTGACTTAGGGGTTACCTAAAAATTAGAGGTCGCTGATTAAAAACGGGCATAAGTCCTGCCTTGACCCCACCTCTTCAAGGCAATAAGCGCACGCAATGCGCTCCTGCCTATTGTCGTATTGGTGTAGGTATAACTCTACCAGCACCTTCCCCTCAAGTTATTACAAGCCAAGCAACCATATTGCGTCGGTTCTACTTTGCTTTGGCACTTTTTTTGGGTTATTCCACTAAACTCCAAAAAACTTTCCACTAAATATTTAATTTATATTTAAATCATTCCACTTTGACTCCATGATTTACAGTCAGCATGTGAATTCTCAGTATTCAGTTAATTAAGAAGTTTTAATCTGGAGCTGTGATTTTTAAACTATTTTAGCTAAGTACGAAATTCAAATCTGAAGTTGTCCTATTGAATTTTATTTTAGAAATTAGTTCAATTAAGAATTAGATTACAGTTTATAATAGTGAATTGTTTAATAATATGGATGATTGATTACATGCGTGTTATATACTCTAATATCTTTTATTTCAAAAATCCAATTTTGCCACACATACATTGATGTCGAATCGCAGAAAGCAAGACTCAATTTATTTGTTTATTTGACAGGTTCTAGCTTAATTTAAACGTCCTTTCCCTCTTCAATACAGAAAATAAAAGACAGAATCCTCAAATAATAATGCGTCCCGTCAATTAACTTACATCATGCTGTGACCAACTCGACACTAAAATCATGCAATTTTGCTGTTGACTCCACGGTGACGGTGAAGTTTTGAGAACAATGCTTTGGAGTCAAGTGGAATAACCCTTTTTTTTCATAAGTAAAGCACAAAATGGTTTTATTCAAATTAGCTAATTCTAAGCTAACCACTATTCTATTATTATTCTAATAATTATTATTCTAAGCTTACCATTTTCAAAAAGGCTTGGCCTGTACCACCCAAAATTGTAACAAAAAAAAACATTCACACTGTATTGGTAAGTTCATGGCAGAACCACAAAGTAGAGAAACGGAATTTCGAATTCCGTTTCTTTACTTTGTGGCAGAACTATGCAATCTGTAGTAGAGCTATATTTACGTTAGTGTTAGTTCCATATCGTCGAGGTTGCGAACTTTTAACAATTAGTTAGAATCGGACCATATAACAATGTAACATCGACATGATCATCGACATCGACGCCACTGTTCCGTTAGGTAATCATGTATTTACTAGCAGGATTTCCACTCTGCTTGCCATCACATGGTGTTTAATTATTTTGCTGCGATGGTGAACTATTTTTTTCTTCATTGCATTTAGAGTTATATTATAATGAGACTAGCGTTCAGCCCACGAAATCACCAGGGTGCCTAGTATGAGTTTTGTTTACAATCCGTATTCATTCGATTACGTTTACGAAAACGAAAACTAATATAGCATTGAAGCAGCGAGCGCCTCCTAGCGACATACGAGAAGAGTTAAAATTTTGCCATACAAATTCTCGTTTTCGTTATCGTGATCAAATGGCAAATAAAACTCGCACTAGGCAGTGTAAAAAAACTGCAAACTCACCCATACGAAACCCGATCCGATTCGAACCCTTCGGAGAATCTGTAGGGCACGGGGACACGCACTTTTAAGTGTGTGATGCCGGTCCTTCTAGAAAACCTCCGAAGGTGATTCGTTTCACACGGCTTGAGGTACCCTTTACGTACCTCGCCGCCCCCAAAAAGCCCAGTGACGCTGAAAATGCCGTCAAACGGCATTTTCAGCAATCAAAATCTCTCTAAAAAAAATAACCATACGTTTACCTACCATTATCTCTAGTTTGCAGACTTCATAGTTTTTAATGATTTCGGTATGATTCGGTATGACACAATAGACTTAGACATGGCGAAATTTCATCAACATGTCTAGCTAAAGCAAAAACAATGCATAAGTGTTAATATTGTCACATGGTTCTTGTATAGCGTATTTAGCTAGGTGCGAAGTGTCGACTCAATAAAACTTGTTGTACTTGTCTCTGGGAGACATTGCTGAAATTTCTTGTTAGCATGTAACCTAAGCTCATGCTGTTTTTAATATATGATATTGACAAAATTTTGTTTTATACAGCTTACACGAACTCTTAATATTAAAATGTACTGACTTTCGTTTTGTGACCACGGACCCTGTCACAGGGTGCCAAATTTCAATCTTATTTCGAAAGTAGAAATAAACGCAAGTAGATCCTTTATAACGTGATTCATTTTAATAATGACATTTGACCTTTTTTATTTCAGTTAGTTTATGTATATAACTATAGAAATGTTTCTGGAGATTTAAGTTTTGCTGCTTGCATCCCATTGCAATGATGTCTCTAATGATGAGAACCACTTCTTTGGAATAAATAACATTATTAATGATCCTAACTAATATTATAAATGCAAAAGTGAGTTTGTTTGTTGTTTGATACGCTTCTACGCGTAAACTATTCAACCGATCATCATGAAATTTTGTACACATAATCTCAGGAGTATAATCACGGTAATATTTTATCTATGTATAATCAAAGACATAGGATACTTATTATTAAAAAAAAGTAAGTTTGTTTGTTTGATACGCTTTCACGCGTAAACTATTTAACGATTGTTTGTTTTGTTGTCATAGAAACTGTCAAAGCGGTACGAAGTCCGCCGGGCCAGCTAGTAGTTAATATTTGGTAAAGTAATTTAATAATTACTTAGCACCAAATATTATATTAACGGTAATCCATATGAGAAATGAAATGTAAAGAAAGTGCGTTAAACATTTTTTTTGGATAATTCAATAGTACCATTTTGCTTATCAATGTTTATCGATTGAGTTAGTTTGAATAAAGAAATTTTCACTTTGACTTGACTATTGTATAAACTAAAAGTAACCTTTAATGCTAATTATAAAACAAACATTGACAATTCATTACTATCCTATAAACTGACGACATTATTTAATATTCTATTTTTATCCTAATTATACTTACCAACAAGCTACAATGTAAATGACTATTAAATGACTTAATGATATTTCTGTAATCACAATTTCTTGCGGCAGCCTGTCTTAGTTTATGATAAGCATTGTGAACGATGTGCATTAACTCGACTGGTGGTTAAAGGTCGACTCCTCGTGTTGGTTTTAAGATTACAGATAATTATATAATGATGTTTGTGTTGTCAGGGCAGAATCACTTATCCACTCCACGCCACTCCAGTCTCTTGCGAGTAATGTATGCTAACTTAGTACAATGGGTAAATGCAGGTTTTGTTTCTTTTGTTAAGGTGTAGATGTGTAATTAGAAGCATTATTAGCCTTTACTGTCCCACTGCTAAGCAAAAGTTCATCATTGGAATCTAATCTTCGCTACAATTGTCTTGTTAAATGTTAAAATGTTTTTGTTTTGTTTATATGATTTTTAACACAAATTTTGTTGCGAACAAATTACAAAAGCACAAATGTTGAAAAAATTTTGAAAAAATTTCCACGAGCAGGATTTGAACCTGCACCCTTCTGACATACCGGGTCAGGTGCTCTCCCAATTGAGCTATCGTAGTTCTAACCAGCCCGCCGAAATTATTCAACACTATTTACTTTTTTTACTTTGAAAGCCAAAGGCGCCCATTCATTCGGGTATGTCAGAAGGGTGCAGGTTCAAATCCTGCTCGTGAAAATTTTTTCAACATTTGTGTTTTTGTAATTTGTTAAATATTGTTATAAAATGTTGCCGGACCAATTCACGTTTTCTTGTTACCGCTATCAAATGAATGCGAATAGTAAATAAAAATCGCGCTAGACATAAAGTATATGCAGGACGCACCAGCCGCTGCTGCGCCGACAGTCTCCTTTTGGATCGGAAATTAAAATCTCAAATATTTAAAAATCTATCATATATTATTTTGAAAACAAAGCTGAAGACCATGTTTACATGTTTCAAAGACAACTTTCTCCTTATTAGGTACCTACTCTAAGGTCGAATACATAAGACAATCCGACAAAATGAGCAAACGCGGGTTCGCAAGAGAAGTAACTTTCATAAAATTTCATACATTTTTCCCAAATATTTAAATGGTTTTTATGGTTATGCATATCTATTGTGAAAGTGAAAGTTAAACGGTGCTGGTATTCTATCAATTTTACTAACAATTATGAAACAATTAACCATGAGATTTGACTTTCTTTGATTTTGTTTTTGGATCTTTTAATTGCCATTTAAGAGGCTGTTTTAAACTAAGCTGTATGTAGTAAGCCATTAGTGTTGTAGTGCTTCAATGATCAGATGTATGATCAGATGTACAGATCAGATGTACAGATCACAAACCGTCGAGCTTCTTTAATAAAAGCACTTTTATTTTATTTTGAATAAAAGCATATCTATTAACGTAATAAATCGCAAAAAAAAATACAAAAAGAACTTACGTAAGACATACATTCGCTCTATTTATCTAACAAAGCAGATCTGTGTAGCAGATTTTGTTACATAGTATTATGTATATTTATAAGTACCTACATAATATCTATATATATATAAAATCCTCGTGTCACATGTGGGTTGCCATACTCCTCAAAAACGGCTCGATCGATTTTTATGAAATTTTATATGTATATTCGGTAGGTCTGACAATCGGTCGTATTCTATTTTTTATACCCTTAAGTGATAAGGATGGTCTAACCCAAACATTTTTTTTTCCAAAACAAAATGTTCCACGATTTGTTTGTTTTGTTGTCATAGAAACGATTTGATTGTATTCTTGACATAGAAACTGTCAAAGCGATACGAAGTCCGCTAAGTCAGGTAGTAATATTATGAAGAAGCAAGCTTTGTAGTTTTGTATTTTTGTATGTTTGCAACGAATAAACTCAAAAAACTACTGGACTGATTTAAAAAATTGTTTTACCATTGGAATGCTACAATAGCGCTGAGTAACATAGGCCATATTAAAAAAGAAATGTCCACCCGTGCGAGGCCGGGACGGGCCGCTAGTATATATATAAAATTCTCGTGTCACATGTGAGAAACGGCTCGATCGATTTTTGTGAAATTTTATATGTATATTCGGTAAGTCTGACAATCGGTCGTAATCTATTTTTTATACCCCTAAGTGATAAGGGTGGTCCACCCAAATTTTTTTGTTTAATTTTCCAATACAAAATGTTCCTAGCTGTGAAACATACGATTTGTTTGTGTTGTTGTCATAGAAACGATTAGATTGTATTCTTGACAAAGCGAAGTAATCCTAGAAAATTTTAATGGCACTAAATATTTACCCCTGCCACTATTCGAACTCCTTTTTTTTACTTCTACACTATCACACAAAATGTCGCCAGCCGCACTTGCGCTTGCCTCGTAATTCAAAGCGGCATTTAGGTTATCGACACTCGATACTTTTAACGCTATTGAGACGTCCTTTATCTTAGCTCGTACCAAGGTATGTTATTTTGTGCGATGGGCTGCATTCAGGCGTTACCAAACGGCTGGATATGGTGCCTCGCTGGCTCAGCCATGGATTCTACAATAATGCTTGAAACTTTTCGTGACACTATTCGAACCTTCTGCGCCCTTTCATTTAATTTACAAGACCATAAATTTCGCTACCTGCACACTACACTTGCATCGCAATCCAAAGCGGCACTTACCGGTTATCGACACTCGATACTTCTAACGCCATTGAGACGTCCTTAGTTCGTACTATGGCATGCAGTGGTTTGTGCAATGTGCTGCATTCACCCGCCGGTATTGCGACACGGCTGGATGTGTGAAGCGGGCTGCCTTACTGGCTCAGCCATGGATTCTCTCAAAGTCGCCATCGACATCCGATAAACCGCAGTATGTTGCTGCACAAATTGCTTTTCTCAATGTTTTATTGCAAAAGGTATACATGTCAGCACAAAATAAAGATACTACAGAAAGTAAGCTTCATACAAAAGATCGAGCAACGCATACAGATACATCCTCTCACGGCTGACACGGAATCTTGCAACGCGTTCGGACTGCTTAAAATGGTCAGTTATTCCCGAGTCTGTAAAAGGGTCTGTGTGCGTAGTTTGAGCGAGGTATGTGTTAAGTTTACCTTCTGGGGGTCTGGTCTCCTTATACTGAGCTGTCAGTCATTGCAATTGGAAAAAGACAGGAGGACGATCTTCTATATTCTTTCTTTATATAAAATTCTCGTGTCACATGTGGGTTGCCATACTCCTCCGAAACGGTTTGATCGATTTTTATGAAATGTTATATGTATATTCGGCTGTGAAAACATTTTTTTTACAATTTAATTTTCCAATACAAAATGTTCCATGATTTGTTTGTTTTGTTGTCATAGAAACTGTCAAAGTGGTACGAATTCCGCCGGGTCAGCTAGTTTAATTAAAAAATCCTTTAAGGGTGCGCCGACAAAAAAATGCCAAAAATGCAGTTACGGTTAAGTAGATATACTTGAAAATCCTATCGTATTAAATGAACAAAATATATATTTAGTATCATAGGGAACGTGTTTACAATTTGTCAGAACCATAAATTCATAACACGCTATAGTTTTTTCTACAATGTCATTTAAAGTTGAGCAAAAATCATGAAAACGAGTGGCGGCGTTTAGTAGATTTCTTATAGTTTATCTAAATTATTGTACCTCTGATTTTGTCTAAACAATCGTCAATGGATAAACTACAAATTGCTAGACTACATTTTCGATTCATCAAGTGGTTATTTAAATAATTATTTTTTATTAAGCACCTTAAATTCCCCATACAAAATTAGTATGGCCGCGCGGCATCAAATAAATATGGACGACGACATTTCAAATAAAACATATGACACTTGTCACTTATGGACGGCGCACCCTTAATGTAGGTATGTAAGATCCTTAACTAGCCAAGTTGAACTTTTCATAGTGGACTTTAAATTGCATAAATTCAGTTACTCAAACGTTCTTTTTTATTTTTTTTATTTACTGTCAATTTCTGTATTTCTTTTAAGCATAGAAAGTTTCATACAACAGTTCAGTTTCATACGGAAATGTAAAATGGCCCTTAAACAATACCCTTCAATGTTATAGTCAAATGTATTTACTCGTAGTAATATTTACTTCAGACGAGATTTATAGTGCTAGGAGTTGTTATTGCCTACAATAAAAATCATAATTGAATTTAAAACATTAAATACTTTGTATGTTGGATTTGTATGCAGTATTGTAGGAAAATAACCATAATTAAGTTTTTATAGTCTAAGTTGCTCCTATAAAATTACAATAATTAATCGGCAAAAACTCTTAAGTATAAATATTATGTACGAGTTGAATAAGATGTGCATAGGGCTGCCATCAGCTAAATTACGAATCCAGGACAAAAACTTCAAAAACCCAGGACATTTGGGTGAAATAAAAATATTGCCCCGGACTCCATCGAAAAAAAATTACAATAAAATAAAAAAAATAGTTGTCATATTTTTATTTATATAAAGAAAATCAACTTAATCGACTAGGGAGTGACCTCCCTCACGTCACGTCACGTCACGAGACTCAAGAGTGCGCGGATATATTTGCCGCACCGAATAACTATGAAATGCTTTAATTTATTGCTAATCATTCCATTCTGTCAAGTTAATCGGATTTCCCCTGACATAAAAAGTGCCCGTGTTTCACCCGGACACTTTTTAGAAACCCCGCCCGGACGCTCCCCGGACGCCCTCCAAACTAGGACAAATCCGGGGAAACCCGGACGGATGGCAGCCCTAGACGTGCACAATGTATTTGATCTATGTAATCATAGTCTATAATTAGACTAAGTATCCTTTACCTAAGAGAAAACTAAGTAAACCCTTTTTTTGTTATATAATTTGACTTCGAAACTTCTGTACCTACATTCTTTTGTTTTGATTCATTTTCAATTACTGACCACTAAATAAAATATGAAGATAAATAGTTCGTCACAAACAAACAATACGCTACAAATAATTTTGTTTGTTGCATGCACATTTTTTAAATGTCTTTATGAATGGTGAAAGCCGTTTTCCTCATGTTAAGGTCAGATCCGCATATAATAATGTCTTAAATGTCGTATATATAACAAGTTCTTTTTGGATTTTACTTGAAATCAATTTTAGGGTCCCGTACCTCAAGTGCGGAGAAAAGATACCTTACGATACTGGGTGCTTAGTGTTTGTTTCATTTGACGTTCGATCACGTTAACGGCCACCGAAATCAGTATGGCATTGAAGCAGCGCCTCCTGGCGATGTCTTCAATTCGCCATAGCAAAATTTTCGTTTTCGTAAACATAATCGAATAAATACGGATAGCAAACACAACTTACACTAGGCAGTCTGTTTTAAATGTGCTTTCACATTGTGATATAAGTTATTTCGTCGATGAAATATACTGTTTAGTATCGGTTCTGTCACTAGAACTGGTTCTGGTTCTTGTCACTAGAACTCTATAAAACGATTGAATCGAAATTTCCTTGAGGCGGGGGGAAAGGGATATCAAATAACTCATCATCATTCACAGAGTGGAGTCATCAATCGTTTCAGGGCTGGCAATAAACCCTTTATTGTGTATTCACAACGAGGAAATGCTTGGCCTTTATTTCTTCCGATGGTAAATGACGGTAAGGCCAAAGATGCGTAGTACGTTTCCTTAAAGTACGGGATCCTGTCTGTAAATTACCTTATCTATAATTGCCGAATTGTAACTAAATCGTCGTCACGATACATCGCTTTTTTATATAGATACTATAAATATACTAGCACTTTGCCCACGACTTCGCCTGCGTTGATTTCGTATTTTTACGTACAAAATTCTTTTACATCCGTGAAATGTGAACACGGGTAACATAGCATAGGCTATATTTTATTTCATAAAAAAAAAGTATTCAAAATATAGCCTATGCTATCCTACCCGTAAGGACTGCATCATTCTTGATAGAATTATGTCACTTCACATTTCACGGATGTGAAAGAATTTTTGTAATTGAACCAGTAGCTTTAGAGATTACCCTTCTTAAACAAGCAACTCACATACCCACTCTTTATTAATGGTATAGATAGATATTTTTACGTCACAGAAGTTAATATAAAAGATATCAAACGAGAGAATTCAACTCGTATCATACCAACCTATAACGAAACCTTATAACGAAATAGGTAAAAAAAAAGTCCTCGAGCGGTTTTCGTATCATATCATATGACATTACGGGCAGTTAAACCTAACTAATTATTGTAGCGTTACCAAATTTCACTTGATTAATGTATACGGAACCACCAAAAAGTTTACGTAAATACTCGCATTTCTTGCTCCAGTTTAAATGGTCGCGTTGCTCTTGAAAGTGACTGGACGGAGTACTTGGAAATCTGGCTTAAAAAACGTGTGCTCGAGATTTTCAAGAACCAGTTCCATAATGAGTCAGGTGAATGTACTTTTTGACATTTCGATCAGGGGAGATAGGGCATATCGCGGCTTTTTGTGTGAACGAAATTCGTTACGTGATTTTATGTGAAAGTGATGATATCATTTTCACATACGTTGAATGTTTCTTTGTATCAATGTAGGACCGAAAATCCACATACATAAAAATAACTAACACACGCACAGCTAGTTACAAATGTCGAGATCCATGAAAACGCGGAAGCCTGCTAGTCTTAATCATTTAATATTTGTTTATTTTTAAGTCAATTAACGTCTCTGCCCTTTTATTAAAGCTAACTATGTGGTTTTTTCAGGAGCTTAATGTCAGATGGACCAATACTCGTATAAAACATAACGGTACCTGACCACAGCTTGGTTTTAAAAAAGGTCCGATTCAGTTTTTAAATATGTTGTAATTTTTATTTCCGATCCTTCTCCTTCTCTTCTTGCTTAATATTTGCTTTTAAAACTTTTTCATATCTAATTTTTTTATTTCACACATTGCATTACGTTGTTTAAATTTTCCGTTGTCTTTTGCTGTTTTTTTCAACTTTTATCGGCACCTTTTATTAATTAGCATATACCTATGACACTTTGTCAAAAAACTGCCATTACATTTGACAAGAACGTATACTTTAGCTGTAGACTTCTTGGCGGGAAACTGAAGAGTCATGTCTGCGGTTTTGTTTTATTTTCTAAAATTTGTGTCATGTGGAATATTAATGTGAAATAATGGTGGATTATTAACCGTTTAGTGTTCGTGAGTGTGCATGAGTGTTGGCAAATGAAACAAAACAGTGCAACGGCACACTTCCAATTCTCTCAAGAAGTCCGCCGCATGAGGTCTTAGTAAAGCCCCACATCTTTACTGAGCTACTCGAGGGGTTGGGGGGTATATCATTTCTCACTTTCATGTCTATTATCATTCATCATCATCATGAACAGGAAATGTTGTCTATTTATGTATTACTTGTAAGAGAAATTACTTTGACACTGGCTAAATGTGCTAATCGCACAAAGCCATCAAGTAAAAAAACTAACTAACTTTAGCTGTAATAGCTTTTGTCAACATATTGTTAAGCAATATTTTTTTTTTAAATTTAGTTTTTTTTACATGTTATAGTTGCTTTCTATATTTTTTGTGTTTATTTGAAATGGAAAGTGTCCTGCTATGATAGGGCATTTTCCAATACTTTGTACGCTGTAAGGGAGAAAAGAGCTGGACACTTACTGAGTTTCTTGCCGGTTCTTCTCAGTACAAGATGTCCCGCCCAGAGTAGACTTACGAACCGATGGCATAGTGACATTCACAAGAGCTACTTGTAGCTTAAACTGAATAAATGATTTTGAATTTTGAATAAAGATAGGTATTGAATTTAATATCTTCTTAAACTATACACTTCCAAGTAATGTTTATGGTGTGGAAATATAATAAAATGCCACTAAGCATACTTACATAGAGCCATCAGTTCATGCAGAACTACTATACGGAAGATTGCTTCTGTTGTCTACAAATGTTTACTGAAAAAGATGGCCGCGTGCGTATTTAGACGGGGCTGACGCACTTCCGCCATTCGAGAAAATACTTAACAATCTTTTGTCTTGTCAAAATTGACAAGACTTTTTGCGGTTGTGTTTAAGTTATTTATTATATAAACGAAAATTCTTATGTATGCCCATTGGCATAGTTTTTGTCAATACTCGAAGGTGATATAAAACAAACAATATGCACGTAGTTAAAAACAAAACTTTTAACATTAAAAAAAAACTTTTAACATTTTGGTATTAATGTTATTTTTCTTATGCTACAATGTACCCGTAGCCGAGCGAGGAAATGTGTCCGGTCAATAAAGAAGTTTGTTGCATAAATGGTCGAATTTCATTGCACTTTAATAAGTCTTAATAATTACAATAATTACATACGACACGCAAACTCACTCGTAGCACACTAATATCTTAGATACAGCAATAAATCAAAAGAGCCATAAAAAGGTTTTGTTATAACGCGACGTCACAGTCATAAAAGTCATTACCATAGTTTGTTTAACAAATACTCCTCTCCTTTTACAGATACCGAAGAACGTTCGTCGAATGCTAGTCTTTGTGCTGGACAAACACAAGTGATGCTCAGTGTTACATATAAGTAGTGAACAAATCGGGTCACAATGTCGGTGGAGACAGCGGAGTACATGAACGGCCTGAGGCCAGGGCCTCTGACCCGGGAGATCCCGGAGTGCATGAGGGACAAGTATACAGTGCTACAGTCGATAATGGACCTTACAGTGTTTGTGATTGCCGCTATCGGCCATATAATCCAAGTAATATACAGGACGATAGTGGGGTATCCTAAGAAGGACTTGAAGGGTAATATTGCTTTGGTGACCGGCGGCGGCGGTGGCTTGGGCAGCCTCATAGCGTTGCGGCTGGCCCGGCTCGGCTGCACCGTCGTTCTATGGGACATTAACAAGCAAGGTCAGTGTCTATGTCTAACCCTTCATTATAACCGAGCACGTATAACAATTGTAGCGTCGTTTATGACAGATATGAATATTTAAATGAGCTATAGCAAAAGTGGCTTGAATTCTCATATTGAATATTTATGTGAGTGTCTAAGGCGAATTTATTAGCATATTTTTATTTCACCATAAAAGTTTTGATGGTGCCATAATAATAAAAGTCTGTATCAATAAAAATAATGTTTATAATACTGCATAACTTTAATACTTATATTTGTTTGGATCCTAAAGTTCACAATAAGCTTCTAAAGAGTAGTATTTTTCTATGTAGGTACATCAGTAATTACGTATGTTAAAGCAAACAATATAGTTCTTCCATGTTTGAAACTATATAAGTATAGTGCATTACTTGTATAATATGACTTTTTCTGGGTACAAGGTCTTTTCCGTAAAGTAATGGCAAAAAATTTGATGTTCAAAAGAACTTTGTTAAAATTTACTTTATGTTATACGAGTTTTTAATAACAATTATTTATTTGGTGGTAGATAAAAAAATATTTTAAGGTCAAATTGAATAAAAATTGTTTTTTCGCTGTACAAATTTGTAGTAGCAATTATTTATTTTAAATCACTAGTTTCTTTCTATATCTAAAAAGTTTGACATTTAAACCAAGAAAATAAATAAGGAGCCAGCACAAAGGTCATGCGCTTTTGAGAAATCAATCAATCAGTCAATCAGATTAAGTTTGTATCTACTTTAAAAATCAAAGAATTAATTAACAGTCATGTCTCAAGGACTTTCACCGTGACCGGAGAATGTGAAAAATTCAACGTTCATTTAAGTAATTAAGTTTGATTAATTCGTATGGTTGGTAATAGTGAAACGGAGAGATTGGACTATAGAGCACCCACAGCAGCAACAGAGTGAGGCAGCAATGAGTGCAAAAATAAGTCAGAGACAATCTAGAGCAAGTATTCCCAAACTATGTAGGACAAGAGACCTCTTTTACAAAATGAACTGATATTTGCATCCTGGCAGGGTCGCCATGTAAAGATATGTGAGGTTCGGCGTCAGGGATTGAAAGATAGTTTGCGGTTATAAGGTACACCTTATAACCGCAAACTATTTATATATAATATATATATCCTCCAATTACATGTTGCGCTATGGCTTATATAATGTAGGAGATGAGTGTGTGCGTACACACACTACACCTCAGACCGCCATAGCCAAATTACTTTAAAAATTCAATCTCTAGTTTTTTCCTATTGATACAAAATACTTACCAATTTAAAAACTTTGCGGTTGGTTAAGTAAACTTATACTTATACTTCCTACTAAAATATTAGTCATTCTTATAAAAAGTTGGTACACGTAACACAACTTATACAGTAGGTATCTTGAACATTTCAAATAAGAACTTGTGTTAATTAATAGTGGTCTATTTTTCGACCTCGTCGACCTCCAAAATCAGTTTTCGTTTATGCCGACCCCTGGGAAACCGATTTTAACCCCAAGGTCGTTATCGACCTCTTTGGGAATCCCTGACTAGGGCATTTTATTCAATAAACAAAATATTTGGAATTCTTGACGGGAAAGTAAAGTGTTGTTTGCAGTTTTGTTTTATTTTCTATAATTTACCGAGGTTTTATCTATAGTGGATTATCAACCGTTAAGTGTTCGTAGACGTGCATGAGTGTTTGCAAATAAAACTAAAAAAGGGGGGGGGGGGAGGGGGGGGTACGGAGACCACACGCGGACTTGAGGGAATATTTTGAAAAGTTTCGTTGCTCTATTTTGTCTCATTTTGCCAACACTGATGCACGTTCATAAACACTCATGCACGTTCATAATCACTTAACGTTTAATAACCCACCATTTTTTTTTAACTATCACTCATTTACATCTATTATCAAAGAAAAAATATCTCTAGGTATACCTCTGACACTGGCTAAATGTGCAAGACAAGACATTATTAAAGAAACTAAAACAAAATTTTTCGTAGCGTACTTGCAAATGCAACTAGCAGACAATCTGAATTCTGTGAACGTTGCAATACTATTTGACAGTAATCAAATAGCAAATCAATCAACGCCCCACATTGTATTTTAGAAGATATCGTTAATACTTTTTTGACCTGTTTCTTGGGGAAATTTGTTCAGTTTCATGGTCTGATCTACCCACCTGCGGGAAAACAACCACGAGTGTATGAAATTGAACTCCTTCTAAATGGCTGGACCGATTTGGATAAAAAAAATTGTGTGTCTTCAAGTGGATTCGAGAATAGTTTAGATTTACAATTGGACCCGGTAGGTGGCGCTGCTATAGGGGTCCATCGTGGGATACGGGTGTTTTTAAGCGGACGAATATGATTTGTTTGTTTTGTTGTCATGGAAACTGTCAAAGCGGTACGAAGTCCGCCGGTCAGCTAGTATATATATATATATATATATATTTACTGCTACTATTCGTATACAATTATTTTTATTTACACAATGCGTGTAGATGAAGATTTAAAAAGTAACCTTATTCAAATCCTGCTCGTGGAATTTTTTCAACATTTGTTTTTGTAACCTTATTGAACCATCTTTTGCTCCCATAGAAATATACATAAGGTAGTGGTAGGTATTATCATTAAAATCAGCTAGTCAGCAACTGATTTTTGACTGAACAAATTGAATATAGACCACCTGCTTCCTAGCTGTTCAGCATTGTAATTCTACATATATTTTTAGCGACGAAAAATGATGTCGGACGCACTGCCACAACGATATTAATTTTTTTCTTTCTTAGAAAATCTCCCCAATATTGCTCTAGCATAGAGCTTTGAACCTATAGCAATAGCAAGTGTCACTGAAAATTATCAAGAAGTATCCAAACAAGGTGAGACAATCAGAAATTTAAAAAATATATATTAGACGTGTAAGCTTTAATGTAGTGCAGTATATAGACAAGTTGTGATACATATACTCGTGGTACCTACTTGTTCTGCTATATTTGCTCACGATGAAGACACTGGAGATGATTTCCCAACGCGGCTGCCTCATGCATTCGCTATCACAACGCAAATCGCAATGGTTATCGTGGGCATTGTTGCAAAATTTGCAACATTATTTATTTGTTAAGATTTTCGCATAACTAAACAGCATTGCATCATCATCATCAGCCTATATTAATCTACTGCTCCACATAGGTCTCTCCAAGTGCATGCTACTTAACACGACCCGTGTCCACCACCCCTACGTCCCGACCTGCGGCTTCTTTCATCAAGCTCCTGCTACCAATTTTTCGCAAATCGTCGTACGATAACATATATGCATAACATAAGCTGATGATGATTGTGATAAAACAACAATTCGCAATTTGTAGTAGTAATTCGGCTGGATGGCGACTACATTACTATCTATTTCTGCTACCAAGATGTATGGTTTTAAGGTACAAGAAAGGTACAAGATAACGTAAGAACTGAAGCTTCAGGGTTGGAAAGGGCGCGTGACAGTGACAGATGGTGTCGCAAGTGTCCATGGGTTTGAGGTGACCGCTTTCCATCAGGCAGGCCATATCTTATCTTAGTGGGGTCTGCTGAGGTTTCCCTCTCCTAGTAGCACTTCAACCCATCGGGATCTTTTGTTCAACCCCATCCTTTAAACCTTTTTCTTCTGTAAAGATGGATGCAATAAGTTTGGCAACATCTTTGTGAGTGAAGACAGCCCCGCTACAAACGACTTTAAAGTTTATACTGACAACCCCCACCAACCGTTAGGTTATAAAGTTAGGTGTCAGACATCCTTGCGCAATCACAAGGGACCATCTGCGTCAGGTCATAACGCCAGATCAGGAGGCGCCGAAGCGCATTCTTCATCCGGTACTTACAAATACAAATAATTTATTTTTCAAAAATTTGTTACCCCAAAATTAAGTACCACATGGAACAACAAAACAAAAGCAAAAGAACGTTGTAACAATACAGGAAGCATAACTCGTGGGTCCCACACCAGGAGAGCCCCGTATCGTGGGCACCCACTAAAGTTTATGCGACAGATAGAAACGTATGTATGTGTAGTTATACCAAATAAGGATTTTTTCTATTTCTATTTCTAAATATAAACAAAAAATATAAACACGAAGGCGTGTCTGCGTATGTTTGTGTGTACGTGTGTGTGCGTGTGTGTGCATGTGAGTGGTCGTGTGTGTGCGTGTGTGAGCGTGTGTGTGCGTGTGTGTGCGTGTGTGTGCGTGTGTGTATGTGTGTGTCCATGTGATTTGTAGGCTAGATTAGATTAAACTCATTTTATTTTATGTTCTTTATCAGGTTCTCAGTCTGGTGGTAAGACATAGACAACAACAGGGAGGAAATTAATTTTTTGGCTTGTTTAACTGTGAGAGCTTTAATGTCGCATTGTTTAGCTACACAGTTGTAAACATGTGGCAACATGTATGTGGGGAGTCTTTGTGCGAAAGCGGATTTCACAGTGACAGTTGGAGTCTTAAACACTCTTTTTTCACATAAATCCAGATATTCAGGAGAGTTTAAGACCTTCCGGTGAGTTTTCAGGCAAGATCTGAGTATGTAAAGCTGGCGGACACTTAAAACTTTTGCCTCTTCGAAAAGCGCTTTTGTTGGATAGAGGTATGGTTTGCTATACATTGTCTTTAGGACTGCACGATGAGCTCTCTCTAGGGTTAGTAGGGCAGTGACACCAGAACCTCCCCAGACTGGAATACAGTAGCTAAGAAGAGATTCCCCCAGACTTGTGTACACCAATCGGAGAGTCTCTGAGTCTGCTGAACACCTAAGTAGCTTCATAACATAGATTAACTTCCTGATGCGAGCAGTAGCAGCCTCAATGTGCATTTTAAAAGAGAGGTTTTCATCTAGGACCACCCCCAGGTATCTAATGTTCGTTGCCCTGTCAATAACCTGGCATGAGCACTTGTAACGATCACACTCGGAGTGCAAACGGAGTTTGAATGGAAAATGAGGAGCTGATGATTTGGTTTTGTGGAAACATAAGTATTTTGTCTTGGAAGCGTTCAGGGTCAATAGATTCCTGTCGAGCCAGCCCTTGAGAATGTTCATCTCCTGTTCAGCTTTTATCAGTGCTCCTTCCCAGGTTTCATCATGAAACAGAACCACCGTATCGTCCGCATAACATACAACTTCAGTGTTCTGAGCCAGTGCATCATGAATGTCATTTAAAAAGACGGTAAACAGAGTTGACTTTTAAGACTAGTGTCTCGAGCGAGTTGCCCCGTGGACACGTATAGTCCACTACCTAATATCCAGATAAGTTACTGGAGCTGTAAGTTCGCTCACTTCTCATTGCACTAAGGTACAACTCGCAGTTTCTACTGCTTGGGTCGTCAACTCTAAAGTCGACTACCAAATGTCCTCTTTGGTGGCGGAGTTGTAAGCCCACTCACTTCTCAGTACCTATCCAGGCACCTCGTCAGTTCCACAAGTTCCTAAGCGGCTGACTGAACCGAAAACATTGCATCTAGCGGGCGCCTCTACTAGTCATCCGGACTAGTACCGGAGATGTTGGAAGCCTACTCAATGAAAACCACCGAGCAAAACAACCAACTAACAACTCACGTGCCCCGCAAATCCTTACGGTTCGGGTCCCACCAGACCGCTACTCGGACCTGCTCGCTGCGCACGAAATGGAAGCCTAATGGCCAGACCTCATTCAGACGGACGAACATTCCCACTTCTACAGCTAACCACATAGCCACCACGAGCCCAACCCATGTCCGGGACCTGCCGGAGACGCCCGCGAAGGCATAACCGGCAGAGGGCTCTGGATCCGGACTCCCGTGGTACCCTTGAAAAGACAGCCAAACCCTTAGTTCCAACTGCCATACCCTACCTATTAGAGTCAGTAGATAGGGACAAGTGTGAGTGAACAATCTGAAGTCTTCTGGTTTCGGAAAGGCCAATGCCAGGAGTCCGATTTTATGTGCCAAATTATGCTACGAGAATACTGTCGTTTGCCGGAACAGTAAAATACAAATGACATATTAAAAAAATACTGCAAGTGTGTGTAGGTCTTTGCGGCAGTCAATAGTATAGAGAATACGTACCGATGGTAGTTCGTTTTATAAACAAATGCCTAATGTATTCCTAAGTCGTAAACTTTGGCGATAAACAACTTACTCAGTGACAACGATCAGACTTTCTCAGGTTGAAACACATAAGGGCACACACACACACACATTGGAGTATTTTCACACATACTATACTATACTTGTACGAATGTATTTATAATAGACTCATCACAAAAACTCAGGAACTATAAAATCTAAAAACTTGAAGTTTCAGTTAAGACGGATTTCTAAATTGCCTTTGCTGCACGAGACACGGTTTTACACGGACTATTTTGTAGCCAAGTCCCTACTAGATCCCTACTTAGATACAAATGATTATTTCCAATAATTTTGATGTTATATTAGTATATATAGATATAAATAAGTCTAAAGAAAACTAATTAAATAATAAATAAAATAAAATCTCTATAATTATATTGTTTTTTAAAGTTTACGCGAACACTACACATTGAAATGAAACAGTAACAAAAGTAATGTGTAAAATAAACGCGAGTAGATCCGTAAAAGTTGTTTCATTTCAATCTCTATAATTAATAAAGGAAAAACTAGAAACTTACCTACAAAAAACAGAATAACGCTAATTTCCTACTAAATGTTTTTATGATACAGAAATGAAACAAAAGAATTTGACAAATGACATTCAAATTAACAAATGACAACGGAACAAAATAATTTTGATTACAAAACGTCAAGATATTACGAGAATACTCTTAGCGTAGAGTGTCGTGTCGTGAACCCAACGTCAAATCTAAATATTTGCCCTTCATGCACTGTCGAAACGTGGGACATGATGTGTTTGTGGGCACTTCGGCCTAAGGCCAATCCGCTTGCGACAGCTTAAAAGTGAACATTGCGTTTTTCAATTACCATTATTCCGCTAGTTTTATAGCTTAGTAATATCGAGACTTGAAAAAAAATGTAATTTATTCATTCCAACTAAGTAAATATGTATTCTATCTGAGATTGAAGCACAGCAAAAACATTAGGATTCGGACATTGTTGATCCTTGATTCGTCGGTATAATTGAGCTTCCAAAAAAAGGGAAAAATATCAGTTTAATAGATATTCCCCGTAGTCTGGCAATAAGAGAAACTTGGCGATAAAAACAGTTCAGATAAGTGAAACAATTAGAATCTATTATTTTCTCATAAGCTTCTTTTAGCTATCCGTTTGACAATTTCTCAGATAGTCGCTATAGTTTAAAATAACATCATCACCCTAAAACCGTCCCACTATTGGGCTCAGGCATTTCCACTTGACAGAGGAGCCTTTAAGAAAACATAACAAACTAGGCTATTGAGGATTGATGAATTTTATTGCCATTTTACGACAAGCAGCCCAGGACAAAGTGGACACATTGACTGCCTTAAAACCAGACACAATAGGAATTTTATTATTTGTCGGTCATCGGTGACCACCACGGCGCTTAAAGACTTAAATTATATAATCTTAACCGGTCTGCGCGAACCCTTTCGCCATAACCTCCTCCTGGCTAATTAGTCAAAATATATGCACTACATTTCGTTATAAGTGTGACAGTTTACGTAATACTGATTTATCCATTCAATGTCAATGTCTTCATCGCTGCTATTCGCTGTTGGCTTGAGAATGGTTGCGTCCGTTGTTAAGTAGAGCGAAACTAATTTGATGTGCATGTCACCTACTATTATAGTTAAGAACGGTCTACTCGTATTCTTATAATTGACAAAAATTATATGTTATTACTAAATATGTATAATACGATGTTTATCAAGACGCGTCAGTTTTCACTGGCAACCCCTAAGTTTTAGCACAGTATAAAGAAGGAGTAATACTTCTTTCTTATACTGTGGTTTCAGGTAACTGACTGTAACTGTTTTAATCCGGAAACTGTTCCGGTAAAAACAGGCAGTAATTCTTTTTAGGGTTCCGTAGTCAACAAGGAACCCTTATAGTTTCGCCATGTCTGTCTGTCTGTCTGTCCGTCCCCAGCCTAGCTCATAGACTCTTAATACTAGAAAGCTGTAATTTGGCAGGGATATACATATTAATAATATACATCTTTTGGCTGAGATGATGATGATGATGATGATACATATTAATCACGCCAACTAAGTGGTGAAGTAAAATTTTGAAAAATATTGTGTAAGTGGGGATGTAATTTTTTTCTTGTCTTCCCCATAGTGTGGGGTGTCGTTGGATAGCAATTTTAAAAATATTGCGGGTTTGTGAAAACAGTTTTTTGGTTGAAGCATCCGTTTGTGTACTATTAAGCTTTAAAGTGCAAAATTTTGTTAGAGTCAAGTGTCCCCCCTCCCCCTGCCAGCCAAATGATTGTTTTTGGATACGTAAAAAAAATCACGGTAGTTGTATATATGACGAAGTTATAAGGAAAACTATCACAGCTAAGTAGGCTTTACAAGTGTATGAGTAACAGTCGATCAACTTATAAAATGTACTTGGCGCAGTACAAATTCCTCATTGGGAACTACTTAAATAACGTTGTCAGGTGTGTGAAACCGGTAGTATCTACATTAAATAAATGTTCATAAAAGCCCTCTTCTCAGAGTCCGCATTATTGAGATGGGCTACGGAACCCTACACTGCGCGTGGCCCGACACGCACTTGGCCGGTTTTTTTAACTTCAAGACGGGGAAACACTTCGCCTTTCTCGCACCTATGTGGCAATAGGGCTGAATATGGAAATGTTCGTCACCTGAACTCCTCAACTACAAAGCAACTACCGAAAAGAATTCAATATATTTTAGCCTAAATAATGAATGAGATATTTTACTTATTTTAACCAAATTGAGGTCAGTTCTCAAACTACCCATCACAATGTTTGTGTAATAATAAACACAGATTTTTTATGATAAGTGTGAAGAAAAGAAACAAAAAGAGTAACTCGTTTTTATGATAAATTAAATCGTCTCAATAAGGTAACGAAAAATTGATAGCGTCGAATGCCTTGTCGAAATCCCATTTGGTGCAGAGAAAAAAGAGCAAGACAGGCTGCTCGTTGATAATGATTGTGTTCAATCGAAAGTTACTACGCCCAACCTTGGTTTTACTCGATTATTTTGGTTAACTTTGGCTTTTTGGACAAGTGCAAGACAAAAAAATAAGTGTTTTCAGTGGGCTAACCTATTAAGTAAGTAAATAATAGCCTGCATACTGTCTGGGACATCATCATTGAAATAAAGTCATCGCTTTGATGGCAATTGGCTTAATCCCCACGCTTGCTAAATGCGGGTTGGTAATCACAAAATCGTGGTATACATCAAAAAATCAAAAACCCAACTTAACTAAACTGGAATTCGAACCCACGACCTCCGGAAAACGGGCTGTGTGCTTTGCCAATAGGCCACCGAACCGAAAATTTAAATTTGTTAAGTTGAGCCAGGTAGCTTTAATTTCGCTTTCATCTATTTTATTTTTAATTATTTAGATATCTATTTAAAAATAACATGTTTGTACATCTATAGGTACATAATTATTACGTGAATCGCAAAGCAAAAACTTCGTGACCCTTCTTAAGCAGATTGCTGATTACCTCCGACGGCATTTTCAGCTTCACCCGGCTATTTGGGGGGCGGCGAGGTACGTAAAGGGTACCTCAAGCCGTACGAAACGAATCAACTTCGGAGGTTTTCTAGAGGGAACGGGATCACACTTAAAAGTGCGTGTCCCCGTGCCCTACTAGATTCTCCGAAGGGTTCGGATCGGATCGGGCGCAAAGAGGAGTGTGAGATATGGTATAGTTAAAATTTATACTATGGAGAAGGAGTCACAAAACTTTAAAATTTATGCATACTCGTATTATATCTTAGAAACATGGTGTTGGCGACTGGCTGGTCCAAACCTTTTATATTCAAATTAAGATGTAATGTATTAACTTTTTATAAGATCTTTTTTGACATTGATGTTTTGTGCTTGTGTCATTGGTTTTCGTTTGAGTTGTCAGGTTAATTTTTTATGTATTTGTATTAAATTATAGCTAATAAATATTTACAAGATACTACGTGTTTCCAACAATTCATTCATACAGTCCACTACTCCATAACACATGGGTTATACATTTTTCAAAAATAAAAGCTGAGGTAATTTTTAATTTAATTTTTCTATTTCATTTCAATTTCTGACTGTAGTGGCGGTTAATAATTTTTAGTGATTTAACATTATTTGAAAGCTAGGTTTTGGTAAAAGCAAGATTTGTAGTTAGGAGGGTGCGGGGGAAGTGAAAATAGTCATATACAAGTATGTGTAAGTGATATGCATAATGTAATTTTTTAATTTCCAATGGATTTTCCTTTTTGTACTTGAACATATTTGAACCTGTTTCCTTGTATTAAAAGTGTAAGATAGATTTTTTCCGGTTCCCCCAAATCAATTTTTTTTTTAACATTATGTTTCGAGTACCTACGTTAAGTATTAAATAAAAACAATAAAATAAAATTAAACTTGCTAAATTAGTCATTTATATGTAATCAGATATCTACTAATTATAATACTGTCAGTTTATAATTAATATGTCAACTTGATTTTTTTACGCAAATACCAAATTTTATGAATATAATTATATTTATATCCGAGCCCGTGTGCGTATGTCACAATAAGTCAAATATTCATATGCATATTACAGATATGAATAAATATAAACTATATTGTGTATGAGCCATGTCTATAGGTACATACTCGTAGTAGCAAGCAAGTCCGTGCCCAGTAGTGATATTACAAAACATTATAATGAGATTCGGAACCGATAAATGAAATCAACCTCCTACCAAATATAAAAGTTGTTAGTTATGTACGGTAAAGGTCAATGCCAATGTACAATATTTCTTAAGCTTCTTTCTTTTCAGTACTTTTGCATTCCATTGTTATTTATAAGGTAAATCGGCTTGGCAAAATTTTGCGCAAAAATTGTTGCGAACATATTTCGGAAATAGTGTTAACAAAATTTTCCACGAGCGGAACTCAAACCCGCACCTCTGACATACCGGCTTAGGCGCAATAAGAATTAGGCTATCGTGGCGTCTAAAAAATAATTCAACCCTTTTTGAAATTGTATTTATTGTTCAGATAAATAAGTTAGTAACACAGAAAAAAGTGTTAATCCTACTTTCAATTTCATATTATCTCTATAAAATATTTAATCATCATCATCATCTCAGCCAAAAGACGTCCAATGCTGGACAAAGGCCTCCCCCAAGGATCTCCACAACGCCCGGTTTTGTGCTGCTCGCTTCCAGCGGCTTCCTGCGACCTTCACCAGATCGTCGGTCCACCTTGTTGGAGGCCTGCCCACACTGCGCTTTCCAGTACGCGGTCGCCACTCCAGGACTATCCCGCCCCAGCGGCCATCAGTCCTGCGAGCAATGTGCCCTGCCCACTGCCACTTGAGCTTAGCTCTTCTCTCTATGAGGCTCTTCACTCTTCGGGCTATGTCGGTTATCTTTGTTCTTCTGCGGATCTCCTCATTTCTGATTCGATCACGCAGAGAAACCCCGAGCATAGCCCTCTCTATTGCTCTTTGAGTGACCTTGAGCCTTTTTATGAGGCCCATAGTGAGCGACCACGTCTCAGTCCCGTATGTCATCACTGGCAACTGGCAACACACACTGGTCAAAGACTTTCGTCTTGAGACACTGCGGTATATCGGACAAGAAGATATTTCGTAGCTTACCGAACGCTGCCCAGCCTAATTGGTTTCGACGATTGACCTCTTTGTTGAAATTGGAAATATTTAATGTCACAGAATAAATAGTAAGGTATTAAATGTAACTCCCTAATATATATTTTTATGAAAATACCTATTTTATTGTTGTTATGAATGTATAGCGTACGTGCTGCGACGGCCTTAAACTTTTAATGAACGGGCAAGGTCGGTTGCACTAATACGCTATTTCCTTTGCAAGTGTGATAATTATATTTTGAGTCGTTTTCGCAATGCACATTGTGTTGTGGTGCAATATGTTTAAACAACTGTGTCATTTTCCTTGATTCAATGTTGCTATACACAAAATAGTTTCATTGTAGCTTAGACAAAGTTACAGTACAAGTTATCATCTTATCAACAGAATAAAAAGAGAAATAACCAAAAAACAAAAAAAAATATATTTAACTGTCGATAATAAACCAATTTTGAACGCGTATAGGATCTCCTTACTCTGTATTCATCATCATCATCATCATCATCTCACCCAAAAGACGTCCACTGGACAAAGGCATCCCCCAAGGATCTCCACAACGACCGGTTTTGTGCTGCTCGCATCCAGCAGCTTCCCGCGACCTTCACCAGATCGTCGGTCCACCTTGTTGGAGGTCTGCCCACACTGCGCTTTCCGATACGCGGTTGCCACTCAAGGAATATCTCTGTGTTACACATTGTGTTCTGTGTTCTGTTATCATATCCTTGGCATCATATATTTGGTCTATGTATTTTTAGTTTGCTGATGCAAACTATCTCCAAAAAAAAATACAAAGGCCTCAGGTGGCATTTTCAGCTTCACCTGGCTTTTTGGGGGCAGCGAGAAACTTAAAGGGTTCCTCTAGCCGTGTGAAACGAAGCACCTTCGGAGGTTTTCTAGAGGGAACGGCATCACGCACTAGCGTGTCGTATTTCCGTGCCCTACTAGATTCTCCGACGGGTTCGGTTCGGATCGTATCGGGGAAATGGTCTTTGTAGAGTTACAAAGATTAGACGATCTATGTAACTCTAAAAAGGCTGGCAGATAAAAAAAGGGGATTTCTTGAGAAAACCCGTCTTTGTATGATGACAACCTTATATCGATGGTAAATGTTTAAAGACCAATACCACCTTTTTAATATTTTCTTAACGTACCAAATGTTTGCAATTTAAAGGTATGTTAGAAAAATCTTGTCCAATACCTCGACCCAACATTGGCATTGCAACCCATCAAGCTTACTCATCATATTTAAGTTTGTGAGTTCATTTCAGTTTATGTCTACAGCACATTTTTCCTTTGTTCTGTTCGACGTTCGACGGTGGATGTTTAACATTTTCTTTCCGTACCTACATGCAAAATGCGTTGCTTTGGCGCGTCAAAGCAAACAAGCGCAGTGGTTTCTACAAATATGGCTTCCTTGCTTGTTTGAATGTCTTTGGTGTTTGTTGCACTTAATGTCAAGGTTTTGCGCGACCTGGGGCTCTATTTTTGATTCCTTCGCCTCGATTCGATTCTACTATTTTCGTTCGACATTTGACTTGCCATATTTTTGAATCGCTCGACCGCAACGAGTGCCCTCACCCACTCGTTGCAGTCGAGCGACACAAAGCGATTGATAGGATAACCGTCAAAAGTCAAATTCTATTAAAGCAAAGGTTTTTTTTAACAGCCAATAGTTTCTATTGGCTGTTAAAAAAAACCTTTGCTAGAAATAGATCTTACGTTCCGTTTTCATTGCGGTTGTTGCCGGTTTTCTCTTAATTCTGCGTGGAACGGATAACATCTAACATTTCGTATTATGTTGGCAGCACCGGAAACGAACGATTCAAAAACAAAAATTTTAACAAAAAAAAACCGACTCCAAAAAATTTGACTGATAAAATTGCACTAAAAAGTAAAAAATAAGCGTTATACTTATATGTATAGACAATAACTTTATTAAGAAAATATATAGGTACAATTATTGTTATTTTTGGGGCCAGTGCCAGCCAACGAAGTTTTTGAAGCCGGTGCCAGTCCGCGTTTGTAGTCAAAATTTCATGCATAAGATTTAATGTACTATTATGATTATAGTATAGTATGTCGTTAAATGTTTATATTAAAGTTACCTTGGCTGGCATTGACTCCAAAAGTAACAATAATTGTTCCTATATATTTTCTTAATAAAGTTATTGTCTATACATATAAGTATAACGCTTATTTTTTACTTTTTAGTGCAATTTTATCAGTCAAATTTTTTGGAGTCGATTTTTTTTTGTTAAAATTTTTGTTTATTTCTCGCTTTTTAGTGATTTGTTTCGATCTATTTATCAAAAGCGAATAAGGGTAGACCTACTAAACACGCTGCTCGTATGAGACAGCGCCGTTTAAATGAGACAAGCGAAGAAAACGAGAAACGCCTATCTCAAAGTAGGAAATCAAAAACTGAGTTCCGGTGCCTGTCTTCTTTTGCTTCGTCATAGTCGCTTAACTATCTTAATCGAGATATTTTATCGCCACCCGTGAAATACTTATCATTGAGGAGTTCCGATGGCAATCTGTGGTCTTTTTCATCAGTTACACTTCATCAAATGATACTTTCTGAATGCAAATGCTTGACTTATTTCTGAAAATACCAAAATCGCGATAGGTATGCCTACAATATTCGAGGAGTTCCCTCAATTCCTTGAGGATCCTATCATCAGAACTGGACCAAATTAAAATGGAACTACACGGGAAGCACCAGCTTTCAAATAAAGAAAGAATCATCAAAATCGGTTCACTCAGTCGAAAGTTCTGAGGTAACAAACATAAAAAAAAAAAAACAGTTGAATTGATAACCTCCTCCTTTTTTTGAAGTCGGTTAAAAATACGGCAAATCGGCGTCATGCGACTATTTGAACGAGTGTGACATAAGTCGCATGCGACAACACAATGTCATACGTGTGATTCAAAAATAGATCCCCTGGCCTTTTTGGTGGGAAAGTGAAGTGTCGAGTAAGAACTGCATAGTAAGTCTGCAGAGTAAGTCTGCGTCTGGCTCTTGAAGGTTTGTTGGTTCATGGAAAAAAAAACAACAGGACATTTCTGTTTAAATTCTTAATAAGTTCGAAAACAGTAACTTGTACGCGGAGAAGAAAATAGTCATTTGTTTTAAAGCACTTCTAAAGTTTAAGCGTTGTTAATTGGCTAATTTAAGTATTAATATACTTTGCGCCGCCTTATAACTTCAACATTTCTCGGGTTTTTTTAAAGGTGTGTTCTGGTTGTATAACACGTCTAGATCTACTGACTACGCGGTTTTATTCAGTTCTCGGTCAGGCACCAGGAGACTAGACCAATTTGCACGATTTGCACCGGTTCGATAGGCTGGATAGGTTCATGGCTCTCCATGATAGCATAGTTGACAGTGCATCTGGTATGTCAGGGATGTGGGTTCGAGTCTCACAATGATTTTTTTCAGCACTTTTCCAAACTGTAAATAAGAGACTGTCCATCTAAATTAGTTTGAAATACTTCTTGCCAAATAATTTTTTCGATGTATTTCTGGGCATATGACGTATGAGAGCGAAACATAAAAAAACCAAGTATGTACCTAAGGCAATCAGACAATAAAACACTTTGATTTCATGAGTATGGAAATAACGCAAAATTGTTTGTTGATCTTCCTTGTACGACTGGTTTTAAATTGCATAAGTGACAAACAACCTTGTCGTGCCTAAAACTGTGTTGTCTTATCAATCATCGTGAGCAAGTTGGGTGGTACTGTTAACAACCTGTACAGAATGATAGTTTTTAAACCTTTCAGATGCGGCCGCTACGTAATTTTTAGCTTCTCAATACATATTTATTTATTTGTGAATCACAGGTTCATAAGATGCGGTTTTACATTTGATTATGTATATGTTGGTACCTTTGGAAAGGTTAACTGAAAGATAACCAAAAATTATGTACCTACAAGCTAGCATGTTCGGAACTGTTCAATATATCCAAGTGGGAAAGAAGCCCAACAATAAAGAGTGGGACGTTTATAGGCTGATGATGACATTAATAAATATAACTTACAAATTATATTGCGTGACCTCTAATAGAAGAAATTGAAAGAGAAATAAGTGGTGATGCGTATATTGTTACAGATTTTTAAGAACACAATTCAGTAGGTGTATACTTAAATAACGTATACGAGTATAACAACGACGCTTGTAACAAATAGACGTTTTTTAAAACCAATAACATTATTTAGTATAACCAACGAAACAAACACCATTTTATTGTGTTTATATTTTATTGGTGGTCCAAAAATAGTAATAAATAGATTTTTTAAATTCCTTTCCAGTACCTAGCTCAAAAAATGCTAATGTTTTTTTTTTAAAACTGTTTTGATTGACGTAGTTAATGTACTTCACAAACGGGAAACCAGTACTTCAGCTGTGCTCGTCATGTTTATTTTTAGCTTTAGGTAGTTCTTTGGGCAAACATCTTCAGTTAGAAAGTATACCATGGTCACGTCCGTCGCGTCACATGTCTGTCCCGGCCGTTTGTAATAAACGTCCGTTTGCGAATCGAGAGAAAGGCCTGTAAATGAGTAAGTCCACTAAACTGCTGTATGCTAGCTAATGTTGCTTGAAACGAATGATGTGTGGTGAAGGAATGACATTTGTTTTCACACACTTTTTAAGTTCTTAAACTTTTTTATTGAGATTGGTATAAGAAAAATTTACTTAACTTACATCACGTACTTGGTGGCTCTTTGCCTTCCTCTCTTCCAACCTATATCGCAGTAGGTCTAACTTTCATGACGTCATAGCTTCATGTACTTGGTGGCTCTTTGCCTTCCTCTCTTCCAACCTATATCGCAGTAGGTCTAACTTTCATGACGTCATAGCATCACGTATTTGGTGGCTCTTTGCCTTCTTCTAACCTATATGGGAGTCGGTCTAATGAACTATCATGTCTACTTCGCACTATGACTTGTCATAACGCGACTTAGTCCGTCTGCGCATTAGGTACACCGATTTAAAAGGATTTTGCAGTTTATCGTTTTTATCGAAATAGGATAAAAACGATAAATACAAATAGCTCATGGTTACTCCTCTGGCTTTGCTATATGAACAAAATTCAAATTCAATATGATAACAAATAAGACATAAATCGGCAATACATTGAATTAATTGCTATAACGCACTTCGAAGGCCCAATGCTGGTTGGTGGGTTTTAACGAATGCCAACTTACGACAACCACGGGGACGAACAGCTTAACGTGCTATCCAACGCACGGAGCACTAGATATTTTTGAATTAGGTCACCCATCCGGTGACCAGGCAATGCGAAAGCTGCTTAACTTGAAAGATCGCAACCCGAACGCGACAACAGCAACGCCATCTAGCGCCTCTAAACTTACGTACTTTACAGATTCTTAATATATGTATGTGCTGTACAAGTTGTATTTCTATGGCACAGCAGACTGGGCTTTGTAAATACCGTTTTAAAATTGCCGGATGCGATTTCGTGAAGTAGGTACCTATTTAATGGTGTATGAAGTGACTGTTTCTTTTTACGATTTCCAAGGTGGTCCCATTTTAAAAGTTTCTTAATATCAAGAAATTATATTCTCGTTTACATACGTTTTTTCAGTTTCTCTCTTTTTTCTCATATATTGGCTTGGACGATGTTTCTGACGTTTTCTCAACAAACGGTTTATGTATTCAATTTTCGTCTTTCGAAAAAAGATTTGTAAAGACGTTATATCATGCGGTTGAAATTACCGTAAATGAGAAGCGTTCAAGTAGAAACATTGAGAAAACTGTAGTGAAATCTTACCCGCAATAATAGGAGATAATCTTTTGTAAAATTATCCATTTTTAATTTTATTATATTTTACCATAAAAATATTTCAATTCGAAGGGTGGGCAAGCCCAATTGTAACATAATTTACAACGTAGGCGTTGTGGACTACGTCCCAATTTCCCATGTCAATAGGACAGAGCTTAGCCATAAGACCTTTATAGGCAGTTAATATAAACCTCTGACTGAAGGCTGCTGACGACCTCCGTAGCCGAGTGGCTACGGAGGAGTGGCACGCCGGACTTTAGGCGGCGTTAACTCTGAGGTCCCGGGTTCGATTCCTGGTCGGGCCAATGTAAAAAAACGAACTTTTTCAATATTTTCTTGGGTCTAGGTGGTTGTGGTACCGTAGTTGTTTCTGATTTCCATAAAACGAGTGCTTTAGCTACTTACCTTGGGATCAGAACAATGTATGTGATGTATATATATATATATATATTTATGTATATTTATATAATATATATAACGATCGTACCTTTAAAACTTAATCAAAAAATTCAACCAATGATTGTCTGCCTAAAAAATATAAAAAAAATTCAAAATTAGTAGCAAAATTAGAAGTGAAAGTAAAACTAGTCATTTAAAAACCAGAGCGGACAAATAGCCGACTAATGATAATGTCCCCGAAGAGGCAGACACAGAATGGCGGAGCGATGACCACCGTGTGTGGTCCACACAACAATGAGGCCTAATGCGCGGCTCGTTACAGCTAATACAGCTAATCAGTCTGCTTGCTGTTCGGAATATTTTCACACACTTACTGTCACAGACTTGTTAGAGGTCTGTAGTGAAACAGAAAATCCTTATCCTGTCATTCCAAAATATAGACTAAAGTTACAGCTAAACTGGCTGGGCCCTGGAAACTTTACTACATTAACTAAAGAGTAAGGGTTCCTGTTTTAGTTTATTAATGACAATAATCCCTGAAGAATGGTGTAGTCATCACTCCGCCATACCTACTGGAATTAAAAAGTAAGGGTCCTGTTTAGTCGTAATCATTAAAATATCTGTGCCGGTGACCGGCAAACAATAACGTTTCTATTGTGTCTGGTCGACGGGTTTTATATGCAATTTCAAATCTGACGTGATCAAAGATAATCGGCGAGCTATAATTAATAACGACAAAAGAATACATTCTTCTCATTAGGGCATAAGATTGAAGCACGTTATTATTGTCCCCACAGATATTTGAATTTAAGATTTTACGCTTATAGTCATTGTTCCGTGTCTAGAAGGCCTCATTAGCGTCTCCATAAAAGTGTATTTGTATGTCTGACCTCTTCCAAGTTCTTCAAAGCCACAAATTGACGTCGTGTATTATGCACAAAGAACTGCACATACCTAGCTTATATTTAAAAAAGTTTTGTTCAAGATAAGAGTTAGTTGGGCTAAATGATAGTCATTTGTACTAAAAAGCACTTTGCTTTAAAATTAATTGTACAAGTGATTCATTTTTATCAAAAGCGCGAGCAACTAATACAACTACAACAATAGCAACTACCAAAGGAGATGTTTCAATTTAAGCCGAGTCTATGTACAGTACTTCAAAAAATTTCTCTGAAAAAATAAAAATAAAATAATTTCTCTAGTATTTTTTTGGTTCATAAATGTTGCTGTGACGAATTAAGACCATATTTAAAACATAACACGTTCAAAAACAGAAATAAAGATTAACCTTTTAGGTTCCGTGCGATCGAATTCGATCGCACCACTCGACATTAGTACTTAAATGACTATTTAGAGACTACTTTTGTATGAAGAAGTTTAGCCATAAATAAACTAGGATAGGAGAGTTTGAGTTATTGAGACAAAACATGAAAATAAGCCGTGATTAGGAAGTCAAACTCATATCAAAATGACATTGATTGACGTTCGCCATTGTTGAATTTGAAATGTCACATGATATTTTAAAATGCTTTGAACCACAAAATAAAGCTTAATTATGAAAAATTTATGTTTGTAATTGATTATTTATTTTATTTCTTTGATTTATTTTACCTGTAAAAAAACTTAACCCAGTGTTCATACAAACTTGAAACATCTCCTTTGTTTAATAAAATAATAATTATAACGTATGGCACCAGCAGTGTTCGACAAACAAGTGCCGGCTGTATTGCGCATGTATCTTTAGCCTTTTCGTCATATGATAAGAAGGTCAAGCGTTTCCCTGTGAAAGACCGAAAAAAAGAGCATCTATTTTTCCCGATCTGTTTGAATCCTCAGTTCAGGGCAGAATGGAGGGCAAGAGATCCGACCAGCTTACTAACCAGATGGGCAGACGTCATAAGCTACCTCACTCAATCGACCATGACCGGCTGCTCTCACAATGCTTCCAATAGATCCGAATGGAGGACCTTGACCCCTCTGGCAAGAGTGCCTGAGAAGAATCCTTCTCAGTCCACCCTAACAATGTCGCGAGCAACAGCGAGTAATTATGAAATAAGCATGCCTGTTGCGTGCTTGAAGGTTACTTACGTGCATCGCTAGCAGTGCAGAAGTTTTCTTGCTAGCCGCTAGTCACTAGGCACGAGAAATATCCGTTATGACGGCATGCTAATGGACAGTGTATGGCTTTCTTATGGTGTTGTTAATGCCCAAATATGTTTGTCTAAAGTCGGTATTCACCGAATCGGTGAAGAAAGCGTCATAAATCGAATCGAAGACCATTAGACTTTTGTTATTTTCTCATGTCTCTGCTAATAACGTTTTATAGTCATTCAAGAAATACTTTCTCCCCTTTCTACATTATGTCTGATTTAGTGAAGGCTGAGTGGATTTCGTGTATAAAGAAAGAAGTCCCTATTTAATATCTTTTCTTATTTAATATCTTTCCTATTTTATGGTACCTATTCGCGCCCTTCATCTATCTCCTTCTTGAATTATTAAACCAAAGGTTGTCTTGAAGAGGTCGCTATAGCGGTAAGCAGTTATTTTAAGATTAGGACCCTGCTTTAAGATTGTGTGCAACTGTTTTTTTCATCTGTGTTCATACACTTGCTACAATTGCTCATGCAATAAAGTATATCAGTATCTATCTATGTATCGTCTTCGATTATCCTTCATATTACTCATATCATTCCGTTCTATCTAAAGTGAGTTTTAGATTGGTCTCCATCTGAAGTGAGGCGCACATAATGCGCACGAGTGGATCGAACGCGACTAGTCATTAGCCACGCTCGTCATTAGAGAGAAATAAAGCCTAGAAATTGCTTCGCACACCACCGCACTTGTAATTCATCAGAATTATAGGTACATCACATCAGTATGGAAGTCGAAACATTATCGTGTGAGATATAAAAGATAATGTACTGTATGGATGATGATAACGCTTACTACCTTAGTATGTATGTACTTTCTTGATCATGTTTCTAATGACGACGAAATTTACTGACTGACTTTTTGATGACCTCCGTAGCCGAGTGGCTTGCACGCCGGACTTTGGGCGGCGTTAACTCTGAGGTCCCGGGTTCGATTCCCGGTCGGGTAAATGTCGAAAACGAACTTATGCTATCGACAGGTCGGGGTGGTTGTGGTACCGTCGTTGTTTCTGATTTCCATAAAACAAAACGAGTGTTTTAGATACTTACCTTGGGATCAGAACAATGTCTGTGATGTTGTCTATATTAAAAAAAAACTAAATCTACAATATACAAACAAGCATACCTACGATCAAGAGGGTAATAAACGGTCACCGCAACTTGTTGATGCCTACAATACCATTTATGATACCTACTGTCTTTCTTGTAAAACTTTTAACCGCCTACCATTTATGATATTGACTTGTTCTGCTCCCATGCACCTCATCAGTAAAAAATAATATTAATGTTCAAAATTCTTTAGTGAGAGCAAATAATTAAAAAAAACCTATAGATCTTATATCTATAGGTTTTTTTTACGTATTACTGTAAAACCTACTGTGAATAGTAAACTCATTTTTTGTTTTAAAAACAATGTAATCCGCTCAGCAATTAACTGAACGTTGATTGACCCAAACTACTATGTATAGGCACGTATAGGTATCATAGACATACCTTTATACCCGACATTTCGACTGAGTATGCCTACTTGTATATGTCGTGGCCGGATCCTAAAATTGATCACTTTATGATGTAATCGAACATTTCATGAAATGGTTGTATTTCATGATATGTCCAGCTTAAACTGATCATAACTGTTTGATGATATGCCCTACCACGTTTGGCCATATCATTAATGTAGGAAATTCTTACGTTGGTTAGGTTAAGTTTTTTTTTCCCGAGCGAAGCGCAGCGTAGCAAGGGCCAGTCACGGAAGGGGGGAGCGGCATAAGATTATACAAATCGATTGTATCGACACAATAATTAAACGATATTAGCGCCTCTAACGGTGGGTACCGAAAATGATCGAAATCGAAATGTAAATATTTTACGATATGATCACAAAAGTTTGACCATTTCATGAAGTAGCCCCGCGTTTAGTTGCCTACATCGAGAAACAATTTCTTATCATTGATCTGTCCAAACCACGTCATGATGTGGCCAATAGAGAGTGAAAAATTTAAAGAAATGCGATCATTTCATGAAATTCTCGAGCGTTTCGTGAAGTGAGCAAATCTACGATATGGCTACGACAATAGTAACTCCCGCATTACCCATCCTTTGACTTTGTCATTCAGACTAGACAAATTCAGATAGATAAAAGGGTGGCCGGGTTGCTATTCTAACTTATCTAGACCTACCACCCATTGTTTAGTAATTTTGACTTATAACGTTAGCGTAATCGAAAGCAAGATTTTGCACTAAGTATAGCATGCAACGGTCACATGTTGAATAAAACTCAGCCTGTAGTATTTTCGCAAATGCCCGTAATTGGTTGCAGGCGTATTATTAAAAAAAGCAACATCGATCAAGCGCAGCTGTGTGGTGACATCAAGTAGATCGCGCACTTGTTCACATTGACCGAGTGCCACTCTGTACAGCATACTAAAGTTTTACCGGAATTCGAACCGGTGCGGTGGTGTGGGCGAGTGGCCTAAGCGCTCGGCCCGATAACCGGAGGACGACCTCCTGTTACCGTACCAAAAAAAAATAAAAAAAAAAGAATTGAATCTACGATGATTCAATTCCTTTTTAAAAATTCTATCCTGAGGAAAACACTTTAGCTTTTGACATGCGTCGTATGGGACGAATGGGACTACCACTGGGCCACCTGGGCCACTTTCCCGACGCTACGACGCCGGATGAGAGACGGAGGTGATCAAGGCATAAAACAGGCCAACCAAGCACCAACAACCCCAGGGCTTCAGTCAGACCGGAACGTGAGCCTTGCGTATACCTGCACACTGTATGTCGGCAATGTGGGCATTGTAATTTGCAGGGTTTTCATTTCCTAATATTTCGAATCACGAATTCACAGATTGACTATGCGTTAGAATATATTATTATATTATATTTCGATTGTGCCAAAAACGTTAAAAACATATATTAAACACTTGCTTCAGGTGTACGTAAATTTAGACGCTATTATTTAGAAAGAATTTAGAAAAGCGCGCCAAACAATATCATTACATTATAATGGATGTAAAGCCGAGTCATTAATTATCCTTTTACATATAACGATAACCATTTTATTTGCCATTTTATGTGTTAAAACTTAATATTTTACAATAACTTGTTATTTAGCATGTATATGAAATTTACAGTAACAAATTGCCAAAGTCATCAACGATAAAGTCTCAATTGCAGCTATAATAAACTATCGGACTGACGACACATTATTATAAACCTATTAAAATATAATTAACAGAGAGCCATGACACGTGCATATTCTATAATAGCCCATCCAAAGAGTTGAAAGAACGTTCTAACACGAAAGAAGTAATGGGTAATATTTGACTAAACATCTCATGATTATGTATTTACTACGCACATACGTATGTGTAAGAGACGCAAGTTTGTTTTAACAGATCCATGAGAAATTACTCCCAAATTCTATCGAGATGTCAAGGTGGACGGGTCGCTTGCGCAACTAACGTCGCTGTTCAATGAATTGGATCAGCTGTTCAAGTCTACTCGGTCAAGAGCACCACCGGGGAGCTTATTACGAAAATTTTATTATCGAACCTCGAAGGTTGTTTTGTACACATACGATTATGATATCGTCTGATAAGTAAGACAAAGGTTTGTGATGTTACCATAGACAAGGTTTCTTTTGAATTATATGTAGTGGTGATGTTAGCTTTAGAGTCTTAAGTAGCTGCTCAAGTGGATGTCCCTAACGCTCGAGGCGTCTCTAGTCTGTCTACCTCCAGATCTTTGCCTTAGGTTTACATGTACACATACATGAAAAAAATTAAAGAAGAGGTGCTAATAATTTTTACGAAGTTATGTTAAAAAGCTAAAGAAAATATTGAAGTGAATTAAATGATGATGTTTGTCTGAAAACAAATCAATCTTCTGTAAATCCATATAATTCATCTAATACAAATTGAATGACACGTGGCTATACTGCATCTTGTGTGTATTCCTACACGATAAATCTTTGTAAGTAGCAATAAAAAAAATTCGTAAGTTTTTATGTCTTATAAATATTGTCAGAAAAGCTACATTAGAATTAAGTGTGAAAGAAATAGTGGTCTTACTCCAAACTATAAAAATATTCGATCCTTCGAGTTTAATAATACTCCCCCGTCTAACAGTGCGTAACATATTACATTTTTATGCATAGTTGCTAACAACACCTGCACGCAATTACAAGACTTAAAAAAATAAACTTTATGCTCTATCCATTAGAGTAGGAATTCAGTTACAACTGCAGCCACTGAAATCAACAATAATACATATTGATTGACCTTGCACTTTACAGGTAGGTATTGTAGGAAGGGTGTAGTCGTAAACCAATAATAACTATCATTAGTACCTATAACGATTCGTTTTAAAGTTATCAAGTCTTTAAATGTAAAGAACAATTAAATTAAAAATATTTACACACTATTGTACTTACTAGTAGTATTCTATTATTGTAAGTAACTAACTAAATAGTCTATACCTATCCCACTGCTGGGCAAAGTCCTTCATCATTGAAACAGATCAATCAATAAATCTTAGTTTAAATGGCCCAAATATAAATTCGAATTTGATATAAGTAAGAATAGTGATAGATAGACTAGAGATTGCTAGTTTATTTTATTTTATTGTATAACATGTGTATATTGTATATAATGAGAACAATGCATAAGGTAAATAAAGTAAGTTGTCATAATTAAAACGATGATTAATAAGAATAAGAATAAGAAAATTTTTATTTGGTGCACAAACAACACATTGAGAACAATTATATCAAATTCCTTACATCTAGAATAGGTATTATAATAAAATATTTAAAAACTAACAAGTAATGCAGCCAAAATGGTCGCCACTCAGCATGTGTCATGGCGAGCCATGACGCTGGTTTTCAGTGGAAACCAGTGAGAGAGATGCTACCTAATAAATTAACTTAACTACTTTATATATAAAATTCACTTACGTCTTATTTTAATTGCGTCCAGTTTTAGTACAATCCGGCAGAAAAGAAAACAAAAGGAATATGCTTCCCTACAAAAACATATATCCTACATAACATATATCCATAATACATATTACATATATTAAAATAACAATGATATAAAGTTAAAAGGTAAAATGGTTGTTTTGATCATAAATTAAAAATACTTATTGAAAGGTACACCTGCTTAATCATAATCTACCGTAAGTTATTTTGAAAACAAAAGTTATGGAACTTCATATTATGCTTAAGTTACTATACTAATCGCACATAACTTTGGTTTTTATATCAAACAAACACGTCTTACAGTAATGTTCTAGATATTAAACAATCAATAATAACTAGGTATAAACTACATACGTAACTCTATAAACACGACATTAATACGCTTGCACACCGGTTTTCATGGTGTCGCCATCTCTGACGTCCCGGGTTCGATCGCCGGTCGGATCAATTTAGAAATACCTGTTTTTCTAAATTGTTTCGGGTCTGGGTGTTTCCTATGTATAATAAGTATGTATTTAAGTATATTAAGTATGTTTATCCGTTGTCTAGTTAACCATTTTAACAAGTTTCTTAAGGAAGCTTTTCTTGGGGCTAGATAATTGGTGTGAGTGTGGGAAACATTTATTTTAACATTTATTTTATTTTATTAATAACACTCTTACTCTCAGTCAGGAGTTTAGGACCCTTAAAGACTACAAAGCTTACAATTTTGCAGGTAAGTTTTTGTAACATGTTGACATTTGGCATTTGCTAAGAATTTTGTTTTTTTTCTGGGGGTCATGCGTTGATACGGGTCGTCAAGCGAAGGAAGTCGCGGGCGATCGCTAATTAAATTTTTAAAGTAAGTGAAAGGGGACTTTGATGATTATAAAAGACATTGGAGAAATTTTACCCAAAACGGAGACCAAAGGAAATCAAAATCCTCATTGTATACATAATTATATTTGGATAGCATATAGATGGTGCGCCTAACTTAGTATGTCAGAAGGTGTGGGTTCAAATAACGGTCGTGGATTTATTTTGCATACTTTAAAAAAATCCAAAATGCTAATCATTTTGGATTTTTTTTAAAGTGATAGATTCGGAAGAAGGGAAGTGAATGTTAAATCATAATTAATCATGAAATTTATAGGTAATAGTGGTTTGTTTTCAAACAATCGCTGTTATATTTTTATTAATAATTAAAAATATCTCAAACAATATTACATATTACAAATTATCTTCTTTCTTCTTTTTTCTTTTTTTATATATTACAAAATTTTATAGTAGAAGTAGTAGTAAAAAGCCTATAACTAGCCCACTGAAGGGAAAGACCTCCATCATTGAAATCAAGTAATCGCTACAATTGATGGGTAATGTCTTAATCACCACGCTTGCCAAATGCGGGTTGGTGACCACAAACCCGGGCTATGCATCGAAAATCCGAAACACATTTTGCCCGACCTGGGAATTGAACCCGGGACCTTCGGGTATCGGGCCGAGCGCTCTGCCATTCGGCCACCGAGGCGTCCAAAAAAAAAATTTATACCAAGTTAATAATAAGTAATTAAGTACCTACCTACTAAAGTTTAAGTACCTATCATCAATTTCTCTCTCCTTCGCACACTCACCAAACAATTACAACGGCACGCTTTCATCCAGCATTCTTATTTTCCTTTACAACATACGTCGAATAAATCATTAATTAAAATGAAATGTCACACAGATTATATATGAAGATCCACCAAATTGACAATAACGTAACCCACTTAAGCATGTAACGACGTATTGTTTTACCAACCATGACTATAAAATTAATCATCGTCTGATCATTATACCCACTGCTGGACACCGGTTTGTTTGGTAGTCGTTAACCACTGCCATGGACTAATAATTTATTCACTGTCAAGTCTTCAGAAAAAGAAGAATGCTCTTTTTTTCCCTTAGTTGATGGCTTCGTGCGATTAGCACATTTAGCCAGTGTCAAAGTCATTTTTCTTACAAGTAATATATAAATAAACAATATTTCCTTCTTGTATAGATGATGATGAATGATAATAGAAATGGGAAGTGAGAAATGATATACCCTTCAACCCCTCCAGTATCTCAGTAAAGATGTGGTAGTAAGAAGTAAAGTCCTCGGGCAGACTTCTTGAGAGAATTTGAAAAGTGAAGTTGCACTGTTTTGTTTCATTTGCCAACACTCATGCGCACTTACGAACACTTAACGGTTAATAGTCCACTATTATTTCACATTAATATTCGACATATCACAAATTTTAGAAAAAAAAACAAAACCGCAGACATGACTCTTCACTTTCCCGCCAAGAAGTCTACAAAAAGTTTTTAGATAGATTTATAATGCATTTTTTAAAACCACAGACACACCACTATTTTACCTTATCCCTCCTTCTTTCTTCATAGGACTACCAGTGCTGGTCTTCGTTCTCACCGACTTACTGTGGCAACTGTTCTGTCGCGAACGGAGAAATTTGGTGATTCATTTCTTTGTATTCACCAAAAATGAAATGCACTCCCTGCACACATTTTTCATCCTTCTTACACCACTTCCTACTTCGTTTCTTACTAACCTAACTTGCGGGTCGGCAAGGCGAGGATGGCGAGGCACAATCCTTCCCACTAGCTGTTCTCGCATCTGGACTCTGCTTAGCTGCTTAACATCAGGTAGAGCGGAGTAATTTGCCAACTATACGATAAAAAACATAAACCTATTAAAAGCAAAAAAAACATAATAATGTTTGTGTTTTAGTCACCCATCCAACAGCCAACCAATACAAAAGTTGCTTAGCTTTAACGATCAGAGGCTGGCCACGCTGCGTCTTCTCGTAGAAATTAAACACACCTTTTTCTGATAAGTATCATTTTACGTAATAGCCATGTTGCGGAAGTGTTTCCCGCGCTGCGCCTGCGCATGCCATTGACACGAAACGAATAAACTAGAACATTGCGTTATACACCGCTGATTCGGACATTTGATATCGGTGGTAGAAGCCGATAAGAAAGGTTGGATAGATTTAATTTCTTGCTATTTTATTATGTATTTCTAACAAGAATTCGTTATTGAGATATTTTAAAGGTAATATTTGTTTAGCCGGTGACCTCGTTTTGTTATTATTATCAATTTAAGAATAATAGCTTCCAACATAAGTGAACATATAGACCTAAAAAATACGACACGTACAATTGTGTCGGGCTGGACGGAGAGAGAGAATAATATTGCAACAAATGAAATAGTGAATCTTCGCAACAACACAGCTTACGAAACACAAAAAAAATATAAAGATTTCCTACTCAATTAAAGTAAGTACTTACTCAAGTAAGAACGAAAATAAAAATCTAAATTTAACTGTGTATGTTGTATTTCAAAAGATTAATGTCATTTGAAATATCGGTCGTTTTTTTTTACTTATCTTAAATGCTTTGTCTGACCGCAAACCGTAAGTAATGTAACCTAATAAATAAACAGAATTTCTATATAAAAGTGAAAAAAAAAAACCAATTTTATATAGAAATTCTATGTTTATTTATTTGAAAAAATAACACTTTTATATAAAAAAATTATGTTTATTTACTAGGTTTAATTAATTATGTAACAGCCTATAATCAATAATAATATTGAAGGAATGTCACTAATTTGTATCCGAAAGTCTCATTCCATTATGCAAACAAGATTTGATGCGCACCTACATTTGGATGTCAGGGCCCGTTACTTTCTACGAAAAAAAGTTTAGGGGCCGTATAAAACATTCTAACAATGTGATAGAAATATATTATAGTAAGAAATCAAATCAAATTATAATTATTGATAGAGGTACAAGTATAATAATTTCGTAAATAACACGCCATGCGAAATGTATACTCAACTAATTGTAATATTTTCATATAGAAAAGTGAAGAAAAATTGCCGATTGACTAATTTTATACTCGTAGTATGATACTTATGCCTAAAGTTCACAATACTGTCTATCCTATGGCAGCTCCATCAATTGGATGGGATTAAACCATAAAAGTAAACACCCTATATCTGTCTGTATAATGACTTAATCACCACGCTTGCCAAATGCGGGTTGGTGATTACAAACTCGGGCTAAGCATCTAAGAATCCATATACATAAAATTTGAAAATCAAGAGCGCTGCATATTCCAGTGTGAAAATTCTATAAGCTAATACTTAAATTAAAACATCGTTAGCTTGTTTCGCAAAGACCCTGTCCCCTCGCCTACACACTCGGTCGAAATCATACAAAAAAATCTCATAACGGCCAGAGTCCAAGCCCATTAATGAGCGGCCAGTATCAGACGTAGAAAGCCTCTCTCGAAAGCCTTGGCGCGGTTCAAGAGCGCGCGGACAACAACCTTCATTGTCTCGAGTACAGGTGTGTAACATTGACACATTAACAAATGCGAGTAGATTGAAGTACCAACCACTTTTATTTATTATTATATATATATCGTTCCGTTAGCAAACTTATATTAAAAGAAGAAGGCATATTATGTCATGTGTTGTTACTATTTATTTATTTATTTTCACTCACGAAATCACATGTACATTAACTCTAGTATACAAAATAAGTTATGATGACTTCATACAAACAAAGATCTTTTAAATTTTCCGATATTTTCGAATTCATACTCGTATAACACGCAAAGGAGTTTAAAACTAAGTACGAGTACTTAGTAGTACCAACTAAAAAAATATTCTTCTTCTTCAAGTGCCTCTTCATGATTGAAGGTTGTCCGTTAGCTTTTTGAATTCTTCTTTGATCAAAGCCAGACGGAACAGCTGCTCGACAAAATGCTCGAAAAATTATTACTTTTGAAGATAAAACAAAATAAGGGGAAATTAATAGAAGAGACTTCTTGGAGGGAACAACGTTTTAAAAATGTTGTGTTTTGTTTTTATTGATATTAAGTAATGGTGGATTTTTAACAGTAAAGTGGTTCGTGAATGTGCATGAGTGTTGGCAAAAGAAACAAACAGAGCAACATTACTTTACAAAATCTCTTAAGAAAATTCTTCACATGACTTAATTTATTTTGAAAATCAGTAGGTTTGTTATTTGACAATGAATAACAAAATATATTTATTCTTTACAATTTTAGATGGTGGTTTATGGCCCGTTCTCCCTATCCATCCATAGGGAAGGCTCATGCCCCAGCAGTGGGGACATAAAAATGAGCTGATGATGATGATGAGACTAAGAAACTGTATAGATTTTTTAATAACTCATTTCCATTTTAAACATTAGATTTATAACCAGAAGGATGATCCTTTTTTCTGCCGTTAAGGCACATTGGCTAATATAAGTAAATAACAAAAATATTTTTTTTATATTCTGTTTTTGTATTAATATTTATTCTGCAATCAATTAAATTGGCATATGGCTATAAATAAAACTTGCCTATTATTAATAGATCGACGTATTGACATTGAATAAGGCTTGTTTTTAGGGTTCCGTAGTCAAAAAGGAACCCTTATAGTTTCGCCATGTCCGTCTGTCTGTCTGTCTGCCTCCAGCCTATCTCATAGCCTCTTAGTACTAAAAAGCTGTTATTTGGCATGGATATACATATTTATCACGCCTATAAAGTGGTGAACTAAAATTTTGAAAAATATTTTTTTTTAGGTTACCTCCTCTACACGTGAAGTGGTGATGTATTTTTTTGTCTACCCCATAGTGTGGGGTGTCGTTGGATAGCAACTTCAAAAATATTGCGGGTTTGTAGAATCAGTTTGTTGATTGAGGCATCCGTTTGTGAACTATTAAGCTATAAAAAAGTGCAAAATTTTGTTAGAGTCAAGTGTCTCCCCCCCTGCCAGCTAAATGGTTGTTTTTGGATACGTGAACAAACTCACGGTAGTTGTATATATGACGAAGTTAAAAGGAAAACTATCACAGCTAAGTAGGTTTTACAAGTTTACGAGTAACAGTCGACCAACTTATAAAATATACTTGGCGCAGTATAAATTCCTCATTGGGAACTACTTAAGTAACTTTGTCAGGTGTGTGAAACCGGTAGTATCTATATTAAATAAATGTTCTTAAAAGCCCTCTTTTCAGACTCCGCATTATTGAGATGGGCTACGGAACCCTACACTGCGCGTGGCCCGACACGCACTTGGCCGGTTTTATTTTTTGTTAGTTGGCTTGTTTAGTTTCAGTTGTTTTTTTTTATTAGCTGTTGGCCGCTTTTGACCTTTTTAGCATACTGAGTAACCAGGTTTTATTCGACTCTGGCTAGAAAAATAATGATCGGCTTTTCCGAAACCGGAGAACTTCCGGCTCTTCGCTCTTAAAACCTTGGCAAATTGATGACATCTATCTTTGCAGAGGAAGAAAAGTGAAAAGACGATGGGTTAAAGTGCTACAGGGAGAGGAAAATCTCAGCAGGCCCCACTAAGATAAGATAAGATAAGATACTACTTCAGCTGACGTGAGCGAAAACCAGAGGGCTCTAAAGGCTAGGCTTCGGGTGGCTTCGGCTCGGGTTCAACCAACATGTCGTGGTTGGTTGATAGTGTAGACTTAGCTTGCATGGGTCAGAATGGCCACGACAGCCTAATGAGAAGGCTAGGATCAGGTTGCCACAAGATGAGGTAATTCTGTATCTCCTGTGATATCATTGGTTTTATTTAAACAGATAACAAATTGTACACTTTATTGATTACCTTGTCAGTGTTATTCATTAAGGCGCTGACAACTAATGAAACAGCGCCCTCTGTCGATCTGCTTAAAAGCAAAAGGTATGCAAATAATGCGTGATTCACTGGATTCTAGTAAAACCTTAAAAAACGCAATTTATTTGAATTCTAGATGTTTTATTACAAAAAATATAACCATAGCGTTTTCCTAATAAGTATTACGTATAAGTATACCTAATTACGTCAACGTACTTTAGTGATGAAAAAGATAATCATGTAAATAAATACTGGTTAGAGGCGACTTTGGATTTTTTTTCTAATTCTGTATTTTGAATTATAAAACCTCGATTAAAAAAAAATTCAAAGTCGCCTCTAAACAGTATCTATTTATTTATTTATTCAACAATGTTTCAACGGCATTTAACTAAACACAAGGTACAGAAGATGTTACTTAAACATAAGCCAATTATAGAAACATATTATGCTACTAAAAAATGTTGACATAATTAATTAACGCAGGTAGGTAGGCAGTATAAAAAAAAATAAAAAATAGGTAAGTAGATGAAATTTGTGTGAATCTGATTGTGTTGTGTCGATGTGTATATGCGTGTGAGTGTAATATTGTGGTTGGTTTACATAGGCGCTCGAATTGATTATGACCGTTGGTTATTAATTGTAGTATACATTAAAATATTTTAAAGATTCAATCACAAACACTCTTTTAACTTAATTTAAGCTTATGAACTGCAGTTTTGAACAAAGTTTTGGATGTTGTAAATATATCAATATCAGAATAAAACTTATTATATTTACACGATTATCTTTTTAATTTTAAAGTACGTCGATGTAATTGGATATATTAATTTTAATAGGTAATTAGGCAACAATGGTTGCTAATATTATAGTCTATTATAACATAAGATATATGTTCTTGGCGTTGTATATTGTTTACTTTTATAGAAAACATGCATAAAGTAGCGCATTTGAGAGTGTTCAGCGCCTTTAGAATAATATCTCACACCTTTGTTTCTTACAGCTTCGTTCAATGAATCTTTGAAACGTCTCTGATTACATACAATTAAATTAATTTCAACAAGATCTACGCAGTTGTAAAGAAAATTAATCACTGCCATTATGAAATGTTAAATCATCACTCTTAAAAGACTTACAATGGCTTAAGTCTGGCTTTGTATCTTCATTTAATTTCCTTGTTAAAACTTTTGTGTTTAACAGTACTTACTTTCTTAAGTGGGAGAGGGAGTGAATGATGTGAGAGACATTTATTAATCTACTAGCTGTGCTCGCGACTTCGTCCGCGTGGAATAGTGACTTTCGGCAGCATTTTTAATTTTTTAGGCTCTTGTTCCCGTTTTTGGAACATTTTTCACTGATGCTTCGCTCCTATTAAACGCAGCGTAATGTTATATAGCCTAAAGCCTTCCTCGATAAATGGACTGTCCAACACAAAAATATTTTTTCAATTCGAACCAGTAGTTCCTGAGATTAGCGCGTTCAAACAAACAAACTCTTCAGCTTTATAATATTTTTGCCTTTTATTGTGCAGACGCTTTTACAACAGACTATCTAAAACTGACTTTCTTCAATAAATGTTTAACCGTATGCCATGGATATAAAGTCCAAAGTCTAATGAGGAAACTTGTCAGTTTATGGTAGCTGGTGGGCTATGTTTTAAAAGAGGTTACTTTGATATTTTTTTCTCTGTTATAAAACTTGACAAATCGTGTTTCTGCAACTAGCAAAATGAAAAATCATGTCATCAAATATAACTTTCATATGTTTTGTAATTGTTGGGAAAAATCAAGATCCCCGCCACTTAAATTTCCATTGCGTCGCCTTAAGCAGCCTTCGCAAAGACCGGTCATCAGATGGGTGACCAAAAATCTATCTTCTCGAGCTCCTCCGTGCTTCGGAAGCCACGTGAAGCCGTTAGTCCCGGCTGCATTAGCAGTCGCTAACAACCACCAATTAGTAATGAGCCCGCGTGGTAGTTTATGGTCCGTATTCCCTATCCATCCATAGGAAAGTATCGTGCCCCAGCGTGGGGACATAAATAAGCTGGTGATGGTAGTGGTGGTGGTAAATAACAATACTACCATACTCGACCTGGGAATTGAAACAGGCAGCGATATACAACAAAAATAAATTATCTCTTTTTTCAGGGTTGGAAGACACGGTGAAGCTGGTAAAGGGCATCGGTGGACAGTGCAGCGGCTACGTGGTGGACCTGGCCAAGAAAGAGGACATCTACCGGGTGGCGCAGCAGGTGCATCGAGACGTCGGCAGGGTGAGTACGACATACTGGTGATTGCCAAACCGGTGATCCCAGTCACCCTAGCCTAGATAGCGGCACTTGAAGGGACAGCGGTTTTTAATGAATCGCCATTCGAATACGTTAACAAAAACAAAAATTAACTAAATACGCTAACTTACGAATATTGGCTTAACGAATCTTTCGAAGCACGACAGAGCTCGAGATACTGCTTTGGTCACCCGTCCATCCAGATTGTCAACGCACCATCGTGCTCCTTAAAGATGTGCTATTGTGTGTCCCCGACACACAACTTAAATGCCATTAAAACAAGAGTTAACTGAAGAATTTCAACATAATTGAAATCAAATTAATTTTCATTACAAATTAGATGGTATCATTATTAAGCGCGTTACAAGAATTAGAGACCTTGGTATAATTATGGATTCGGAACTTTCGTTTAATTTCCACGTTGACCACGTATTAGGTTCAGCTTTTCGTAATCTTGGTTTTATACTCAGAATCAGCAAACCTTTTAGCAAAATTATTACTCTTAAAATACTTTATTTTTCATTCGTTCGATCTCTTTTGGATTTTTGTAGTACTGTATGGAGTCCATGTTATCAAAAACATATAAATAGAATTGAAAGAGTTCAAAAGAAATTTTTAAAATCGCTCAATTTTCGCAATACTATTGTAAGTGATGATGAATGTTACAATGACGCCTTGAGTAGGTATAAACTGTTAAGCCTTTCTAATAGACGTAAGATGTTTGACATTGTGTTTCTTTACAAAATTTTAAATTCCCTAATTGATTCATCTACGCTTCTTGGCAAGATTTCTATTGCTGTCCGGGGTCGTCGCTCAGTGCGTTCCTCACGTAAACTACCACTTTTCGTTTCTCCACGATTTACTAAAAATTATACACGTAACTCTTATTTGTATCGTTCCACCAACATATATAATAAAGAATTCTCCGATCTTGATCTCTTCAATATGTCTTTGAATGTTTTAAAATCAAATTTATATCTTAAGTTAAGTGTTCATAACACTCAATGATATTAAATAGTAAATAAAACTAATAATTTTTACATAAAGTAAGACCTCGTAATAACTGTAAGACGCGTTTTACCATGTTAAGTCTCAACGTAAATAAGTCTATTGTTAATGCTAATATTTAGGCACTGTTGGTCTTTTAAAAATACACAATTGTTATTAGAACTAGCTTTGTTAAGTACATGACTGTTGGTTGCCATAATAAATGAAAAAAAAAAAAAAAATAATAATAATTGACATACAAAATTGCAATATTCTCCAAATATGTAGCTATAACATAATGAATTATGAACTTCATGTGAATATTAGCGACTGTTTCACAAACAGAAAGATACAACTTGCGAGAGTAGAAACTTTTGAAACAGTGACTTTACAACACCGTCATTCTACGAGTAGTATAGACACTGCCTGCCACTACTGTTTTCATTGTAAACATTTTTATAGATTACGAGTGACGTTCAAATAATACTTTGTTCACAATTCATTCGTTTGCTGGGTCGTCAGCAACGCCGTTATTTTCTCTAAATTTTGTACATTAAACAGTAGACTATGTAATTACGCTTAAGGAGATAAGTGAACAAAGAGTATGTAGGTACTATATTTAGCCGGTTGTACCTAGACTAATCACATTTTACGGTTTTAGTTTGTACAGTGGTACAAACTTTGCACACATAAAGACAGTTAGTGAAACATTATCGAAAGGTGGAAAACCATTTTTCATTTTTTAATGCCAGTTTTTTATAACTTGGAAAATAATAAAAACGTAACCAATGGTGCTATCTGCTACCTGTTCTCAAAATCAATGCATGGAAAAGGATAAGATACAACTCATCATCATCATCATCATCAGCTCATTTATGTCCCCACTGCTGGGGCAAGAGCCTTCCCTATGGATGGATAGGAAAAACGGGCCATAAACCACCACGTGGGCCCAGTGCAGACTGGTGGTCGTTAACGACTGCTAATGCAGCCGGGACCAACGGCTTTACGTGCCTTCCGAAGCACGGAGGAGCTCAAGATGATAAATTTTTGGTCAACCATCCGATGACCGGCCTTTGCGAAAGTTGCTTAACCTCAGCACTCGCAGACCGGGCGCGTTAACCACTGCGCCATCGAGCTCCTCAGATACAACACATAGAGAAGAAATACCTTCAAAAAGTCTATTCCATGTCTTCAAGGAATCATCATTATCACCGTCATCGTGTGAAAGTCCCGTATTCGGACTCAGACCTTTCAAGGAGTACAATAGAGGACATTGACCCATAAGAAGCCCATAAGTTACCACACTAACTCAATGCGAATTGGTCATGTTGGTTCATCAACAGACTTATAGGCATTCAAACTTTTAATCTTATTTAGAATGTTTCTATAAAGCTAAGCATTACAAGTAGGTAGGTTTTATTGAATGCTTCTAGAAATGCATCGGTCTATTGTGACACTTAGTTACCAACTCCGAAGGTCAGCAGCGGGCGGTGGAAACGTTGCCCAATCTAGAGTGGCGTCCATGCGTTTCATCACGATCTGCAGCTGCAGCAAAAACTATGGCTAATAGCGAAATTTAAGTATTGTTGCACTGAATAATTGGATTGTGAACGCGGAGAGCAGATCCTTCACAGCGACTTTCGTTACCCGACGATGGTGACACTACTGTCACTTCATTTGTTTCGATCAGAGAGATATTTGCAATTAAAACTTTACAATCAAAGTCTTTTCCTTACCTTGACATGAAATAAAACATTTAATACGGATGCACACACGTTTATTTTACAATATTAGTCTTATCCTGACATTTCGAACTTTTTGCTCCTTTTTTACTTACATAAGTAAGTAAGGTAAAAAACAGGCACGGCATCGAATGGAAAGAGCAGCCGGGTATGAAACACTCCAAATCCTTCATAGGCGAAAACGCCTTAGGACGGAGTAAGTTCATATGCGGACGCAGCAGAAGGCAGGCCCGATTAACCATCGGTGCCTTGACAGGGCATTATGCCACAAAACAAATGCTACACAGAATGCACCTTTCAACAAATAGTTTGTGTAGGGCATGTGGAGAGCAAACCGAGTCAATGCAGCACCTACTGTGTTACTGCGACTCTCTGGCTAGGAAAAGAATGGGACTCCTGGGGTCGGCCTATCCGAAACCGGAGGACTTCAGGCTCTTCGCTCTTAAGGACGTTGCCAAACTTATGGCATCTATCTTTGCAGAGGAGGAAGAGTGAAAGGATGCTGGGGTTGCACAAAAGATCCCAATGGGTCGTAGTGTTACTGGGAGGTGGAAACCTCGGCAGGCCCCACTAAGATAAGATAAGATAAGTAAGGTAAGGTCCATAACTGTAAATAGGTAAAAGTAAACGCAAATAGATCCGAGTAGTGTTTTTTTTGAACATTTAATGTCCGTGAAACCAATGTCTTTTGTTTTATAACCATACTTGCGTTGTTAACGTTTTAACATGACAACGTTATAAAAAAACTGAAATTTCGGACCACAAACGGATCCCCATAAAAAATCAAAACCTCACCATTAAAATGTGTTAATTTTCTGGCTTTGATAAGATCTTTAACTTGTTTTTTTAGGGTTCCGTACCTCAAAAGGAAAAAACGGAACCCTTAAAGGATCACTTTGTTGTCCGTCTGTCCGTCTGTCTGTTTGTCAAGACCCTTTATCTCGGAAACGCGTGGAGGTATCCAGTTGAAATTAAAACCATATACTTACGTCCAGACAGACGGTAAGAACCCGTTTCTATGTATACAAGATTTTTAATTCTCCTTGCTTAAAATGTTTTTGTTTTGTTTATATAATTTTTAACGCAAATTTTGTTGCGAACATATTACAAAAACACAAATATTGAAAAAAATTCCACGAGCAAGATTTAAATTTCGGCGGGCTGGTTAGAACCACGATAACTCAATTGGGAGAGCACCTGACCCGGTATGTCAGAGAGGTGCAGGTTCCAATCCTGCTCGTGGATTTTTTCCAATATTTGTGGTTTTTTTTAAATAAATGTCTTCATTGTAATCGAATGGCAAGCAAAATAGTTATACAATTTTAAGTTTTATAATATTTTTGCGGCGGTATAGGAGCTATGTTTCGGAAGGCACGTTAAGGCATCGGTCTCGGTTCTTATTGTAAGATGTCAGTCGTTTAAGTCCACCACCCGCATTGTGCCAGCGTTGTTAAAACCCGGGTGCCAGCCTTCTACTAGGTAGGTAGGTAGCATACATCAACGAGGATTTATATAGCAAATTTTAATCCTCATACAAGTTTTCGTTTTTGCTAACGTGATCAAATGAAAAACAAAACTTGAACTATAGCGCAATTGCCTATAGGCAACCCGATCTCCCTATTCTACAAACAGTAATACACTATTGTTCATATGGAGAGCCTGTGCTTAGTACTGGGTAAGGTACTGGGACATGAAAACCAGCGCCATAGCTCCGGCTGTGGCATTAAACTAAGGAGAAGCCATTCAGGCATTTAAGTTTTTGTTCGTTTTTTCTTTTTAGTATGTGTATTGGTTTTGAAATGTCAAAATGAACGTTTCTTTCTTTATGTATAAGCTGATGATGATATGACTGATAATCTTCAACGTCAACAGAGTTTTAATACCGCGTTTGTATCTCCAGGTGACCTTGCTGGTGAACAACGCGGGCGTGGTGTCTGGTCGGTACCTGCTGGACACGCCCGACCACCTCATCCAGAGGACCTTCGACGTCAACATCTTGGCGCATTTCTGGGTAAGTCATCCAAGAACACAATAACGTCTCTGTGGTTCAGTGGTTAAGACCACTGCACCTACCTGAGACCCAAAGGCCCCGGGTTCGATTCCCAGAGGGGGTACATGTTTGTGTACTCGGTTTGGTTGGTGGTAGGGCTTGTTTGTTCGCCTGGCTAGTTAGTTACCACCATCTTATCTAAATATAAATAAATGTTTCCCACACCCACACCAATTTATCTAGCCCCAAGAAAAGCTTCCTTAAGAAACTCGAGAAGTGGTTAACTAGACAACGGATAAACATACTTAATATACTTAAATACATACTTATTATACATAGGAAATACCCAGACCCGAAACAATTTAGAAAAACAGGTATTTCTAAATTGATCCGACCGAGGATCGAACCCGGGACCTCAGAGATAGCGACACCATGAAAACCGTTGTGCAAGCCACTCGCCCAAGGAGGTCGTCAAAAATATGCCACCATAACATCAATGTTTGAATGTTTGTAGCATTGTTGTGTTTCGGCGGCTAGAGATAAGATAGCCAGCGCCTCAGTAGTTGAGGATCCCAAGTGAAGTGCGCTTCCACCATTGGCCTTACCATCACTACGCATCAGGTGAGATGAAGCCACATGCTTATCTGTAAGATATAAAAACAGAGGTTTATTATTATAAGCGAATATTTAGTTAAAGGTTAGGTTTTCCGTGTTTTTGTCTCTTTTAGTCTAATTTTCAACATTCAAAATCATTTATTCAGTTTAGGCTACAAATAGCTCTTATGAACGTCATTATGCCATCGGTCCGTAAGTCTACTCTGGACGGGAGATCATGTACGGTAACATAAAACGGAATATATATTCCAAGCTTATATTATGTTTATCAATAAGCCCTATGACGTCAGCTACGGTGTTTATAGGGCATGTCACACTAATGGCTGGTGAGAGTGTGAGAGTATAGGTTAAACACAATGAAGACTACCAGAACCTCCCTTAAAGAATCTATACAGAATCCTTTTCGATGGCGACCACCTTTATTTCCTATTTCTGCCGATAAGCAGCATGGAATTCCATTGCTGTACTCTTAAAAAAAAGTTACGGAAAGTCTCTTTCAGAGAAGTAGTACTGAGCGCTCCATTAGGTAGAACCAAGCATTACGACCTCTTCGGAAAGTAAAGTAGAGTTAAAACCTTGCATTTACCTTCCAGACTGTGAAAGCGTTCTTGCCGGCCATGATCGAGCACAACAATGGCCACATCGTCACTATCGCGTCGATGGCCGGCTACGTGGGCGTGGCCAAGCTGGTCGACTACTGCTCCTCCAAAGCGGCTGCCTGCTCCTTCGACGAGTCCCTGCGACTCGAGCTCAGTGTCAAAGGCATCAATGGAGTCACGACGTCACTCATCTGCCCGTTCTTCATCAGGTCTACGGGAATGTTCGACGATGTTAATTCGAGGTATGGATCTTCATTTGTTTTTATGTAAAAAACAGCTAACAAGCTGTCGAGCCACCTGTTAGGACGTGGTCAACGCCACCCATGGGCATCTGCAGCATCGGCGAAGCTGCATATATTACATACTTTCAGCGCGCATCCAATGATGTATAAAACGGCACTTAGCCATTTTTCGATTTGCGCGGTATTGTTATGTAAGCGACGATATGCGTTACAAACTTTTTCCAAAAAAATGTGAACTTCTGCTAAGGGAGAGAGTAGAATTCCTGACTGGAGTGCAACTAGTGCAAGGCACAAGACAGTCAGCCTATGGGTTTATTAAGTTGTAGCGACTTCGATAGCATTCAACGTTCGTTTGTTTATGTTACGAGCTTAGCTACTGCTCCTGAATAGCAGCTGAGAGTGAATAGTTTAAGACAGACCCCGCGCCCATCAAAAAATCAAACTATACCTAGCTAGCTACTACCATCTTATCATCCATCCAATATGTCGCCAAAACATGCGTTGTTGTGTTTCGGCGGCTAGAAATAAGATAGCCAGTGCCACAGTAGTTGAGGATTCCGGGTGAAGTGCGCTTCTATATTAGGCCTTATTATCCCTTAACATCACTGTGCTTACCCGTCAGATAAATAAAAGTTAGCTTTGTTTAAAAGTAATTTGGAGCTTATAACCTTCTTTCATAATTTCAGATTCCTACCACAGCTGAGTTCGAACGAGGTGGCTGACCGCGTGGTGCTCGCGATCCGCACTAACGAGGCCTTCGCGGTCATTCCAGGCATACTCCGAGTACTACTTTGCCTGAGATGGTACGTAACTTTTGGCTTTTTATCAAAAACAATTTAGTAAAATATATTTACGACGAGGGGGTTAGGTAAGGTTGGATTGCGTGGGCGAAATAGTTTGCATTGAAAATGAACTGGTTCATAGGAAGTTGATGTAATTGATTGATACAAGCTTATTGTTGGACAGTGTGTACCCGATATGAAATATTTTGTTAAATAATAAAATTTATTATCACAAGATATTATACAATATGTAACAAAAAACCTGTCCGATCCGTAAAGGTGTTATTAGGTATCGAGATTCAGTTCTATTTTTACGTAGTTAATTATTTTAAAATTATAAGTGAAAAAAATTTACTTCGATAAAAAAAATGTTAAATGACAAAATTTACATGGCAATACTTTTGTCGGCACTTCGGCAGGTAGGACCCATAGGACCTTTGGCACCGCCGCCATAGATAGAAAATGTGATCGCATTTATAAAAAAATATTAAAATAAATCAAAAAAACCCGACTGCTAAAACAACTATAAAAACAATAATATACTCGTAAAAAACGGGCTAACATAAAAATAACAGCAAAAAGATAACTGAAAAGAAAAAAAACAAGCTCTACGATCCCAGAATTTTTGAGCAAATTCAATGTTGAATGCAACGTGAAATATTTCCCTGTCCGATACCTATACTAAAATAATAAAATCTATAATAAATGAGTATTTATAAATACATTGAATATTGATAGTTGTCGCAGGCGGGGACAATCACCAACCAAAGAGAGTGCGGATTTAATTGAGCTAGCCACGGCCGCTTGGTTAATGATTGTCCCCGTCTGCGACAACTATCAATATTCAATGTTTTTAAAAACACTCATTTATTATAGATTTTATTTTATGTTAGCCCGGTTTTTACGAGTATATTATTGTTTTAGCTGTCGGGTTTTTTGTTTTATTTTAATATTTTTTTTTTTATTAAGTATAATTCCGGATTCATGTGTTTATAATACACCATGCCGTTTAGGCTGTAGGGCGTGCCAAAGAAATAGACATATATACACACATACATGTCACACGCAGTCGGGTAATTAGCATAATTTTGTGGTAATTTGAGCAATTTCGGTCCAAAAATCTTGCTTTTTAAATTACGATAACTCTTTTATTTTTATTAATTTTTTTTTTTGTTATAGTTATTTGTATAGGTACCTATGTACCCCCTTCCGATCGGACAGGGTTTTTTTTACAAATTGTATATATTATCGCCAGTTAAAACAAGCTATATGGGATCGCAGAAAATGTTGTAAATATACTGATATTCAAACTTCGTTTGAAGATGGCATATATGATGATAATAATAATAGTATTGTCATAGGCTGGTACTGGAAATCAGCGCTACGGGTTTACACGTAGCTCATGCCGAGTACGAATTCATTTTAGCAGCACTGTACTTGCAACAATTGATGCATAAATTGGCTTTGTACAATATATTTCAATTATCTATAAATTAAGTAAGTATAGTCTTTAACTGTCCCACTGCTGGGCAAAGGCCTCCCTACATTACTACAATTATTTATTTACTTATATTTTTTAAAGTTTCACGTTTTTTTGTATGTAATGTTGCTCAGTAACAAAATACAAAGAAGTTAAAATACTATTCAAATACAATGTCACTCTACATAGCACAGTGAATAATTGGTGAGAAAAAAGTTGCGTGCAGACTGCCTGTCTAGAAAAAAACACATAGGTACATGTAATGTTCACAATTATATGAAATGATGATGGTTTTTGACCAATTTGTTTGTAAGTGGAACATTTAACTGTTATAAAAAAAACACTTTCCGCTTTGTTCAGGCCGTGATACTATTAATCTTTCCCACGAAACCTAAGTGTAAATAAGAAAAAACTAGGTACCTACTTGGATATTGCGAGTGTCATATCAATTTTAGTTTTTTACATAATGCCATAAGTTTCTTGGGAAAATTGTACAGTATCACCACATGAGGTATCACTACCATAACAAAACCCAAAGCGTTTGATAGTATTTTGAAATTTACCTATCCTTTATGAAATCTCCCCATGCTTTGGAGGACGAATAACTTACGTTATTGTCATAAAACGGCAGTTGTAAAAACATGCTATAACCATCTTCATTAGACCAGCGTATTAGGTCTATACTTAGCCTGATCTCACAGATTAAGTAAAAGTTCCAATCTCACCAACGGAATAACTATGGTGAATAAGAATTATGAGACTGTTGAAGATTAATTTTGTTATAAAACAAAACAAATTCTAACGATGTTTAACTTTCAGGGCAGTGCCATGGAAAGTGGTGTCAGACATGATCCGAGTGATCGTACCGGACGCGGTGCCCATGTCGCACGCGGTGGCTGCGCCCGCGCCGCCGACCGCAGCCGCAACCGCAGTTGCCGTCGCCGTCGCCAAGCCAGAGTCGCGCCCGATGACGTTGGTGCCGCCCGAGCGACACGACCGACAAGTCTGATCTACGACACTATGATTAGCTACATGGCGAAATATTATGAAGAAGTTACAGTAACGAAATTAGATGACCGTTTTTGTCAGTGACCTTATTAGTGCCCACGTCCGATGATCGGTGACCGATTTTTGTCGGTGAAAATGAAACGCATGGATTTCTATGTTGCAACGCACACGTCCGTCCTACAAAAAATCTGTCACAAATTATGTAATAAAACCTCGGCGAAAAAATCGGTCCGACTATCAGTCCTAAAAAAGTCGGTCGTGGGCGGGCACCGTTCCACAAGGAACAAATATCCACTAAAAACCCTAGTATTATCCTTTGTCAAGGCCGCTAACGGCAAGCATCGAGATTCACCCCGCAATATTATAGCCTGGGAAAGTTTGGTTGCCCCCCAATAACCAAACTATGGTAGAGGAGGAGGGACGTCCTGAACTAGGTACTTCATAATAGTGAGCTTAGCGTTGTCCAACCATCTTGGGTTCACATGACAGACGAAGCACTTTACCTTTTGTTGTAGGCATACATACAAACAGCAATGCTTTTCGCTTTTACCATTCTACTATTTACTCAATCCTTATCGCAATACCGAGACATCACACGTTTCTAACCACATCCTCCAGTGAGAATTGGGCAAGCAGCGCGGTGCCTTATAAACATAGTCTGTTCAAGTCTGTTGTCATGTGCTGCCATTAATATCATATTGACGGTGGTTTTGTAAGCTCACATCGACGAAAATAAGAATGATGAAAACATTTTTTTTACGGTGACTAAAATAGCCTCAAATTTTGATACTTAAGTTTTCATACTAAATCGCTATGATGTAAATATACCTAAGCGTGGTAGCACCTTGCCGAAAAATCTTGTCGCGACATTATCATCTTTAAAAGCGACTCTCTTTTGTTTCATTTACAAAGTGCTGAGATACCTAAAGCGAACAGCGCCATCTAGGACCAAATCGTGTACAAAATTGAGTAAGTTATTTAAACAATTAAACTTTGTATGGAATTTACATTTTGTGACATTTGGGAAACATTATATAATGCCTAAAAAAACTAATATAAATGACAATAACTGTCTTGTCAATGTTTTCTAAAGTTTACACGAACGCTACATATACATCAATTTAGTGGATATTTTGTAAAAGTTCCACTACGAGTAGCACTAACCAGAATATTCTTGAAGATTGCGCTTTTCCGCGATTTGTTAAGAACCGTTTTGTAGTTATATTTATCGTCTTTTAGATCTTGTATAATATGGGTTCTATTGTAGATAGTAAGTTTGATAATCATGAAAATAAAATCGAGGGGCCTTAAGCATAGGATAATAATACTGTAAGTGGTAAACTGTAAGTCTCTGGGGTATTAAAACTGTAATTTATGAAAGTCATTTATGTTATGGAAGGTAATCGTAATAAATAAAATTTTCTTCGATTTTTTTTATTATTCTGAAATAAATGTGATAATGCAGTTACAATGATAATTTGTAAAAAATATTTGACTGCGACTCATAGCTACTGTATAAAAATGCTACCTTTATTAAAAGGTTACTAAGGTAAATAATGTTTTAAGGTTAATTGGTACTTAGTCAAACTAATAAAGGCGCGTCATGCATGACTTAAACGAATTTATATAAAAATATATTATGTATAAATACATAACGTTACGTAACGTTACTTTTTAATTTCAGTACAAATGATCATTAAATGAACACTTACATTTTAAATCTTTTAATTAAGCTGGTGAACTAGACGCCGTTAATCCGTTTCTCGGAAAGCACATTTAGCCGTTTGTCCCGGTTGCTCTCGGTAAATAGTAGGCGTTAACGCACCAACTGGCATTGGACAAATCACGATAACGAAACCGAGACTGTGTGACAACATTTTAACTCGTTTGCCTCCAGAAGGCGCTGTTTCAGTGCCACACAAACTCTTGTTTTCGTTAACGTCATAGCTTTGAACAACGGTAAAAATTAGGTAACGTTACGTCTATCTCACAAAGATAACTTTAAAAGCAAAGGTAACGCTATGCTGGTTATGCATCGTTACCCAGGTGACATTTTTAATGGTAAATTAAATAACCGCTCTACGCGGATTGGCTATAGCGCATTAGGTAATGTAAAAAAAGAACGATACCTGTACTAGATATCTAACGTTACCTACGTTAACGTTTAATAAATAATGTAAATAATAAATATTGCCGCTACCAATTTAACTTAATAGAAATAACGTTGCTTATAGTGTGAATTTAGCAAAAGTTATTAAGCCGTGGTTAACGTGATGAAAGGACAAATAAAACTCGTAGGTACCTAGCATCTTGTATCAGTACTTATGGTGGTTTATGGTCCACTCTTCTGGAAACCTAGGCCGAGCAGCAAAACTTTTAAAGCCTGATGATAACACTAAAACTGATGAAAACTACTGTAAATTGTATTATAATTTGGGGTGATTAAAATTAATGTGATATTTGATGTTACTTACTTATACGTGATGGAGTTATGTGATGTCTTTGTGGTTTTTTTTTTATGTTTTTTAAATATTTTAGATTTTGTGAACAGAGAAAATCAATTATACCTAATTAAGATTTAATTTCAATATTATTATGTAACTTCACAAAAAAAATGTCTTCTGCCTAAAGATCACAAGTAACGTTTTACTGTAGTTCTTGGAGTTAAAAGTAGTTATAGTGTAATGTATCTTTAAGTTGTTATCATGAGAGTCACTTGTATGAAAATTAGTTTATTATGAGACTTAAAATATTCATAAATAAAACGTGAAATATTACGTCGTTTTTTTTATTTCAACTTCATAAAATATTTAGATAAATAAGCTATAAGTAGTTTTTATTTAAAAAAGCTTTAAGTACAGGAACTTACAATAATTAAAAAGACTTATTTTATAAGAATTTAAGTACGTGTGTTTAATTGCAGACGACTAGCTTTCGTAACTACCTGAAGACACTTATTATCACATTATTACAATAATTAATAACTAATTATCTTTCTTAAACCAAAAGGTTATTTATGGCTTATATTTAGTCCTAACTAAAACAGAACAAGAATCTAATAAGTATATCAACGTGAAAGTACATACTTTAACATAAAATCACTTTATGTTTATGTGGTAAACTGAGCCTTGGAAAAGTCAATAACCAAAATAAACTGAAAGAAAAGAAGTTGGTACAGTTCCTAGTGTAAGCTTTGTTTTTGTACGGCGGCATTGAAACAGCACCTCCTGGCGACATACAAGAAGAATTAAAAAAATCCCATACAAATTTTCGTTTTCGTAAATCGAAAGGATACGGATAGTAAACAAAACGCACACTAGACACTCATTCATACAAACATAACACAAAGATAACTCATTCATACAAAATCATAGTTTTTAACCTTTTTACCGCCAACAACTTCTATAGAAGTTCGAGATTTTCGTGCCGTCCACGCCAGCACTTCTATAGAAGTTCTTCTTTGTACCTACTTTATTAAAATACATTTATACGTTGGCGTACAGCGGGACATCGCGTGCAGGATAGTTGGGCGGCGAAAAGGTTAAATTCTCTTACTGCCGCAATCAAAGATATCAAGTGCACCTATTTTTATTCATTGTGAATACGCACTTATAATACAGTAGTAAGCGTCGTTTTGGAAAAAAGAGAAAAGGGATATCGCAAAATTCTATAAAATGCAAATTATTATTGTACTTATGACAGATATGTACAAATTATTAAATTACTCGAACCCTTGGCTTTGAGCTGAAAGTTATACTTTGAGCGCTAGATTAGGTACAGCGTTTTTTGTACTCATAAAGTGCCCTTAAATTATGTAAAGAAGCAAGATGAAATATTTTCAACGATACCTTACAAAACCTGACTAAATGACAGACAAATGCCACTCTTAAATATTTTCTATATTTTTTTCTATAGGGCAAAGAACCTTATAAACAACATTAACATGCATTAAGACACAAAATCCCTTCATCAACAAAACAATCAATCATTCTTTTCCCTATTGTAAGCTTCAGGCATTTTGAATTCTGAAATCGGGGAGATATACAAAGGGTTCAGCTCTTGCATATGCTTCCTGCTCTCTTCCGCTTCACTGAGGAATTTGGCGTAAGCTCTTCTATCGGCGGCTACTTGGGCTATCTTGATGCCTAGTATGACAACGAGGCCCGCTGCGACCACACAGCCCATGATAACGAGCGCATTGGCCATGATCCTCGCTGTGGTCGGCTGGTAGCACTCCACAGACCTGATGATGATCTCCATGGCAACGAGGGAGCTGGTCGCAGCACTGTACGTGTATTTGTATTCGCAGTCTTCGTCGTCTTCGCTACGACGGTGGATGCAAGAGATCTCACCGCTTTTGAACGCATCTGAAAGAAGATTAATTTCATTTTAAGTTGACCTCTTTGTTGAGTAGCGAATGAAGTAGGTAAGTATACTTGTAGTAAAAACCTTTTTAAAAAAGACAAAAATCGGGAAAATAATCTAAGTAGGTAGGTGAAGACTTCTTGGCGGGAAAGTGAAGAGTCATGTCTGCGATTTTGTTTTATTTTCTAAAATTTGTGCTAAGTCGAATATTAATGTGAAATAATGGTGGATCATTAACCGTTAAGTGTTCGTGAGTGTGCATGAGTGTTGGCAAATGAAACAAAACAGTGCAACTTCACTTTTCAAATTCTCTCAAGAAGTCTGCCCGAGGACTTAGTAAAGCCCCACATCTTTACTGAGATACTCGAGGGGTTGGGGGTATATCATTTCTCACTTCTCATTTCTATTATCATTCATCATCATTATGTACTGAAAGGAATTGTATATTTATGTATTACTTGTAAGAAAAATGACTTTGACACTGGTTAAATGTGCTAATCGCACAAAGCCATCAACTACAGGAAAAAAAAAAAAAAAGTAGGTAGGTAAGTAGTTTATATACGGATCTACACGTCACGTGTAACACGTGAGTATTAAATACATAACTAACTTTATCGTAACATTTCGAACCTTTGAAAGGATCTGTAGTCACAGGAACTCCTACGAGTATCTATATAAGTGTTTCATATCTGTAACCAAATAACATACCTAAGTAGAAATACATATTTTTCTACTGAAATAATTAGATATTTACATTTTACTTAGGTACATTGTACAGGTTCAGTGCGCATTTGAGCTAGCTAAATTACACGTGGTCAACTCCATAACATTTAGAAAGTGTCAGTGCGAAATCTCACAATCGTGTGCAACTCTCATTACAGTTAAAGAAAATGAAAGAAAGTCCAATTTGCGGTCTCATTGCTTTAAACAACCAGTACCGCCGATTAACTTTTCGGTATCAGAGTCATTAAAGTTTAAAACAGTGATTCCGCACAGTTAGCTTACCGGGAGCCGTGATTGCTGGTCGTTAGTGGTGGCGTTGAACGACCGCACTTTCAGCTACTACGCCAGGAGCTGGCTGACTAAAATTTGGGATAAACACCGCTCTTTTTTCTCACACCATGCAAAGGATTCTTACGGTAGGTTAAAACAAAATCGACCTATGCGAAACCAGAAGACTAATAGCTCTGCTTTCAAAGACGTTGCCAAGCTTATGGCAGTCATCTCTACAGAGGAAGAAGAGTGAAAGGATGGGGTTGCACAAAAGATTCCGATGAGTCAAAAATGCTACTGGGAGGGGAAACTACGGCAGGTCCCACTAAAATAAGATAAGGTGTGAGTAGATCCATAAAAGTAGTTTCATTTGAAAATAAGGTGTGTCACACACACGCTTCGATCAATAATGTACGGTCGCCCAAAAAATTGGTTTACCACCCTAAGGTTGAATGTCGCATGGCAGATTCATAGACGATAAAGATTAGTTTCGCTTGCAGATAGATCTGACAACTTCTATTCAATTCAACTTCTTGAAATATGGCTCTCGCCATCTTTATTTGATTAGTTTACTCTAGATTACTGTTTGTTTTGACAAAATGTCAATTGTCAGTTTTCTTTTTATCAAATAGAATTTGGTTGTCTAATATAAATAGTTTTTATTACTTTTGTTTAGAAGATTTATATTTTCTTTACAGTAATTAATGTCTTATCCATTTGTAATAAAGGTTAAAATGTCATGCACTTATAAGTGACCTACGACGTATGAATACTTAGCAATTAGGTTTACGTCATTATTATGCATCTCTTTCAGTGATATCTAGTATGAACGTTGATGAAATTTTTGATGACTAGAAAACTAAATCAAAACTGGTACACCACTTTCTTGGGCCACTGTACTAGATTCTTGATGAGCGCTTGAAAAACGGTAACTTTAGGGCCACAGAGCCACATGACGTTTGTGGCGATGACAGTACTTACAAATATTTTGCAACCTTAATTTATATTTAAGATTTAAGTGTAGGAACATACTATGCCGAAATTACGCGACCGTAGTTCGGCGTTTTTGGCTTCAGAGGTTAAGAGCGTTTACGCCGCCCACTAGCGCCACTAATGATAAAAAAAAACATATCTACTAATTAGAGATAGAAAATCAAATTATGCTCAACAAACTATTTGAATGAAGTAATTTAGCATTTTTACGTCACCTAATGAACACCTCACATGTTATGATTTAGTTAAATAAGACGTTACGGCCACTTTTAACTATAACGCCATATTTAACTAAACCATAACATGTCAGGTGTTCATTAGGTGACGTAAAAATGCTAAATTACTTCATTCAGATAGTTTGTTGAGCATAATTTGATTTTTTATCTCTAATTACTAGATATGTTTTTTTTTCATTGGCGGCGCTAGTGAGCGGCGTTAGACGCTCTTAAAGGCTGTACGCTATAACGCAACGTAATTTCGGTATTATGTGTCGTCAGAAATTCAAATAGCATTGCAAGCGTAATCATGCCGAACTCCAGTCGCGTACCTTCGGTATAGTGTGTTTTTACACTAAGTTTCGCGGAAAGCTAAAGTTGTTGATGCTATCCAATAATGTTTTTTCAAATTTTGTTAATCAAAAAATGTATAGGTAGGTATGAGCAAACTGGATCCCTACCCGATCCTCTAAATGCCACAACACATTTACAGAATACACTAAACATGCACACTAGTCTAGCCCCAAGACACCGTACTCGTAGAACAAGGGTACGTAGAACCGGTTCACACGCGCTCTATACCAGGTACAGACATGTACCTGGGCGCTTCTCTCCTCCTCCACGGCCCGGTCTACCCGAGCCGAGGTCTGTGCCTTTAGAGGCGCCTTCGGGTGGTTCCGCTCCCCGATCCAATCCGAACCCTTCGGATAATCTAGTACGAAACGGGGACGCGCACTTTTAAGTGTGCGATGCCGTTCCCTCTAGAAAACCTCCGAAGGTGATTCGTTTCACACGGCTTGGTGACGCTGAAAATCTCTCTCAAAAAAAAAACAGGATCACTTTCGAGATGCATTTTTGTTCCGGATTCTTTTACTAGATATATCTAGTACCTACATTATTGATCGAAGGTCACACGTCTCGCCGTTGACCGTACCTGCGCCCTGCAGCCGCTCGCTGACGGTGTAGTTGACGCTGCCGATGGTGCAGAGGTCGCTGCAGGTGTTGTTGAGGTGGCAGCTCACGCAGGGCTCCGCGTTGGCGCACAACGGGTTCTCGCACGTGGCGCACGTCTCGCAGAACATTCCGGAATATTTGACGCCGTCTTCGGTCACTCTGCATTGGCATCGTCCTGGGTATATTATGAGTTAATGAAAAGGCGAAATAGTTACAGAACTACAAACACACCTTGCTCCATGTGAAGAAATTTCAGCAGTATCGCTTAGGAAACAATCCATCAATATCCGAAACAGTCCAACAACTACTAAGACAAACGCTGCAACCGTATCCTGAGCAAGCTGTCAGCTGTTGCCAGGTGCTATTCAAGAGTAGAGAAAACAGCTACACAGTCGCACCTTTTGCCCCAGCAGCGCTAGCAATGTACCGTCTAGCGAGGTTATCCATCAAATGTTACTTGACACAGGTTGAACAGAAAGTGCGAGTTTTATTCGCCGATTACGTAAAAGAAAACGGAAAAAATTATGGCATTGAAACAGCACTACCTGGAATTCGAGGAAAGTTAAAATTTTGTCATAATTATTCTCATTTTCGTCAACGTTATCGAATGGCGAATGAAACTCTTAAAAAAGCGAATGAAACTCTAAAAGAACCAAAAAGTTTGTTTCTTTTACGATACGTTTGATTCTGTAGGCGCTAAAGACTCCTTGCCTTTGAACGCTAGGGCCACTTTTGGCGCTACGTAAGGATCCATTACTGTGATCAAAGTTACTCTCTTGATTTTAAAGTAATGCCGTTCCATGGTTGGTTATACCACTAACCACAGACGCAGTCGCCGTGTCCCGAGCAGACGGAGCCGCCGCCGGGCGCGAGGCAGGAGTCGGGGGCGGCGGGGCAGTCGCACGCCGCGCCGAGCCACCCGTCTGCGCAGGCGCACTGCCCGCACACGCAGGTGCCTCGCCCCACGCCGCCGCACTCGATGCCGTTCTCACTGGAATTGTGAAAAGTGTGTAATTAAGCTCAGAACGCTGGCTGTAAATCGGGATTGTAAACTTCAGAAGATGTTAAAAATAGCGATGTTATCGTGGCACCAGTGTCCGACACAATTTAATTTAAATTTTACGGGATGACAGCTAAGCAGCAGGCGGTCTGTATTCCATTGTTGATGAAGGTTGATTGTTCTGCTCGTTGGTTTTCATTGAGTAGGCTTCCAACATCTCCGGCACTAGTCTGGAGAACTAGTAGAGGCGCCCGCTAGATGCTAAAGTCTCCGGTTGAATCAGCCGCGTAGGATTTTGGAATTGATCAGGTGCCTGGATGGGTACCGAGAAGTGAGTGGGCTTACAACTCCGCCACCAAAGAGGACATTTGGTAGTTGACTTTAGAGTTGACGACCCGAGCAGTGGTATCTGCGAGTTGTACTCTTAGTGCAACAAGAAGTGAGCGAGCTTACAGCTCCGGTAACCTATCTGGATATTAGGTAGTGAACTATACGTGTCCACGGGGCAACTTGCTCGAGACACTAGTCTTTAAAGTACCGGATGAAGGATGCGTACTGGCGTGTTCTGATCTAGCATTATGACCTGACGTAGATGGTCCCTTGAGCTTGCGTAAGCACATAATAAATAACATGGCGTAAGGATGTCTGACTCATAACTTTATAACTGTAAGGTTGGTGGGGGGGTGTCAGTATAAACTTTAAGTAGTGTATAACAAGGTGTGTGTTGATGATGACTAAAAATCAATAGTAGGTATACTAATTCCGAAAATTCGGCATTTGATTTCCAACTCGGCAGAGGTGCGCGCGACGGACGATGCGAGCGGGGCGTTCGAGCTGGTTTCGATAGCAGCCAGCAGTGGTGCGAGAAATAGCGCCTAGAGAAAGGGTCATAGTTATACCGCGCCGGTCACCAGCTCTATCTGTCGTCCTGATCTATACTTGCTCTAAGTGACCCAATTGATACTTCGAGGAGGAAGAACTTTCTAATTAGGCTCGTAGTTGTAATGTGAAAAGCTCTTTCTGTTATACCTAATAAGAGCAATGTCAGAGCTCAGTCTGTACATGCTGAACAGGCTAGAGTTCTGGTGGCGTTTCATTCCAGGCACTATCATATGCTGGCAGTTTACTCACATGCTGCGTTCACAGGAATTGCACTGGCAGTAGCAGCCACTGGTAGCCGCGGTCACAGTTGCACTTGCCGCAGAGGCAGTCGCCCGCGCTGAAGCAGGCTATCTCATGTATTGGCAGTCTACTCACATGTTGCGTTCACAGGACTTGCACTGGCAGTAGCGGCCGCTGTAGCCGCGGTCGCAATCGCACTTGCCGCAGACGCAATCGCCTGCGCTGATGCAGGCTATCTCATGTATTGGCAGTCTACTCACATGTTGCGTTCACAGGACTTGCACTGGCAGTAGCGGCCGCTGTAGCCGTGGTCGCAATCGCACTTGCCGCAGAGGCAGTCGCCCGCGCCGGAACAGGCTATCGCTCTGGTGGCGTTTGGCTCGCGGCACTGGGCTACCAAAGCTGCTGAGGCTGTCTCATCTTCTATGGAGCAGTTACACGTGGGACCTGACCTAGAAATATGTTTGTTTATTTAACTTTAGATCACTTTGTAATTGTACTCTTTGAAGTAATAAAGAAAATATCTTAGCGTCTTATAGTCTTAGCTTTTAAAGTCAATGTGATTTTTTTTTGAACTTTTGGACGCTTTCTTTCTTCGGGCCTAAGCTACTTTACATTTGATGGTAAGAAAAAATAAAGCCAAAGATATGGTTTGTTGAGGATGTTTACTCGAAACTCTCACTTACTGAAGAACTAGTTCTCCTTTGTCTAACTGTCAAAACCCAACAATGGCACTTACATGGTTGCTATGGCGATAGGCTTAGATAAGATGGTGGTAGTTAGCCAGGCCCATTTGAAACAGGCCTTATCACCAAATATAGCAATTTCAAATACACAGACACAAACCCGGAAAATCTCAACTATTTCGTGTTTGCTTCTAAAGTAATGCTTACCATCCCTTGTTGCACTGGCACACCCCACAAACGAGGTGCGAGTTGCTGGGGCAGGACAGCGACATGTCCTTTAACTGGTCACCCTCGCAGTCGCAGCCGCATTGCAATTCTACTATCAGATCCAAGGAGTCCTGACCTAATTGGTTCTCAGCTATTCGGATGGTTTGGGTCATCTGAAAAGGTAGTTTAGTTCTAATTATGATGTTTCGTGTCGTTAGGCCGTTCGTACCACAAGCTGTTCAGCACGTGGTACGAACAGCTCATGGTACGACGGCACGTAGTACGAACAGCTCGTGGACGAATGGCACGTAGTACGAACGGCTCGTGGTAAGAACGGCTCGTGGTACGAACGGCTCGTGGTACGAACGGCTCGTGGTACGAACGGCTCGTGGTACGAACGGCTCGTGGTACGAACGGCTCGTGGTACGAACGGCTCGTGGTACGAACGGCTCGTGGTACGAACGGCTCATGGTACGAACGTCCGAATGAATGTTTCGAATTGAGTCAAAAGATCGAACTCAAAAACACTCTTAACGTATATACCTACTTATAATCAGAATACGCTTGCTTCATATATTACATATAATATTTCCATTAATTTACTAGAAGTGTAATTAAGATAGGGAGTATTAGGACACAGGTGTGGGGGATTTGCGAATACGTAATGGACTGCCAACAAATGACTGTTCTATGATTAATGTGTGTCAGAAAGTCGCAAGTTATAGTTTGAGCATTTTTTAGTGGAAAGTTAATCAGAAATGACATAGACACACTAAGTCAACTTTTAGGATTACGTTATCAATTTAATATATTAAGCATCTGTTGCTTTTTAATTAAAACCTAACCTTTTTATACTCGGGACACGAATCCAAACGTAAATGAGCTTCATAGTTAAGTGTCATTCCATATTCCACACCGGTGCATCTGGTAGTTTCGACAAAAGATCCACCTTTCACTCCGCAATCAGTGAAGTATTGGACTTTCACTGGACCTGAACTGGAATCATCCTCAAAGTCTACGACGCTCACGATGTTTTCGTAACCCATCTTGACTAATTTCAATATATTCGAACTGTCGCTTTCCAATTTAGCAACGTATGTAAAGTCTTCCAGAAGCTGATGAATATTGTCGTAGTAAGATTTCACGCTATCAGTAACTGCAAAAATAACGTTGACCTGAAAAATAAAGCAGACACGAGTAAGCATTCAAATAATCTGTCTACACAATATCCGTGGTAGATACGCGGTTTTATTCTTTACAAACTCACTTTACCTTGTACTTATCTAAGAGTCTATATACTTGTCCTATAGATGGGTAATCGTATATGACTGAGTCAGCATAGTAACCGTTTTCATCTAAATGGCATTCTCCGTCATTTCTTATTGTTGCACCAGCTGCAAAGGCAAAATTAGTTTCTTAACTTTGACAATCAAATAAAATCTTGCCTGGCATCCGTTGTGATTAAAAACCCTTTACTATAATTAATGGTATCAGGCGTTATTTTGCGGAAATCCATGGTACAGAAAATGTCATTTATTTCAATATTCTTTTTAAACCTTTACTGACTGCAGATATAGCCTTAACATTGTCAATTGATAATATTAAACGTATGTCTAGTACGTCTAATCACAATAATTGGCTTTAAGCGCTTAAGCACCTTACTAAATTTATATGTGTACTCAACTATAATCCTCATCTTCCACGTCTTGTATAAGGTTCCATAAATTTTATGGAACCTTTTACCTTTTTATTTTTAATTTTGACAACAAAGTGAAACTGGAAGCGTACCCGAGCCGTATTGTCAGAGGGCGCGGGTTCAAATTCCGCTCGTGGAAAAATTTTCAACACTTTTCCAATTTGCTCGCAATATCTTTGAATACACATAAAAACCTTCAGCATTAACGTACTTTAAGTTGTTTTCTAGATAGAGTCTTATTTTTATAGCCACTTGTGTCACATCTACTAAGAAATACGCTGAAGACCCATTACCAAGTTTCCCGTCTCCCGCCGTGTGAAGAGACCCGTCAGTGAGCAGGATCACAATCTTCCTGCTGTGCGCAGACCAGCCGATGCGGTCCGCACATGTGATGGTTTGCACTAAGGCATCCAGCTGAGCTTCCGCATTGTCCAGGTTAGCGGTCACTGCGCTGCTGTTCACGTTGTCTATGAAGTCTTTCACCTACAACATAATCAATCATCATATCATCTTTACCAGCTTATGATGTCTTTACTGTTGGCTACTGAGAAGTGAGTGGGCTTACAACTCCGCCACCAAAGAGGACATTCGGTAGTCGACTTTAGAGTTGACGACCCACTCTTAGTTTTGTAGGAAAGGTAAAAAATCGCGGGATTAATCTTAAAATTATCGTCTAGCCGAAGTAACTAAATCGAAAATCACAAGGACGGGTGAAGATTCAACACCACGTTTGGTGGTAACGGCTACCACAATCAGTTACGATCTTGAAAGCTTTGCAACTGCAACAATGGCCGATCCAATGGAAGGCTTTGAAAATTAGTTCTTTAGTACCGAATATTATGGAAGATTAAACTCTCATAATGGTTGACTATAACACATTCTCTCTACGTTTTATGTGGAAGCAAATATGGAGAAGACGAGTTTCTCGGTTGATGATAATAAAAAGTTCAAATGTTAGAAAGCTGACAAGCATATAATATGTACCTGTAAAAGAAAACGTACGACCCATAAGCTTGCAAAGTTAAATTAACTCTTCTTTACATTGCAATTGTTCCATAACGTTGTATAATACCTATACGTAAACTTGCAGATAAATAAACTAGCCACTCACATTCTTAAATGAAATTTAACAAGTATGAAAAGCTAGTAACTTTACAAGTATTAGAAATGAGAGTTAAGCAATATGGACGGATATTGTATAGATTTAGATAGAATTTTATCTTTTAACCATAACATTGATTTAACAAGATTGATTGGAGTTTACAGGAAATGATTTTGCGTCGGAAGCGATAGTAAACGTTAATTAAGGATGCGTGTTGATGCTGTGGTCATAACTGTGTATTATTGGTCGAAACAAATTTCTTCAGAAAATATAAAGTTAATCTTGGGGGCTGTACAAGAGACAGATTACTCTAATAAACTGTTCGAAATATTTTTATAGAAAGAGTTTATCTCTCTTTAGTCAATATCTGTATTCTGGAAATATCTAGCTTTATTAAGAATAAGAAGAAAAAGAAAAAAAGAAGAAAAAGAATAATATGGAGTATTTTAAAATTAAAGTTTCTGATCGTCTAAATGTTCGTAACAGATATATACATAACTTATGTATAGCCAATATAGCCAATGTACAAGAAAAATGTGTATTACCTAAAAGTATTTGTTACAGTAATAAAAGTTTTTAATCATCTACTCTTAGAACTGAAAGGATTAAACTCCAACCAAAATATTAAACCTCGTTGATGGGAAAAGCCTTCTATATTTTAAAAGAATATTTATTTTATGTAATGTTTACACTTTTTATAATTTAACATGTTAATATTATGTTTTTCTTTGACCAGTGTGTGTTGCCAGTGATGCCATACGGGACTGAGACGTGGTGTCGCTCACTATGGGCCTCATAAAAAGGCTCAAGGTCACTCAAAGAGCAACGGAGAGGGCTATACTCGGGGTTTCTCTGCGTGATCGTATCAGAAATAAGGAGATCCGCAGAAGAACAAAGGTAACCGACATAGCCCGAAGAGTTGCTAACCTCAAGTGGCAGTGGGCACTTGGGCAGGGCACATTGCTCGAAGGACTGATGGCCGCTGGGGCGCCGGATCACTTGATGGAAACTGTCAAAGCGGTACGAAGTCCGCCGGGTCTACTAGTTTATTATAGGTTTTATTATTTATGTATAGGTATCGGACAAGGAAATATTTCACGTTGCATTCAACATTGCTCAAATTGAATTCTGGGATCGTAGAGCTTGTTTTTTTCTTTTCAGTTTTTTCTCGTTGCAGTTATATTTTATGTTAGTCCTGTTTGACGAGTATATAATTGTTTTTTATATAGTTGTTTTAGCAGTCGGGGTTTTTTATTTTATTTTAATAATTTTTAACATGTTATTGTTACTATTTTATTACCTAGCGTGTTGGGCGAATAGCCTGTAAGTTAAAATTGTGTTCATAAATAAATAAATAGATATACTCACTAAAAACTTAAGTTTTTTGTAGGTACATTTAACATCCCTTCTTTTAAATGAATGAAATGATGAATGAGTGCGATCCGTCTGTTAGGGGGCACCCGGGATAGATCGTGCGCCCCTCATATCTTATCTTAACTTAACTGCACTTCTTAACCGCCTCTGAGGCCTAGTGGCTTACCACCGGGCTCAAACCCCGAGGTCCCGGGTTTGATTTATTTATTTATTTTATTTATTTATTTATCAACAAAAATATAATTACAATTATCAATATTGTACCTACACCAAGAATAGCAAATAAAAATTTTGAATTTGAACTTATATTATAATATGACATTATAATTATAATTTCCAGTGGGGGGTGCATGTTTGAGTACTCGATTTGGTTTATAGTAGGGCTTGGTTGTCCGCCTGGCTAGCTACCACCATCTTATCTAAATACATATGTCGCCGTAACATCAATACTTTTAGCATTGTATGTTCAGTGTGAGATAAGATAGCCAGTGCCTCAATTGTCGAGAATTCCGGGTGAGGTGCGTTACCATCCTAAGCTTTATCGTCACTTATTTTTTTTTATATATACATAGCTCGGCAAATGACCCCACTCCACCTGATGTTAAGTGGAAATGGAGTCCAGACGTAAGGACAACTGGTGCAGCGAGAAAACAACGCAGCATCAGTCACCTCACCCTGCCGGCCCACAAGGTGCCTCTTCACGCCTCGTTTGAAGGACCCCATGTCATAGGAAGGAGGGAAAACGTGTGCTGGTAGACTATTCTTACTTAACATCGGAGTGCCTGTATGAGGTGATGTGAGTTCTATTTACTATTCGTATTCATTCGATTACGTTTACGAAAACAAAATTTACGGCAAAATTGTAACACTTCTCGTATGTCGCCAGGTGGCGCAGCTTCAAGGCCATACTAATTTTCGTTTTCGTTAACATGGTCGAATGTCAAATGAAACACACATCATCATTTAGTGCCATCTTCATACTGAAGTTTGGAGATCAGTATACAAAATTTACTGCGATCCCATACAGCTTGTTTTAATTGACGATAACTAACACACTGGGTAGTTAATGGAATCAGGCGTTATTTTGCCCAGTGTGTACAAAAAAATGTAATTTAAATAATATGTAGTGTTAATTCCGCTAACTCACTCGTTTATCTAGCTTGAATGCAGTACGCATGCACCGCCCTCCCGCCCGCAAAAAGTATGCACATGCAGGAGAAACAATGAGTGCAAGCGAAAATGAAAAACACCAATACCGATACCCGACACGTGTTTCGCCCCTACACGGGGCATCCTTAGAAGATCATCGTCAGAGGATGCCCCGTGGAGGGGCGAAACACGTTAGCGAGTTAGCGGTATTAACACTACATATTATTTAAATTGCTTTTTTTTTGTACACACTGGGCACCCTGGTGAAACCAAGGGCATGTAAAAAACCATACCTGGGTAGTGAGAGAGAGATGGTGCCTGTAGTTGTAGGTGGCCTGGCACGCATGCTCTTCCATGGCGCAAGGGTTCGCTCGTCGCTTCTCGTCCACGCTTATGAACGGCATCAGCGGCTTATCCGCGAAACTACCGAACCCTAACCTATGGGAAGTGAAAAAAAATGAAAAAATTAAAAAAAAATTAAAAATTATTTATTTAGTGTCACACAAGTTTTTAAAGCCCGAGTGAATGGGCTATTTCTGGGCAAGCTTGTTCCATCGTCGGCCTCTTCTTAGCCCTAGGGATTAGAATAAGGCCAAAAGCAAGCCCTTCTCACAATAAAAAAAAATAAAAAAACAGTAATACATGAAATAAAATAAAAATAAAATAGAATTAAATATGCAAAGTGATACAAAAAAGGTATCCACTCAGCATTTGTCAGAACACCAAAGGTGTCCCGACGCTGATCTTCCGTGGAAACCTAGAAAAGTGGACACCAGAAAACAACAAACAAGAGAAACAAAATGTACCTACTATACTACTATAATTAATAAAATCACGATTATGCAACCATGCTTATTGGAGTAGCAAAAATCAAATTAGTCAATTGTAATTTATTGATCAATAAAAATATCAGCTATACAGCGGTCATAATTTAGATATTAGGGCACAGACCTGGATAGTGCCAAGAAAATACAGACACAGCGGAAGTCAACTAATTAGCTTCGGCCTTTCTATAAATACTCTTATAATTTAATTTTAAAAGATTTAGAGGTGAGTTGCTGTTAGTTTTTTTTTATATCTACCTAGCTCGGCAAATGACTCCACTCCACCTGATGTTAAGCGGAAACGGAGTCCAGACGCGAGGACAACTGGTGCAACGTGAAAACAACGCAGCATCAGTCACCCTCACCCCGCCGGACCACAAGGTGGCTCTTCACGCCTCGTTTGAAGGACCCCATGTTATAGTTTTGTCTTCCTCGAGTTACACGTCAAAGCTGGCTTAAGTCCTGAGATTGAATCCTTCTTAAAACTTATTTATTACACTGATATATCAAACGGGAACAGGATACGTGATAAATGTAAAATGAAAAAATGTTAAATTGTAAAATGTAAATGTAAAATTATAATATGTCGGCATATTTGTGGATGTGTTCTGAGGGACATGCAAGTCTGTAGTCTGACTTATGTAGGCCCTATTTCAGATAAAATCGCTAATATCCTTAGAAAAAACAAGATCTACGTTACTTTTAGAACAGACCAAAATGTACGTCACCTTTGTAACGGTAAAGATCGTTTAGAAAACTCAAAAAAATCCGGTGTTTATAAATTAATTTGTAACGACTGTGATGGGGTCTATGTAGGTCAGACAGGCCGAAATTTTGACATTAGATATAAGGAACATATTGCCGCGTATAGGAATGGCCATCCAGATAAATCACATTTCGCAAAACATTTAATTGATACCGGCCATTCTTTGTGCGACAATAACAGCTATAATATTTTGCATGTTTGTAATAAAAGTTTTCGGTTGTGTGTGTTGGAGCAATTAGAAATAATGAAACATAATAATGACAGTTATGCGCTGTTGAATGACCAAACAAATTTAGTTCCATCCCCATTATTACGTATTGTCGCGGGTATTACGTCACAAATGTCAAACGATGGCGCTTTATAAAGGGGCCGGGAGCTGCGTAGCCGTAACAGTCGGTGCGCAGCTCTCGACCAGTCAACAGCTCCTGAGGATGCCCCATGGAGGGGCGAAACACGTGTCGGGTATCGGTGTTGGTGTGCATTTTCGCTTGCACGCATTGTTTCTCCTGCATGTGCATACTTTTTGCGGGCGGGAGGGCGGTGCATGCGTACTGCATCCAAGCTGTATAAACGAGTGAGTTAGCGGAATTAACACTACATATTATTTATATTACATTTCTTTGTACTATGGATTTCCGCAAAATAACGCCTGATTCCATTAATTATCCCAAGTGATTGTGTAAGCTCTTGGCTTTATTGGAGTATTTTATGAGTGTAAAAAAAGGTATAGGCCGACAGACATGACGACAGACAAAACTACAAAATCACAACATACCTCCATAGGTATGTTGTGATTTTATAGCTTCGGAATTACAAAATCATTTTTTTTTAGTTTTTTTTTTAGCGAAATTTACAGACAAATAATAACATAAATAAAACTGTAAACAATCAGATGCTAATAACAAATTTCCACGTTTATTAGTAAAATAAGTATAAAGACTTTAACTCACATTTAAATGAAATATTAATAAAAACACATAAAGGTAGTTCCTGGCTGAGTGGCTACATATTAAGTGATTCTAATTAGCTAAAGTATTCTTTCACTTAACATGCGTTAAAACTTTTAAACAGCTAGTACAGAACAAGTCGAGTTCTTCAGATGTTACTACACTATTAAAACTTCTAACTGCCCTTATAATGAAAGAATTATCTACTACGTCGTCTTACTATTATGGTAAATGCATTTTCTATAGCTTTCTTATAATATCTAATAATGTATATTAATGTAGAAGCTTGCCTGAAATTGTCAGTTAAGTTCTTCAGAGTAACAGTGAGCCCGTCTCCCAAGCGTACGAGGGTTTCCTTGTCGTCCTTCATGGACCACGTCAGGTCCATCAGGTAGTACAGGTCCAAGGGGTAGTTCTTAGCCGCTCGGTAGGAGAACTTCACTTTTCTGGTCTCTCCTGAAATTGTTATAGTTTTATGGGGATTAGTGATCGGTCACGATTGAAAGCCGGTGCACCACAAAGTTATTATTTATTTTGTTTTACGAGATACATAAAATTCTTATATCAAGGCGCTCTATATGATAAACCTAAGCGAACTTTTGTTGGTAATTTATACTTAGTTCCATAATATTGCAGTTATACACATAATAAGTAATAACTGAACAATATGTTTTATGATTATTATTAAATATAATTTTACGCAAATTTAGTTGTGAACAAATTACAATTTCAAACATTGTTGAAAACATTTCCACGAGCGGGATTCGAACCCGCACCCCGTAACGTACCGGGTCAGGTACACTACCAACTATGCTATCGTAGCTCTGTCCAACCTGCCGATATTAATCAACACTATATAAGTAACTATATAACACTATATACTTTTACTTTGTATGCCAAAGGAGCCCATATTCAATGAAGACAACTACGTCATCAACATCCGATCAGATGGCGGGTTGGACAGAGCCAGCATAATGGTGGTGCACCTGACCCGGCCGGTCGACGATGACCCAAATCCTATACGTGGATTTTTTTTCATTTGCTTTTTCAAAATATGTTTTACGTTAAACTCCTACTTAGGCCCGATTTTTCAATCCTTAGATAAGTTTTAATAATATTGTCATTTTGACATATTTTCTAAGGAGAATCTTTCATTATGTCAATTTTATTTAATAAATAAATTTTAACTGACGATTGAAAAATCAGCCCTTACCATGTAACACTAAAATTAAAAGTGATACTTTGTTTCAAATGCTAGAAAGAATTCTTTGAAAAAAGGACATGAGTATGCATAAAACATTAAGCTGTTTACTAAAATCTAAGGACAAGAAAGAAATTATTAAATATCTCATTCGTATTCACGTCAAACGGTGACCCTTGCTCTACAAGCAAAAACAAAATAAAGACACCCCAGGGTAAGCTTTAGTGTCGCCGCACACGGCGGGCCACACGCGACAGCCACAAACGCCGCCACGAGAAGCTAGAAGCGGCTACAAAAGTAGCTAAAGCGCGCAACAGCCACTTGTGGTCGGTAGTAGACACTTGCGGTCGGTGGCCGCTACTTTTAGTACTGGGGATACGCTTTACACCGGACGTACTAATATTTCTCTGGAAAGCGTCATCGAGAACCGGAATAAACTTGTGACTGACACTGAGAACATGTTAAGTCATGTCTCGAATTGGGGCCGACTTAATCTAGTCCAGTAAAACCCTTCCAAAACACAACTTTGCGTGTTTACCGCTAAAAAACATCCCTTCGTCGTATCTCTAAACTTTGAAGGAGCTCCCCTTGATACCAAACCGATCATTGGAATCCTTGGCGTCGATATTTCGAGTGACGTTCAGTTTCGCGGTCATTTGGAAGGTAAAGCTATATTAGCTTCGAAAAAGCTGGGTATTTCAGGCCGACCCATCGCTTACAGCTTTACAAAGCACAGGTCAGGCCTCATATGGAATACTGTTCCCATCTTTGGGCTGGAGCGCCCCAGTACCAACTCCTCCCATTTGACCGCATTCAACGCAGAGCTGCTCGAGTTGTCGGCGACGTGGTAACCTCTGGTCGGCTCGATCCACTGGCCCTTCAGAGAGACGTTGCGTCTCTCTGTATATTTTATCGCCTTTATCATGGGGAGTGCTCTGAGGAATTGTTCGGTTTGATCCCTGCCGCTGATTTCCTTCACCGCACTACACGCAATCGACTGTCTTTCCATCCACACCATCTTGATGGATGGCGATCTACTACTGTGCGTTTCTCACGTAATTTTTTACCACGAACTACAGTGCTGTGGAACCAGCTCTCAGCAGCGGTATTTCCGGACCAATACGACTTAGGAATCTTCAAGAAACGAGCCTATTCCTTCCTTAAAGGCCGGCAACGAATCTGTGATTCCTCTGGTTTTGCGGGTGTATTCAACTGATTTTATGCGATTCGTAACTTTAAAAGTTTCGAACAGAAAGTAGACTTTCATCAACATCTCAGCCAAAAGACGTCCACTGCTGGACAAAGACCTTCCCCAAGGATCAGAACAACCAATAGACTTTAAATCTCATTAAAAAAATATATGTTTTCTCATCACCTGTCAACTTTATTTTTATTTTATTTAACTTTATTTGGGAAACAAACAATACATGAATACAATATTGTTTATAAATGTTACATACAATTTTACACATATCAGTAAAGTTTCCACTTATTACTAACAACTTAATATAAGTTTGGATATTACGTGTTAATATTTCAGTACTTTAATTACCGATAATGATAGAAATTGACATAAAATGTAGCTCATTCGTTTGTAGAGTTAGATCTTAAAAGTTTGTATGAGATGCAGAAATGTAAATGGGCTCTTAAATACCTTTGTTTAACCTTAAACACGATTCCTGACCTTAGAAGACCTTAGAACTCGCGTACCCTTTGGGAAACGCGAAAGTAAGTGCCTCAGGAATTCCGTTTGCCGCTTAGTATGTTAATGAATTTTAAGAATGTTTTTTTAGAAACTTGCTAGAAAAATGTACTTGCAATCAGTGGTCTAGTGGTAAAACTACTGATCTCAGACCCAGAGAATCCGGGTTCGATTCCCATCAACGCGGGATATATTTGTAAATGAAAGTAAAAAAGATATACATGAAGGTAGCTTAGCGGATTTAAATCAATCAATAAATTAAATCGAGCCCTACCACCGACTAAACCGAATACAAACACCCCCCTAGGAACCCTTGATAAATAGGTATGAGACCAGTGTGATGTAACCTCTAGACCACAGAGGGTATTAATGATTCAAAAATCGTAATGCTCTAATTTAGGTGTTACCCAAACTCAATGATTAACACTTGAGATTAAATAATCTTTGAAAATAAAAGTGCTAATTATTCTGCCATACTTGGTTTCAAGGACAGCCGTAGTCTCTGGGGCTGGATCTGCACGACATGCTCCAAGGAGTCCGGTTGCACGTCTTCCATGGAGTTGTTGGCCAGGACCTCCCAAGTCGACTGTCCAGGCTGCAGGATCAGACCTTGGCTAGAACATTTACTTGGTTTCAAGGACAGCCGTACTCTCTGGGGCTGGATCTGCACGACATGCTCCAAGGAGTCCGGTTGCACGTCTTCCAAAGAGTTGTTGGCCAGGACCTCCCATAGCGGCTGTCCAGACCGCAGGATCAGACATTGGCTAGAATACATACTTGGCTTCAAGGACTGCCGTAGTCTCTGGGGCTGTATCTGCACGACATGCTCCAAGAAGTCCAGCTGCACGTCTTCCAAGGAATTGTTGGCCAGGACCTCCCATATCGACTGTCCAGGCCGCAGGATCAGACCTTAGCTAGAACTCTTACTTGGTTTTAAGGACAGCCGTAGTCTCTGGGGCTGAATCTGCACGACATGCTCCAAGGAGTCCGGTTGCACGTCTTCCAAAGAATTGTTGGCCAGGACCTCCCATATCGACTGTCCAGGCCGCTGGATCAAGCCTTGGCTGCAACCGCTTTGCACTAAACTGCAAAAAATGTATCGTAAGATAAGGTAAAATAGTTCATTTGTTACAGCTCTTAGATTAATTAGAATCCGGACTTAATTATAAAGAAGTTTAGTTTATATAACAATAAAAAAGTACGTAAATAGCTGCCAATTGAAGAAGAACAAAACAAAAAATAACGGCTTTCCATAAAATAGACAGAATTTACATAAAATCTATTCGTTATTTGTAATTCGGAGTACCTAGGTAAACACCTGTCTTATTAAAACTCATACGAAATGCGTGAAGTTCAAAGAATGTGCATAGAACGCGATGTATTAACAATTTTATGTAGTCCGTCCTACGGTTACAAACAATCACATAAAAATATTTTTATAAATATAAGGCAACCGCACCCAACGTAAAAATTCTTAGAAGAGAAGTTCAATGAACTTCCGTCTCTGTTTTAATACGTGAAAAAATGCATGTCATCGTGCAACATTTATCTGTCAAACAACACCGTAAAACCGTAATAGAGGATACGTAGAAAACGTAGACATTCCAAGTCGGCGCGTGCTCTACTCAGTGTTGCCAGCTCGACGGATTTCCCCTTAATTGTAACGGATTGGGATGAGGTATAACGAATAAATTTTTCGTGTAACGTCTAACGGATTTTCTAGCGAGCGGAATGACAAAATGTTAAATAATATTGTATCAGGTACTATTATATCTTAGATTTGAAAATGTGTGCAGCACCATATAGTACTTATTATAAAAAGTGTCACTTTGTTAGTATTCGACCTAAAAGTCAGTAACGGTGGCGCTATTTTCTATTGTTTTAGTGAGACCAATTTTTTTTCGGTCAGACGGAAATTTGACGGTGGTTTTGACTATGTTTAATGGAATTTAAAAATGATAGTAGGCAACACCAGCTCTACTGAGTTAAATTTAGCGTTCGTAAATGTAGATGGGTTTACGAGACGCACTCGGGCTTAACGCCGAGCTATTTTGTATATCCTTATCCTCACTGACATTAATTGGCTTCCTGGTACAGTCTTGGTTGAACTACATGTTACTGATAACTAATTTATTAATATGATCTTCTCATCTTTCATCGCCTTTCATCTTTACTAAAATGCATTACATTAGTAAGTAGCATTTACATTGGTAGATATATTCTATCAACGAGCTCGTTGTTAAATGACACTAGGTTTAAATAGATGGATTTTTTGTGGAACATTGATTGCAGCTTAACATCCAGAGAGAGAACATCAGTGTCAGAAGAGGTAGAAAGATCACTACAAGCACTTTCAAATTCATCAGATGAGCTATCAGTAAAATAGACAGAATTAATAGACATAAATATAAATAAAACTTAATAAATATAAAAAAACACAAAAACTAAAACCAAAAATAAAACCACCACCTAATTTACTTGTTGGGGTAGTATCTATTTGGACACAGTTTGTGATTCACCTATAATTTTATGTAATTTTATAAGGAAGCAGGAGTACCAGCGATAGACCAGCAGTGACTTAGACTAAATTGCATTCCAAAATTTACGCTTTAGGTACGTTGCGTTGGTTTAGGTTAGATTTGCAAAGGGTTCGAAACATTATAATAATAATAATACAAAAAAGCAGTACTCCTTGACACGGCACGTATTGTCAGGAGGTTCCTCACTTTCATATAAAAACGCTATGATGTACTAGTCCCACGTTGCCTTTAACTCACAGACAGTATATTAGAATTAGAAACTCTAGCTCTATAAGTCCTATACCCATGCTCCAGTGATTCCATCGATTACCCTTCTATTACTGTGTCATTGCTGTATGCTGTAACTAATCTTTAATCGGCCTTTCCCGGTGCCAATGCCAGCTGTACTCGTGTACACGTACTAAGAACACATTACTTGTTGTAACTGTATTAACAAGAAATCAGATTGCAATTGAAAAAAGATAATAACTAAAAGTGCCTTTCAGAGCTTTAAACGCAAGATAGAGGTAAAAACATTATGTTATCCATTCGAAACGCACACATTGCGAAATCTTTTGTGATTTTTAAGACTATAGTGCGAATTTTATTCAACATTCGAAATTCATTCGATCAAGCTAACGTAAACAAAGGTATGGAAAACAGTTTACTCTTCTCGTTGGTCATCACATCAAGCACAGAAGACACACAAATATTCGTTTCTTGACTGAATATCAAATAAAACTCGCACTAGGCACCCGGGAGGAGCAGCTTCAATACCGTACAAATTCCCGTTTCTGTTAATGGCAAGTAACTTACTCACCCTGTAAGCTAGAACAAAACTAGCGGTAAAGTCAAAATAAAATTCTGCATGACCTGTGTGTGGTCAACTAAACATTCAAATACCGTAAACATCGATTGCACAAAGCATATCTTAGGACGTACCAACGAAATTAACAGACGCAGCGTGCGTCGAAACACGGCCATTGAAAAGCGTTGATCCCGAAGCGAACCCACAATCAATAATCAATCAAACGACCATCTCTTGATTAGCTAACCGGCCAGACGGACGTGGGAAAAGGGCCCGTCAAATGATGTCGGCGTTCTATAAAGAGTGGCTCGTGCGTAGATTCGATGCCCGGAACATGTTTCAATCGACCGACATCATGTTGGGAACTTGTGCGCGCGTAGATTGATGGATCATCGCACTGGTCCGAGTTGGAATGCTAAATTGGTCTGTCAAAACAAAGTTTGGGTACCTATCGTGTACTTTTTATTATTATCAGGATTCGAATGAATGGTCAACAGTTAATAAAAGGGGAGTTGTATATTTTTCAAACAAATTACAAAGGTAAGGTTTCAATGTAAACATTTAAACCTTACCTTAAACATTTAAAGTGATAGCAAAAGTTAAAATATAACATTAATTCATTAATTCTCGTATTTGATTTTTAAACTGTAAAATACTACAATTAAATACATCTACAGAATTGAATCTCTTGTTATAATCTTGACAAGATCTGAACAAAAAGGTATTACCAGCATATCTAGTGCTGGTAGTGGGCAGAGAAAACATTTTTTAAGACGTGAGCTTGTCCGAGGGCATCTAATACATATACTCTCCAAAAGAAATGGAGTGTCAACGAGGTTATTAAGAACCTTATAAAGGAAAACTTGTTCTCTTTCTATACGACGATTAATTAGAGGAGGAATGCAGATAGTTACTTGCTTGTCTCGAGTGGTCCTAAACAGAAGGTGCTTCCGCATTTTTTAATTGATTCTTTCAATAGACTCTATATCTACGTTATATTGCGGATTCCACACCACCGATGCATACTCCATTGTTACGAACCATACCTCTCGTCATCATTGCACCGCGGGCCTGCTGTTTTGTAGTAGGGGTCGGCGCACCAGCGGCAGTGCGGCGCGGCGGACAAGCAGGCGCCACACTCCTCGTGGTCGAGGCACGCTAGCTTGTTGAGCATTTGTTGGCCAGCTGTAGAGTTGAAAAAAGTATAGAGTTGAGGAGTAAGTAATTTCTTCCCTTTTTTGACCGGACTTCTTAATCGACTGTTTCCGTGTTCGCCAGGATTAAAAGAATATGAAAATATATGCAACAAGCGGCCCGTCATTTTTTTTTTAATAAAACATTTGTTACTCAGCCTAATAATGTAATAATCTCTAATGTAGCATTCTAATGGTGAAAGTTTTTTTTAAATCCGTTCAGTAGTTTTGAGTTTATTCGTTACAAACATACAAAAACACAAAGCTTTTCTCTATATAATATTAGTATGATTAAGTCAGTATGGCAGTTAATGAGCTATTTATTGCTATTAAATACTTGGTTCTTCTGCATTAATAACCTTTCAACAAATCTTTGCCTAGTTACCTTCTGAAGAGTCGTAAAAAAAGATTCTACGCTCGAAAATAGCAGCTCTTTAGATATGTATGCAGCCACCTATAGATCTAGAATCTAGATCCAGACCATCTGACGCTAGGTCATTAGATGAATCACAAACAAATATGGCTCTAACTGTTAAAGCCATATTTGTTTGTGAGTTAGAGTCTAACACATGTTCCATATGCTTGTTGATCTTCAGTTGATATGATAATTTAATTGTTATGCCTAATTCTAGAAGTTAAGTTATTTATTTATTTCGTTTAACAACGGGAAATCCTATGGTCGAGCGCATCGCCATATCGCCACAAACGGTCACCGAGGCGTTGTTAACCTGGCGTTGTTGTTGTTGGTAATTTATTGTATTACACTAATGTAGAGCCCTAGCAGGGTCCATGTGGATACTATATTATTATTGTTACATATTATGAAGCCTCATGAAACAATAAATCAGCTTGAGTTGAGTCGAACTATTTTCCATAAATAATAATCATTTTTCCCCACTGACCTACATGATACTGTCATAACATAAGATTGACCTATAAACTTATAAAAAAGGATACATGCTCCATAAATGGGCCACCAATAAAATGTACGCCTCAAGTGTGTTGACAGAATTTGTGTGGGCGCACACACGATTACGTGGTCTCTAGACTAACACCCTATCCATACTTGTAACACTATAGGATTGATATTATGTTTGTCGATCCGAACAGATTATTAAATGGATTTACTATAAAAATTTACATTAGGTTAGCTTAACGAGTTATCGTTAGTTATCGTTTTTTCGAAAAAATTACTTTAAACTAAACGTTAGTTTAGTTTAAAGTAATTTTTTCGTATAATTAACAAATGAAATTCTTTTAATAACCTGTTCTGATCAACGATAGGTATAATGTTTGATTACACTTTAGAATACAAAAAACATGTTGTTTACAATGCTAAAAAATAAAGTATTACTAATTAAAAAACTTCAATAGTAAAGTCAGTGACCACGGAGGGTTCGAAACGTCAGTATAAAATGAAATGTAAAAATTAAACGCGAGTTTATTCGTAAAAAATGTGATTGCGGCAAGTATTTCAAGTTCTCAACTCTGACTCTGAGTCAGAAAATATTTGAAAATATTTCATTTTTTCAATTCCAAAATTATAAATTTCTAACGAGGCGTTAACAAACGATAATAATTAAGGTATTTAATAATAACAAATTATCTACGGACAACAAAATATGAAGGACAACAAATTATCTTATGAAATTTAAGTATAACAGCACGACTCCAATATTAGGGCGATATTGCTTAACCGATGCGACCGCAGATAACACACCGACACCCACCAATTAACTTGGATTAACTTTCCGACGCGTCAACACATAAACCATGTAGATACTTTAGGGCGAAGGTGATAATTACATGTCAAAGGTTATGTAATTAATCATCCGGAATACTTTAGAATAAATGATGATGATAATGAATACTTTAGAGCACATCGGCTATTTTTAGGTTTTTTATGTATTGTTTGCACCTTCGATCAATAATGTAATAATGTAATGTAATGTAATGTATGTAATAATGTAGGTACTAAAAATAAAGATAAAGGATCCGGAACAAAAATGGTCCTGTGGAAAGTGGTTCTGTATGCTCATACCACAGAGCATGGCTCATACCTATACATTTAAATTTTGAATAACAAGATCTGAAAAAACATTGGATAGCATCAACAACTTCAGTTTACTATGAACCTTAAGTCTTAAATATAAAGAATAAATTAAGGTTGCAAAATTATTTGTACTCAATATTATTTGTACTCAATATTTACTGTCATCGCCACAAACGTCGTTGTGGCTCCGTGGCCCCAAAGTCACCTACCGTTTTTCAAGCGCTCATCGGGAATCTAGTACATTAGTGATGGAAGGCTGTAACACTATGGGTATTACAACTTGCCCGTGCACTAACTTCCACTTTTGTCTTAGATAGCTTAAGTTTTGGCATTCTTCATACATTTCATTCTCTATACGTTTGAGTAGCATGTCGCTTAGACTTTAGCTGTCACACACAATTTTAATTTTATTTATTGATTCTGTAATTTTTATTTTGTAATTTTTTTTTTTTTAATTATTTTTTTTAAATTTAATTCGAATTAAATGATAATGTACCTCTATGAAGGATCATAGAGTACAGTATTTTTTATTAGGAAAAGGTAGGCTTAGGAAAGTTGGTCGAAATAAACGCATTTTATTTATTTTTATTTATTTATTTATAGCGACACGATCGTAGCCAGGCAGTAACGCCTTCTTATTAGTAGTTATGACTGTTTGCCTATTTGTTTTCTTTTTTGGAGAAAATTTGCTGATTGCCTCAGGTGGCTATTCAGCTTTTCAGCGACTTTTTGGGGGCGGCGACAAACTTAAAGGGTTCCTCAAGCCATGGAAACGAAACACCGTCACTAGATTTTCTAGAGGGACCAGCATCAGGCACGAGGGCGGGTCCTCGTTCTTCACTAGATTTTCCGAGGGGTTCGGTTCGGATCGAGAGCAGAACAACCCGAGGGCGCCTCTAAAAGCTAGGACCTCGGCTCGAGTTGACCGGGTCGCAGGACCCAGTAATTTGACTGGTACTTATTATACGGCGGCAGATCAACCTACCCAAACCTGTCAAACTTCTCCAATGAATATTGATCCTTATAACCGAACGATAAAGTTCAAAATTGATTGTAGAAATTTGACAGTTTTGGGTAGGTTGATCTGCCGCCGGCCGTGTGTACTGTCACTAGGCGATAGAAATAAAAAATATGTAGGGGAGGTATTCAGACGGGTTGTGTTACTACTGGCTATTTTGAAGAACACGCAGGCCGGGACCTGATGCAGCGGGCACAAGACCGCCGGGAATGGCGAAGGAGGGAAGAGGCATAGGCCTCGTCCTCCATGATGATGACGAATATGTTTCAGACCGGTTACCCATAACTGGTATGAAAAAAATGAAAATGAAAAATGTTTATTTCAACAAAAATAGGATAATACAGGATTACACAGTGTACCATAAAGCAACATTACATCCTACTTTGTTGTAAAGATATATCAATATAATCTCTTCAATGTTGTGTTCGATACACACACAAAACTTAGCTGCGCCATCTGACACAAAACAGGAAGTGTATATACAAACTGGCCAATAGATTCTAACCTAATTTAGATACAATAAAACTTACGAGCAAGTAATCAAATAACTGCTTCGTTAACAAACCGTTACAATTATCCGTTTTATATTCAATGCATGCATTAGATACCGGCTGCATTGTTTTTGGTGTATAGTTGCCCTGCCCTTTTCTATTCGACACAAAATAAGGCGGACACAGAAGGTAATAGCTTAATACAAACCGCGCTCAAGCAACTCACACATTCAAAACCACCAAACATACCCCTTGCACGGACACGTAACTCGGAACTAGGGTTGCCAACCACTATATAATTATAGTATCCTATTATTTAAGGTGTCTAACTAATATTATTTTAAAAATATAGTATAGCAGGCGAAACTACTATACTTTATCAGCAAAGTCGCTAAAATCAGTCTCTATTATCTAAAACGGAACACACAAAATATTCATTTAAGAAATAAAATAAATATATTTTTTTTATATACCTACTATATTTTTTTAATTAATTCCCTATCTACTATATTTTTATGGGCACTGAATCCAAAAATACTATATATTTGGTCTAAAAAAGTTGGCAACCCTACTCAGAACAGTCCGAGCGCAGCCTTTGCGAGATTCCGTCCGTGACCGTAAAGCCCGGGCTCGACCGCGAAATGAGCGAGGTCATTATTGAGCCCTGTTAACTCGCAACGATAATTTTCATAGTTGAGGCTCGACCGCGAAAGAGGCTAGCGGAGGCTTGCTCATTTCGCGGTCGAGCCTGGACTTCAAGAGGGCTCATTAATGACCTCGCTCATTTCGCGGTCGAGCCCGGGTTTAAGAGATTGCCTATGTAGTTAGCCTCTCCGCTAGCCTCTTTCGCGGTCGAGCCTCAACTATGAAAATTATCGTTGCGAGTTAAGAGGGCTCATTGATGACCTCGCTCATTTCGCGGTCGAGCCCAGGCTTAAGAGGTTGTCTAAGTGTGCTTTGCTCGAGCGGGTTTGTATGAAGCATACCTCCTGCAATCTTCTAATTTTGTGTATTCAACCTACTTACTCGCACAATGCACCGAACGTATCTAATTGACTCCACAAAGAGAGATCGAAGACAATACGATGATTTCGTTTGTCACCACGTTGTTGCATTTCTTTCCCAAGGGAACTTACGGAGTGACTTGCCTTAAAACCTTCATTGATGAGACTATTATGAAGACGTCTTTAAAGATTTTTTAAGTAATTAAATACAGACTTTATGAAGCTTAAAATAGCTACTAAGTACTTATAATAAAATGCAATGACAAGCGAAAGCTATTGGATGTTTTTGATGGCAGGTGGCAAAACGTTTGGGCTGGTGGCCCTGGCTTCAGTTCCCAGGTCGGACAATGTCTTCAGATTTGGATTTAGCAAGCGTGGTAATTGAGCCAATACCCAGATCAGAGCATCAATTGTGGAGATGACTTCATTAATTTACCAAATTGCAAAGATCAATTGTTTCATTTGCAAAGACGGGCTTTTTATTTCAGAATAGGTAAAGGGATCTATTAATTAATTAATTAATTAATTATCTCAATTAATGGCTTCACGTTTTGCATTTAGCCAATTTCAAGTATTTTTAAGTAATTATAAGGGTACAATTGTACGATAGATAGAAATTAAAATGGAGTCTCACAACACGCGTTATTACGGAAAGAACTCGGGTGAGACTCCAAGGGATCTATAGCATGAGGATAAAATTTTAAATATACGTTTTGGTTTACCAAAAAAACTTTTTTAATGTATGCGTACTACGTGTTGCGTTTATAAAGACTGTAAGTGCTTACCGATCCGATCCGAACCCCTCGGAGAATCTAGAGGGAACGGGGACACGCACTAAGTAGTGCTTGATGCCATTCCCTCTAGAACTCAAGAAAACCTCTAACGGTGGTTCGTTTCACACGGCTTAAGGAAGACTTTAAGTATCGCGTCATAAAAAAAATGTAGATGCTAAGACTATAGTCTCTCTACTAACGAACGGCAACGCAACGCTCAGTTTAGTATCGCATTTAATCCCCTCAGTCAATGGCATTAGAAAAATGTTAGGTCTCTGTGAAGCATATGCGATCGCTCATGGGTTAGTGTACAATTGCAGGAAGAGCGAGTACATGGTTTTCAGGTCCGGCAATAAACTACCTGATTTTGTACCCCCCATCAGACTATATGGATCCCCCCTTAATCGAGTCAGGCAGTTTAAATACCTAGGTCACATAGTTACAGAGAACCTAAAACACGACATTGATATGGAGAGAGAGCGCAGGGCGCTGTCGGTTAGGGCCAACATGTTGGCTCGCAGATTTGCTCGATGCTCAGCACCTGTAAAGGTCACGCTTTTCAAAGCCTATACTGTACCTACCTCTTTTTACTCGAGCAGTCTGTGGGTTAACTACACCCAAAAATCGTACAACACCCTGCGCGTACAATACAATTATGATGTATAATGATAATAAAATAAAAATAAAATGATAATATAATAATGCTTTCAGGGCATTGTTGGGGCTGCCGCGATACTACAGCGCTTCTAGCATGTTTGCGTATACAGAGGTCGACAGTTTCCCGACTAGCATTCGTAAAAAAGCTGGCTCACTTTTGAAGCGCGTTCGCGGCAGCAGTAACAACGTCCTGCTAGCAATTGCCGATAGTGGGGACTGTCCATTTATCGAGCACATGTGCCAAATCACGCGCTTAAAATAAAAAAAATATTTATTAAGTACTAACATAGGTGATGATAAGTCTCTTTGTTACTAACATTAAATGGACTTTATGTTGTCTGATAAATAAACAATTTTATTTAATTATTTTTTTTAATATAAAACCTTTTAAATACGAATCTACTCGCTTTGGTTCAACATGACATAACATGTTAGTACCTAACTTTTATAAAATTTTAACCTTTTTCATGTTACCAGTAAAAGTTTAAATAAAATTACGTCCACAATTTCGCAGTGCACACGCTTTATCTCGGCAAATATTTTTTCAGCTGCTCAACTTATCACGGTCTGAAGAGGTACGTTACACATACCAACTTGCTAGTCGCCAGTCGCCTCCATTTCTAAAACTAAAAATAAAATTGTCACCGTCGTCGAGTGGTGAACTTCCATTTAAGTTAAACTAACGTCCGTAACAGGTGATACGTCGCGTGTTTCGGCTATTTTAGTTACGCATAGACATAAAATAAATCTCTTTTGAAGTTTACGCTCGCGCCCGTGTCCAGATAAAGATTTACTTTTATTTCTTTTTAATTGGTACGGTACGGCGCCATGTTTTGTACAAACTTGTACAAGGAGTCTTTATGTAAACTTTTTAAATACAAACTTTTAGTGCCTTACAAATAGTCAAAGAATAAACTCCTATTCGGACCTTTTTCTTTGTTTATTTGTAAGACCCCAAAAGTTTAAAAAAAAACAAAAACGCATCAGGAAAATGGTTACGTTTGTTCACATAAACATCTAAATATCTTATTAAATAATGTTAACTTTTTTTAATATTGCACACTTGTTTTATAGCATCAACAGCTTATTTTATACCTTAAATCTAGAATATAAAGGTCAAGTTTTGTAAAAAAGAGTATTTGTGGTTTAAAACCTCGGACTGTATATGAAGCGCTTATCTGGAATCTAGTATACTATTATTGATCGAAAAATACACACCTTAGTCCATTCATACATGACGTTACTCAAAACAATCTAGTTACGAGTACAAACTGTACTAACGTTACAAATCAGTTTGTGATTGGTAGCGTACCTCGTGTACGAACCGCCATAGAAATATTAGTGCTGAGACATTGTACTTACACGCCTGCACATCAACCTATCCAATACTGACAAATGTCTTCAATATAATATGTTCAACCATATGCCATACATATAAAGTTCAAAGTCTATCGAGGAAATAAATCATGACGTCATCATCACCAGCTCGTGTTTATGTCGTCACTGCTGCACGACGTGCCTTCCCTATTATGGAGGGATAGGGAGAACGGAACATATTACGTGCGTTCCTTCCGAAGCACGAAGGAGCTCGAGATAATAAATTTTTGGTCACCCATCCGATGACCAGCCTGTGCGAAAGTTGCTTAACTTTAGCAATCGCAGACCGGACGAGAAGCAATGTGCCATCGAACTCCTTGTAGATACTCATTGGTAAGTAATTTCTTACAGTTTGTAAAAATTTACCAAATTTTTTTGTTTTTGGAGATTTGGCCGATTGCCTCATACGGCATTTTCAGCTTCACCGGGTTCTTTTGAGGGCGGCGCGAAACTTAAAGGGTTCCTCAAGCCGTGCGAAACGAATCACCTTCGGAGGTTTTCTAGAGGGAACGGCATCACACACTTAAAAGTGCGTGTCCCCGTGCCCTACTAGATTCTCCGAAGGGTTCGGATCGGATCGGGCTTGCTTTGAGTAGCGTCGTCGTCTATGAACGTACTTTTGTTCCTATATATAGAATAGATTTATATTTAAAAAAAAAAAATACTATTCTGTTTTTCGTGCATTGCCTTTTACTTGTAGAAAAATGACGCATACGTTGATGTCTCAAGGTGAAGTGAAACTTAAATAAATTGCTATCATTATGTTCACAAGACTAATTCACCTTTTAATCATCATCATAGTTAGTGAGTTTAGGAAGTGCCACAGATATTGCGTTTAATTTAGGTACGGTGGGTACACCTACTCATTAACAGTTTAGAGTTAGGGGCGTTTCAATTAATTACGTACAGAAAACACGATTGAATTAGCTGCTATCTGTGGTTATTTGGTTGATTTTTTTACTTTTATTTCAAATCTGTATACCTAGGTACCTATTTGTTAAGTAACATAGCGAGCTGATTGTTTAAAGCGATATTAAGATAGTTATCATTCATCAGAACTAGAAGAAATCCTTAATACTATGCAATTACCTCTATTATAGGTTGTTTTTAGCTAAATGTGTTAAGATTTACAACAAAGTCCTAAGCAATATAAAAGTATGATAAAAGACTTAACCATTTAAAGCATAGATGTTAGCTTAACTTTAACTGAAGTGTGATAGTAGGTAATATTCTATGATTGTACTGCTTTTATCTTTGATTTGACTAATAACATGTTTGTACTAATATTGATTTTGTACCTTACTATTTATACCACGATTGCAAATTAATGAAAATAATGAATTATGATTACTAACATTTTCAACTCACAACCAAATTAACCAATACAAAAATAAAATACCAACAAGCCATTAGCAACATTACTGTACAGCTAGGCGTGTAGATTTCAGATTCTTATCACTGAAACAATCACATACTAATATAAGAAAACATAACAAACATCTCACCTTGACCGTTTGCAAATCCCAATATGAGAGCCACACAGCACATCACTTTCCGTAACATCGTTGCGAACGCATTGGTGTTGTAACGTGGATTATTCGCGGGATATATCGGGCCGATTGGTTTCGCGATGAGTAACTGATAAGGGCTGATAAGATATAAAGGCCGCGCGGCCGCTGGCGCGCGCGTCTCTACATCGCGACATCGGAAACGACTCTGAGCGCGCTGTGCTGCACCGGTGGGCCGATGTATCATAGCGTGTTAGGAAAATGGGGAAATTCATGCAGCGGAATTTAATTGATTAAGATTAATGAAGATGGCATTGTTGAAAGCTGAAAATAGAGTTGTTTTACGCCTATAGTAGGGGAGTACACCTATGGAATGTGATACGCGAGTGTAGAATATAAAACCGATATTAACGAATATCATACAGTTGCTTGAAAATAGGGCAGGGTTTGGGTAAGTTCTTATAAAAAGTTTCACGAAGATATAACTTAATATTTCTTTCTTTCTTTTCTGACTTTGAGTGACTTGTCAATAGCCAAGCTTTAAATAGATACATGCACACTATGCACCGCTATTTCGTGGTCTCTATAACGTTATCACTCATTATTTGAGGATTCCGGGTGAAGTGCGCTTCCGCCTTCGGCTGTTCCATCACTTGGCTTCAGGTCTTGAAGCCAAGTGATGGATGCCTTACTTACCCGTAAGTAGGAGTTTCACCCGAGTTCTTCCGTTAATAACACGTGTTGTGAGACTCAATTTTAATTTCTATCTACCGTACAATACTTGTACCCTTACTACTAATAATAAAAAATACTTGAAATTGGCTAAACGCTAAACGCGAAGCCATCTAAAATAATTAATGAATTTACCCGTAAGTAATTTAAGAAAAACACACGCCGAAATCGGAAATCGAACTTTAAATCAAATCAAAAACTTTGGTGTTACATATTAATTAATAAAGTAAATTAATGCAAGTATTAAAGTACATAGATTCTGTAACATTTAATCTGTGACTAAAACAGATTTCATAAATTAGTCACAGTACTTACCTACTTCTGCACTTTATCAAAGCAATTACAAAGTGGGTGGATCAGGAGCATTATACTATATTTATTTATTTTATTGTCATGCAAGTTTACAGAGTGATGTCCAAACCACAGACAAGTCATACGGTATTAACATAATTGTTCCGCATGATTTTATTATCGTAAATAAAGAAAAACAAAAAAACAATTATTTTTAGGCTAAAACAAAAGGCATAATGTTAGTAGATACATAACTTAAAAAAAAGTGCGAGTACTCGCCCGTTCATAAGTATAATATCATCATATCATACAAATATTATAAAGAGGAAAGCTTTGTATTTTGTATATTTGCAACGAATAAACTCAAAAACTACCGGGCCGATTTAAAAAATATTTCACCATTAGAATGCTACATTAGCACTGAATAACATAGGGTATGTTAAAAAACAAAAGTCCACCCGTGCGAAGCCGGGGACGGGCCGCTGGTTATGAATAATTTAAGTAAATATACTTACCTATGTTTATTTCTTAAATATAATTATAATTGGAGATTGGAGAAATTTCACTGAATGATATCAAGCGGCTGGACTGTATTCAATTGTGCTAAAGACAAAATCGGCTGAGGACCTCTATTCATACTTTTGCTTAGTCCAAGATATTTAACCTTTTTACCGCCAACAACTTTTATAGAAGTTCGAGATTTTCGTGCCGTCCACGCCAGCACTTCTATAGAAGTTCTTCTTTGTACCTACTTTATTAAAATACATTTATACGTTGGCGTACAGCGGGACATCGCGTGCAGGATAGTTGGGCGGTGAAAAGGTTATTTTAATTTACTATAACAATATCTCGGACTAAGTACAATAGAACTTCACTTCAGGTAAGCTCGTTTAATTAAGTAATTTTTAATGATAAAGGAAAAAAATCGAACCAGCCTTACAGTAGTCGCTTAAGATGTGTAACATTTGACATCTCACATTTTAAAATCAAGATTACAACAGAATATTGTTTTCAAAAAAGTTTACGCGAACACTACACATTGAAATGAAACAACTTTTACGGATCTACTCGCGTTTATTTTACACATTACTTATTTAATGTTTATCCTGACGTTTCGAACCCTTTGCAGGGTCCGTGGTCACAGGGAGACTGAGGTGTTGGTCGTCTCATAATTAGTTGGTAGCCTGAATACCCTCATTTAAATTTAATCAGGTGCGTTCCGTTTTACGCAGAAAGAGCTTACAGTATCTTTTGGTCTGGCAGTAGGGTGTTGGGGCTGGGATTTAATATTTTGTATGATGGGATCCCAGGCTGGTGGTAGATTCCAACCATCTTCTCTATTAAAATTAGGATGTTTTTTAGTCAAGATAAACATTAAATAAGTAATGTGTAAAATAAACGCGAGTAGATCCGTAAAAGTTGTTTCATTTCAATAACAATAGAAAACAGAATATAGAATTAACAATGACGTAGGAATATATGTATACTTTTTTATATTGTTTAAAAGTTTATTACACACGAAATGGTTGAAATCTGCTTAAAGTGTCGATCACTGGTGGCTTCCCCGACTAACGCGTAACAGTTACAGGATTACACTGTTATGACCCTACTTCCGTCCCTCTTTTACGAAATCACTCCCACAAATTGTATATATAGAAGGCGAGCGGAAAGATATTACACATCGAAATATATTTTCCCTTTCGTTTTTTTTTGTGTTTTTATATTTTGTGTTTTTATTTGTGATGGAAAGTGTCCTTTTATGATAGGGCATTTTCCTATATTTTTGACGCTGTAAGGGAGAAAAGAGCTAGACACTTGCTGAGTTTCTTGCCGGTTCTTCTCAGTACAAGATCTCCTGCCCAGAGTAGACTTGCGAACCGATGGCATAATGACGTTCATAAGCGCTATTTGTAGCCTAAACTGAATAAATGATTTTAAATTTTGAATTTTGAAAAAACGGTTGATCACTGTTACCTGTCGGACACGGTGCCCCTACCATACTCTTTCTTTTTTAGCTGTCGTATAGAAGTAAAATCTTACATAACATATCAATCTCTAAACATTGCAGCTAAACAAATACATCTCGGTGAAAGCATCAACAAAGTGAGGCTCCGAGCGAAGGGTCATGGGTTCAAGCCCGGCGATCAACTGATGTGAATGCAACTGTAAGATCGGGATTCGGTTACAAGAATAGAATTTGTTTTTTTTTAAGTACAGTCAACATCGTCGTAGTGACCGACAGTCTATTAAGTCAAAAATAGCAAAACGTTAAAAAGTTAAAACAAAAGTTTGTTGTTCGTTCATTTGTTTATTTTATTAGTTACAAAATATATAAAAAAATTGGGAAAAAGTAGGTTTTTGTAATTATATATTATATTTTACGTTATTATTTTTTTATTAAGTTAAGGTTTAACAATAACTATTTCTTTTATACTTAAGGTAAAAAAGCACATATTTTCACCTACAATAGGGGTTGCTGCTTTTTCCATGCATGTCTTAAGAGCCGACAAAGGAACAAGGGTGCAAGATCTAATAATCTAACCTAATCTTTAATCTTACTTAATTTGAATTATATTAGCAGTTGAATAAGATTAGATATTAATTTCCTCTCAAAACATTGTCGTGCCCAATCCGGGCCTATAGCGTTCTATCTAACTAATATTGTAACAACTCATGTATAGGTACCTCTACATAGGGAGAGCAATAAATTATTGAATTAAAGATGCACATTAGGCGATCGGTTAGCAACCCATAACTAATGTTATCCTTTCCACCTCGAAACCCTATTTTGTTTATATGCTAAATGTAGCGTTGTCACTATCCTCGCTCGTAGAGATCGCTTGTAGCGATAAGACCGCCTTTGCCCATATACTAGCTTTAAGTTTTTGTTTAACTGTTGTTTTCCTTTTGTTTCCATTTGTGTATGAGCAATAAAGAATTTATCTATCTATCTTTCTATCTATCCTCCAAATTGGTGATTTCGATACTCTGTTTACCTTTTTTTGGGACAAATACGTGAAAATACGTATGTATGTGTAAAAAGGGGGACATTTTAAATAGGATAATAATAAGTTACTAAACTAAACTTTCAAATCATATGAATGTGAAAGGCAAGTCTTAATTATTTATTTTAAAAAAACCGTAGTGGGTCAACATGCCCGGTAAACCTTACGGAAATTAACGATAATCACTAGAGCTGACAAATCGATGTTCCCGCCACTAATAACATGCGTCGCTTCAAGATACATGGACGCCAGTCACGCAGCCAGCCGCTCCTACCAACAACACAGCTACACAGTACACACTATTCCCCGCCCGATCCTCTAAATGCCACTACACATTTGCAGAATGCACACTAGTTTAGGCCCAAGATACCGTACTCGTAGAACAAGGGTACGACGAACCGGTTCACTCGCGAAGAGGTACAGACATGTACCTAGTCGCTTCTCTCCTCCACCACGGCCCGGTCAACTCGAGCCGAGGTCCGAGCCTTTAGAGGCGCCCTCGGGTTGTTCCGCTCCCCAATCCGATCCGAACCCTTCGGAGAATCTAGTAGGGCACGGGGACACAGCGGAAAATCTGGCCAATTTTTAAGGTTTTTAAGGGTTCATATCATTTTTAATAATTAATTTATGAAAAAAATGAAACATAGGGACACAGGCAGAGCCTTTCTTTAATTTTTAATGAAAAAAGTAATAAAATTGGTCCAGTTTTAGAACAGAAATCAGGGGACTACGAAACGTTGATTTTGTCTAGTTTTCATACATATTTTTTGATTCAGTTCGACCTTAGTGTTTCCTCTTAAGCTTACCTTCTGGGTCTTATTTTGCGGCTGTAGCGTGGCCTTCCACACCTCTCTCTCTAAAATTTCGCGAGTATTTAGTAGATAGTAAAGCTCCAGGGGGGTCTATCATGAATATCGAACATCGATATAAAACAATTTGTAAAAAAAGCTCTGTCCGATCGGAAAGGTACATAGGTATACAAATAACTATAACAAAAAAAAATATTATTCATGAAAATAAAAGAGTTATCGTAATTTTAAAACGCAAGTTTTTTGTACCGAAATTGCTCAAATTACCCTAAAATTGTTATACTTTTTTTTTTAAATGTGACCACACTTTCCACTAATAGCGACGGTGCCAAAGGTCCTACCTACCGAAGTGCCGACAAAAGTATTGCCATGTAAGTTTTTTCATTTCACAAATTTTTATCGGGGTATTTTATTTCACTTATTACTTTAAAATAATTACGTAAATAGAACTGAATCTCGATACCTAATAACACCTTTACGAATTGGACAGGGTTTTTGTTACATATTGTATATAGAGTTGAATGCCGTCATCAACCAATAATTACTGTGGCATGCCACCGAATGCGACTAAATATTGAAACGTAAAGGATTCTTTATAATTTTTTTATTACACAACGAGAAAGTACTTGGCTTTGTGGCAAATGGTGATAAGTCCGAAGACAGAGAGTATACTTCATGGAAATCGGCAACTAATGAGGAACTGATTATCTTACCTCTAATCAATAAAACTACTTAACTACCTAATGAGACCTATATCATTGACCGAGGAGGACAGGCTAAGTTTAGACGGTGATAGCTAGGCAGTTGAAATAAGAACAAGAAAATCTGCACCAACCCAGTCGAGCACAACTGCGCCGCGAGTCAACCCCAGCACTTTTGCATCCAAGACTGATGCATTTAAACTAACCCGTAGAATTAAATTTATAGTACTTATAGGGTCTTACAACTAAACAGAGAATAAGCTCCGAATAGTTATTCCGTGTTTTGTCTCTTTTATTCTAATCTGAAATAAAATGTACATGACAGGAACAAAACACGGAGTAACTATTCGGAGCTTATTCTTTGTTTATTTGTAAGGCACAAGCTCTTCTCGTAACGCGCGCTCAATTATTGTGGGTGTACCGTCGAGGCCAAAATCACAAAATAAACGAGCGTTGCATTCGTAAATGTTTAGCGCTCACGAATGATGTCACTGGTGTCACAATCGAAGCTGTAGGTACGCGGCAGGCGGCAGGCTGTCTGCCTTTACCCAATATTCAAAAATCAGTACCTACCTACCTATTTTAAATGGCTGTTTTTACATTGGGACGAGTTGAAAAGCAGTCGCTTGGATTGCGAAAGGATTTGCCACGTTTTCCGTTCAGGATGCCTAGTGCGAGTTTAATTTACCATTCAATCACGTTAACGTGTACGACGTTAACGTAAACGATTTGTGCGGCATTGGAACGCCTCCTATTGACAAACGAAAGTTGAAACTTTGCTATACAAATTTTCGTTTTCGTTAACGTGATCCTACGCCTCGGTGGCCGAGTGGCAGAGCGCTCGGCCCGATACCCGAAGGTCCCGGGTTCAATTCCCAGGTCGGGTTAAATGTATTTCGGATTTTCCGATGCATATCCTGGGTTTGTGATCGCCAACCCGCATTTGGCAAGCGTGGTGATTAAGCCATTACCCATCAATTGTAGCGATGACTTGATTTCAATGATGGAGGCCTTTGCCCAGCTGTGGGACAATTATAGGCTGTCTACTTACTTACTTACTTAACGTGATCCAAAGACAACAGCATCATGAAAGCAGTGGCAGATGATCCGCATGCACCTTTGAGGAGACATTGCATGCGCGTGATGGCTGAAGTAGTGGATGAGATTTCCTCAGTACGTCGCTCGGGTGCGTGCTATGCCTTTAAGGTACATAGATAATTAAGTTACATTATATCTAATACAGCATAATTAACATACTAACATAGTCTTAAGCAATTGTACTAACACATTGGATCTGAGTTGTCTGAATAAAAATGTTTTGAATTTGAAAGGCAAATAATTCCCGCACTAGGCACCTGGTGACAAACAAGGTGAGTTGCAAGTTTATCATACAAATTCAAAACCTCTGAAAGCCCCTGTAAGGGAAGTTCTCAGAAGTTCTCAGAAGTTCTTAGAAGGACATTATCAAAGTGAGCTACATGCATCTTCTTTTCGGCGATTTCATTATTGGCTCATCGGTAGCAGAATGGAGAGTTTTGTGAAGTCGAACATAAAAATTAAGAGATATCAGAGGCCGAATCCTCATTTCCTCATTGTAAGAATACTAAAGCTATTTTCGCTTACTTGTAAGCATTACCTGCGATTACGCATTAAATTCTAGATTTTTTTGTTTTCAATAATTTAAATGGAATAAGTGCGATGCCATATTTTCTCCTAACATAGAAATGTAACATAGGAAATCTAATATATAAAATTCTCGTGTCACAGTTTTCGTTGCCATACTCCTCCGAAACGGCTTGACCGATTTTGATGAAATTTTTTGTGCTTATCCGGTATCTATGAGAATCGGTCAACATCTATTTTTCATCCCCCTAAATGTTAGGGGTAGTCCACCCCTAAATTTTTATTTTTATTTTTTAGACAAAATTTTTAATTTCTATTTTTTTATGATACAACATACAAAAATACATACAATCCTCAATTTTCACCCTTCTACGATCAACCCTTATTTGTGGTACGAAGTCCGCCGGGTCAGCTAGTAATTATATGAATTTCTCTATAATAACGGATGAGGCCACTTTTTACCTTTGCTTTACTATTTTATTTATAATACAAGAACAGGATAATATAAAAATTTAACTTTTGCCCTTTCAAAATGAAATGTGCAATGTTTAAAAAACAAATGTCCCAATTCAATTTATGCTTGTAGGCGGCAGTGTGTATGTCTGCTATATTTGACTGGCCGGCCGCCACTGCTTAAATAGGCAAGAAAAAACGCGGTCATGGGTCTTCAAAAGCTGTTGGCACGAATACCTTTGCCGGCATTGCAAAAAAATAGGCAGCATTTTCAAAGCAGCATTAAAATTGGCATAATTATTTGTGAGCACAGGTATAGGGTTAACATTTTTTTTCTTAATATAGCTTATTGATACAGAGTAATTCCTATAAAATAATATAAAATATCTGTGGGAAAGTGAACTTTTTCAATTTAAAGTCTAACGTAGTAAAAGTAACCTCTAAGGAGTTGCTAAATCAAGTCTTAAATGTTTGTCAGTTTTTTTTCTTATTTAAAAGAAATCAGCTTATAGCTCTCTGCACTGCTGGCATGGCCTACCCACTTGGTCTGGACATTACACTGGGGCAATATAATACTCGGGTAAGTACCTAATAACAGTTTACAGGAAATAAGTTCTTCAGTTTTTACCCATTTCCGATAAAGCAAATGTTATGTTACGGAGTCAAAAGCCACAGCTTCTGATTGCATGCTCTATATGTTAAGATAAGTGGGTTCAGACGCTCAAGTGTCGCGCGGAGTGTGTATTTGACTGGAGAAGCGACTAACTGTACTTACCGGGTTGTGCTGCTAAAGCTTAGTTCACACCGAAAGCTATAGCGATTGATGGATTGATACTTACCAAGTGGTTCTTTAGATTTTGTGCCTTATGTCAGATGACGGTATGATGTCAGTTTTCAGCGACGATGGCCTAACGAATCCTAACGATCACTTAGAGTGATCTAGGTGCCGTGCTGTTTTAGCACGGCGTCTGTCACCTTACATGGCTCAGGGGGGCTGCTTTAGGTCGTCGTTGAAAACAGGTATTACTATAGAAACTGGTAGAAACTCTAGAGCATTCATAAATTTTTGCAAAAGACTAAAATTAGTGGCTGACCCCTATCATACTAATATTCTTTCACCATTAGAATGCTACATTAGCGCTGAGTAACATAGGCTGTACGGTGTACCGCACATTAAGCAATACCTAGTTATTGCAATATTTGTAATTTGCTTACATGCATTTATGTTTGCACACGCGCCGGTATTTTATTCAATAAATTAGTTCAACTACGGTTAGCACTTAACACGGTTGTATCATTTCCGACATCCTAATATCAGTTCCTAGCAGCATCAGTTTATCATATCAATCAGCTATCATAGTTATCATTTAAAGTGTGTAGAGCCAGTCCCTACATATTTATGGTCCTTCGAGCCGGAAAATACCGGCGCGTGTGCAAACATAAATGCATGTAAGCAAATTACAAATATTGCAATAATTAGGTATAGCTTAATGAGCGGTACACCGTACATAGGCTATATTAAAAAAGAAATGTCCACCCGTGCGAAGCCGGGACGCTAGTTTTTAATAATTAAAAGAAAACATATAGATCTCTAGTTCCTGACTAATACTGGTGCCATTTCCTTACTTATCTTTTAATTTCTATTCGCTATGCTTATTTGAATAAAATAAATTGAATATTCATATAATTTATAAAAACAGTGAAAAAATTAAACGCCCACCCGACCCAGCCAGAAATCGAACCTGGGTCTTCCGCAATCCGGGCGGCTGCACTGACCGTTATGCTACCGGGAAGGCAGACGTAAGCGCTGAATTTTGTTACTGCTTTTTAATTTTTAAGTGCTAATAGCGGCATAGTGCGCCATCTATCCAACGGTTATTGCAACCGATGGCCATGCAGATTCACCTTTGCAAATGAATTACCAGATAACACAACGCTATAATAAATTTTACTTTTTTGAAGTGAAAACTTCTTTAGCGGCGTTGTACACTTTTTTTGTAATGGGTAAAAAATGTGAAATTCGCGTCAGGACACGTGACCGTCAGGACACGTGGCCTGATCGAAAATTCGTAAGATGGATGACAGCCAGCGCGGCGTAGGAGAGGAAGTATCCCCCCTCTCTTTCTCGGCGCGGCGAAAATGTATGCCTGCTGTTTCGTTTAGGCGGCGCAGGGCGCTTGCGCGAATGTTTGAGTGCTTTTTAATGTAATATAAATTGTCATGTTTGTGTACGATAGCGTAATAAATAAATATTGTATTCTACCACATAAATGATAGTACTTTTATACTGATAATTGAAGCAATTCGTGCAAAATTATTCCCTAACCATTCCAAAATATCAAAAATGCACAACGTTAATATTCAAGTTTTCACTTCTGCCGGCACTCCCGGAGTGCAACCCGTCGTTTTTTTTCCAAGTACGATTGCTGCACTGAAGCTAAAAGAAATATTTATAAAATTTATAAAATAAATTGACTTTAACTTTGACATACGAGGAGCCACCACCATCCATATCTCGGGAACTCCTCGCTTAGAGATAGCTTTGGGTGTGTGGCCAGTTTAAAGCGCTTGTTACTAAATCCGGTGAGCACTCCCCGTTCGCACTCAGCCTGTCGATTGTGTTGACTTTAATGATTGTTACATGCCCAGATAGCCACGCTAAATGAAAGGCGAGGTGACGAAATAAACGTTTAATGAATTCCTTCTTGTTCAATAGAAACTGGCTCTGGCTAGACAGCTAACAATATATTGTTACACGCCCATTAAAGGCTTTAGTGGTTAGTTACTTCAATGCGATTCAGTTGAAATACTAGCTACATTCAACTACGATGCAACTGCACCGCTTTTGTTTCATTCATTAAGGGTGCGCCGACAAAAAAATGCCAAAAATGCAGTTACGGTTAAGTAGATATAATTGAAAATACTATCGTATTAAATGAACAAAATATATATTTAGTATCATAGGGAACGTGTTTACAATTTGTCAGAACCATAAATTCATAACACGCTATAGTTTTTTCTACAATATCATTTAAAGTTGGGCAAAAATCATGAAAACGAGTGGCGGCGTTTAGTAGATTTCTTATAGTTTATCTAAATTATTGTACCTCTGATTTTGTCTAAACAATCATCAATGGATAAACTACAAATTGCTAGACTACATTTTCGGTGTATCAAGTGGTTATTTAAATAATTATTTTTTATTAAGCACCTTAAATTCCCCATACAAAATTAGTATGGCCGCGCGGCATCAAATAAATATGGACGACGACATTTCAAATAAAACATATGACACTTTTCACTTATGGACGGCGCACCCTTAACAACAACTCCAGTTACTTACGAAACATGCCTATTCTCCTGCTTGGAATGAACTACCTGCGTGGAAATTTTTCAACACTTTTACAAATAGTAATAATGAGTACGAAAAAAATTGCATATTTATAATAAAATTACATAGACTATGGTACCATCATAAATCATACATTCAAATTAGCCCTTTACTTAGGAGTCTCTTCCTGAATGGCCCGGCGCCGTCTCTTCACCTTCACAGAGTCGCGGGTCTTCTCCAGCATTTCATAGAAGTGGTTGACCGGCTCGAACCAGCCGTAGCCCAGGGCCGCCTTGCCCAGCCAGGTGTGCCCGTTAGGGTCCGTCAGGTTGAGGAAACCCACCGGGGCGCTGTCCACAAAGTCACAGTTCAAGATGCTCCCGTCTGGATAGTAGTACCTATAAGGTAACCAAACTCATTTAATTTTCTTTACTAGTATCAAACAATATCAGTGAAGCAGTGGTAAAAGAGAGGGGCACCCCTGGCTGCATTGCACAGCCTCAAAGAAGTCTGGGGACGGACGCCCAAACTATCCCATCCCATAGCTTATATAGCAAGGGAATACGTCATATGGATTGCGGCGATTGAATATCCTATACTATAGTATTGTTCGGCAATCGCGTATGCTTAAGAATCGCGTGTGATGTCAAAGCTCAGACAGGTATGTTGGGAGGAAACTCATTGGTTGCCGTTCGTGAGCCACCCTTGTGACAGAGAAGGGTTTTTGGTGTGTAAACCTCCCCTCTCCTCATAGAACTTTTCCTGAAGGGAAGAGGAGGAGATTCCACATAACACGGAATCACCCTTATCCCTGGTGAAAACAGTATATACCAAATATTTATTTTTAAGTGTTAATTGCTGCAGTTAAGCTGAATTAAATATTTATAAAATACTAGCTGACTGGCGGACTTCGTACCGCTTTGACAGTTTCCATGACAACAAAGCAAACAAATCATTCGTCCGCTTAAGAACACCCGTATCCCATGATGGACCCCTATAGCAGCGCCACATACCGGGTCCATTTGTAAATCTAAACCATTCTCGAATCCACTTGAACACACACAGAAAATTTCATCCAAATTGGCTTAGCCGTTTAGAAGGAGTTCAATAACATACACACAACTGCCTACCCGACTCAGCCAGAAATCGAACCTGAGTCTTCCGCAATTCGGGCGGCTGCACTGACCATTATGCTACCGGGAAGGCTGACGTAAACAATTTTTTTAATGCTTTTTTGATTTTGACAGCTTTTTAGCCGTAGCAGTATCATCTATCCAATGGTTATTGCAACCGATTGGCTATGCAGATTCATCTTTACAGATAAAATAGCATTTCATCTGTAAAGATGAATCTGTATAGTATGTAGTATATTTACCAAGTAAAAAAAGGGCTAAGATGCTCCTTACTTAGCAGAGCCGCTGTAATTCCAGTCCCGGAAGGGTCCTTCGTACCGGGAGCCATCATTGAATACTACGCTGACATTTTCATTGGCCCCAAGCTTGTCTAAGTCCCACATGCCGGAGTAGGTGTCGCCTTCAGCGGTGGTGTAAATTCCTGGACCTAAAGTGTAGCCTTGATGAGTTACTTCTTATTAATATAGTGGTAAGGTAGGTACCTAGTTGATTGGTTTGGTTTGGTGTAATATGCATGATACCAATATTTACTAACGGTTGTCAGACCCGAGTGCATATTGTGAGTTTTATTTACTAAGCGCCCCCATACGTTACAAGTACCTACGTACGTACGTACGAACTATACGTTACAAGAGGGGTCACAATTTTGCCATACAAATTCTCGTTTTCGATAACGTGATTGAATGGCGAATGATACACTAGGGACCCTGGGTAAATACACAAAAACAACAGCAAAAACTAATCACATGTCAAAGAGCCATAGAAAGGAGCATACAGCAGTGCTATTCTCTAAGCAAAACAGTGTCGACCTCGAGACCACCGTTTTCTTTATCTTCCTCTATTTCTTTTCGTTTAGAATTTAGGCGTCCATTTTGTTATGTCCTTTGGCCATTCATTTTTATTTTGTCTGAAGATGGGGCCTATCTTCGTTTTTATGGTTTTGGCCACGACATCTCCTACTTTTGTTATGCGTCTTTTACCTGAATGTAGATTTTATTACTATTTAAAAGTAGGTTGAAATTCGTTTGCAAGTTATGAGCGAGTTCAACGTCGAGTTCGACGCTGTTTTGCTTAGCGAGGCCTTACGACTTAAAAAGGGCTATAGGTATAAGACACATAACAAAAGTATAGAAGATGTCGTGGCCAAAACCATAAAAATGAAGATAGGCCTGGGGCCTAATGATGGAATGAAGGATGGGTCCTTAGACAAATTAAAAATAAATGGCGAAAGGACATAACAAAATGGACGCCTAAATTCTAAACGAAAAGAAATAGAGGAAGATAAAGAAAACGCTGCTGGTCTGATGGATGACATTTAAAAGATTGCAGACCCACTATGGCAAAGAATGGTTATTTATCCCTATCACAGTCAGAGGGATGTATATTCCTACCATCATGTATCCCAAAATTTAAACACCAGCATCGTCGACTATTCACGACAATCGGACCGTGACGCCCACGTATGGGATGAATAGAGCGACACGGTTCACTTACCTAATCGGAAAGAGAACCTTTGACATACTTACAGTCTGTATTTAGTGAATCAATCACATGCGTCTGTATAATCGATCAAAGTTAAGGCTGAGTGACTTTAATCTTTAAAGATAACTTTAACCGCTTTGATGTTACTGAGCCGGCCTGGAGATCGTTGGGGAGGCCTTTGTCCAGCAGTGGACGACTTTTGGCTGAGATGATGATGATCATGATGACTGAACCGGCAAACGAGCGTTACGTTGGGGCTCGCCTTCGCCTGATGGAAATCTCATGGATGCTTGCAACTCTAAGAGCGACTTGTGAAGCTCTTACAGTTCTTATGTCTGTAGAGATGTTACGTACGTACAGGTCGCCTTGTTTTATTTAATTAATTAATTAAACTTAAATATTCTCTCTATATTCTCTCTTGTTTGCTCAGTCAAAACACTCACCGCACTACGGCTTATTGACATTAAAAGAGCTAATTTACCACCGTGTCGTGGAGGACTACGTATTCTTATCGTACAACCCACCATGCATCTTAGCGACCTTGTCCTTCTTCTTGATCTCGAAGTAGCCGTCGTACAAATCCCCCGTGTCGTGCTCGAACAAGCCCTGGTCCTGCACCACTGGTACCTCTTTAACTGGCTTCTTCACCTCTGTGCTGCTGGAATCATTATTAGATGATGAGTCCAACATGATTGATCAGCTTTTAGAATTATTCCTAGTTAGTAAAAAGTTATTTTTTATTTATTTTTGTGGTTTATTGTAACACTGTCAAGTAATGACATTAATGTGACGTGACACGAGCTCGGTGTCAGCCACGGTCAAGGTTAGAGCATTAATCATATAGAAAATTGTTTATACTGAAGCGAAGCATTAATGCTCTAAGCTTAAATGAAGCCGAGCGCAGCGAGACCAATCATTCATCTAAGGCTCTAAGTCAAAAACATGTTCCTTGGCCACGGTTCCATCGTGGTTTCATCAGCCTTAGAGCGTTGGTTTAATGCTATAAGGCACTAAGGTTTCAGCTGGTTTCAGTACGTAGCATTTGTTCTGAGCGTAGCATGATCACAGAATAGATATATGTTATTCACTGATATTTATTTGTTTATTGATATTTACTCATGTGGCATGATCTTTTATCTACCCTTTCGTGTGCATGATACGTGACGTAGTAGGTATTTCATCATCTTTGGAACCTATCTTACCTTCCTATGTATAACTATGTAACTATGAACAAAATGCTTTAGTTTATTGTCCGAGATGAAAATAACGGGACCAGTAACCATTAATAATATACTAAGACATGGGAGGAACGCCCAGGCCTCGATTTGGCCAGTGACCTGCATTTGGACTATAGAAAAATATGAGTATATCAGCATATATACCTACTATGCAGCAAAATAATTATATTTCATACCTAAGAGTACCTATTTCATTTCCGAAAGGTATTCCACGTCACCTTTAACCTCGTGTTCACCCTCAGAACAATTAGGTATTATTCTGAGTGTTCATCGGTGAAATTCAAAAATCGCTCCTATGGTGCACCGAGGCCCCACCCTTTTTCTTTGAAAGGTAAAAGAAAAATTAGACTCCATTAATGATGCCATAGTTTTCTCCATTGTATCCATTATTTGGTACCGTGCCGGTTTGTCCGTGACGCGCCCGACTTTTCAGCACGCAAAATAATTACACGCGACAGCTCGTGTCCATGACCTAATAAGTTTGATAATGTTGTTAGGCGTCGCATATTATGAAGCATTTAATATAAGTGACACAGCCAAACAACATGCAGGCCTCGATTCGGTATTTCCACTTTTGTGTGTTTTACGACCACAACCTGGATCAACGAGTTAACACGTTTTCCGAGGCACAAAAAAGCTACCGCTCCGATTCGAACCCCTCGGAGATTCTAGTAGGGAACGGGGAAACGGGATACCCTGAGGGTGTTTCGATCAACGCGGCTTGAGAAACCCTTTTGTGTACACCAACCCGCATTTGGCAAGCGTGGTGATGGAGCCAGTCAAACGTAGTGTTAAATTCTCTTTGATACCCATCAGTTGTAGCAATGACTTGATTTCAATTATGGAGGTCTTTGCCTAGCAGTGACCTTAACCTTAACTTTATACAGAATACTTTCTGTATTAAGTTTCTCGCCGCCCCCTAAGTCCGGTGAGACTGAAAATGCGGCATGAAACAATCAGACCACCGGTTTAGACCCAAAGGTCCCGGGTTAGATTCCCAGCGGGGGTACATATTTGTGTACTCTGTTTGGTTGGTGGTAGGGCTTTGTTTGCCCGCCTGGCTAGCTACCACCATCTTATCTAAATATGTTCGCCATAACATCAATGTTTGTAGCTTTGTTGTGTTCCGGCAGCTAGAGATAAGATAGCCAGTGCCTCACTAGTCGAGTATCCCGGGTGAAGTGCGCAACCATCATTGGCCTTATCATCACTTAACATCAGGTGAGATCAAGGCAGTGCTTACCGCGTGCGTTACCCCAGCGGAATGTTGTCGAATTTCTTGGATTCTTGATATAGAATAATTAGTGCTCCATCTCGTGTAATTGTGCGCGAAATCTTAAATTTGTGCGTCCAGTAGTTTTTGAGATATTCGCGAAAAACAGATACCGCTGGGGTAACGTTACCCCAGCGTCACATTTTTTTTCCTGTGGACTTATCAAAAAAAAAAGTACCCAGGAAGATAGATCTTGGGGCGCTGTAAATGTGCGTGTTAGTCTTAAATTTGTGCGTCTTATAATTCCGAAGTTATTCAAAATACCGCTGGGGTAACTTTTGGGTGGTTGCTGCATCTCGCGAACGGTGAGGCGCACAAGTATGATTTTTTTTACACACAATGTAATGAATTTGTGCGTAATTTCAGCAAAAGCAGAATTTGAAAAAATGCACCGTTCTGAAGATATATTTATTTTGAAGAAAAAGGATAATCGGTCCCAGGTCCCTAAATACTAACCCTAGAGACTAATTTCTGATGGTGATTCGTACCTTATAATACCCTACAACGTCTATTAAAATCTTAAAAGCTTACTGCAAGTCGTTAATGAGTTAGGCACTTTAAATGTCACTGGCCCGTGAGGTAATTTTGGTCGTCGCTTACATGAGTTTGGTATGGACCAGCAAATCACTTATTAAGCAATTAATTAGTGCCTTCATTCAACTAGCCACTTGAAAATTTTCAGCCCAATCCACTTATTAATTAAAGATTTATAGTAAAAATGGTAAATGAAGCGAAATACAGTGATAAACCGACCAAGTTAAGATGAATATCAAAAAGCGGCCGCGCCATACATGACGCTAACCTTCTAAAATTGATGGCATTATTTGTACAGACGTTTACACAATTCGTAAAGTAAAGATTCATTATTTAACATTTTATGACTTTTAACATTGACTTTTAAATGTAATCTTAACTATTTTAAATTAAAGCCCGTATGTGCGTAAATTATCTTTTATAATTGTTTTTTATAATGTAAAAATGTCATATAAATTTATGTTTTTATATAAGTAATAATATTAACTGTAGGATACTTTGGTGCAAACTTTAAGTCCACAAAATGAGAGGTCGTGCTTGTAAAAACAATCGGGCAAGTCAGCACTCGCGCCCCCATGCTTCTACTGAGTGACTTGCACTGAATTTAAGTTCAGGCGGGTCATAAAGTTTTGCTTATTGTATTAATACTTATTCTGACAAAGATACCTCTGAACACAGTCACCATAAACAGCACAACTGCTACAGTTTTCGAGTTACCAAGCAAGCACCAAGGTGACGTTGCAACACTATATTATAAGATTCGTTTTCAAAATGTAGGTACCCTACATCGACTTTTTCGTAAGTATAATAATAAGCTTCAGCGACCTTCGCTCTTCAACATCAACAGATCTCATTAGCCATTGGCTGGTGCCGGCCTCAAGCTTGTTGCCCGAGATTATTCTCTGCTATGAAAACCCATATATGAATGAATATATGACGCACAAATTTAAGACTAACACGCACATTTACAGCGCCCCAAGATCTATCTTCCTGGGTACTTTTTTTTTGATAAGTCCACAGGAAAAAAAATGTGCCGCTGGGGTAACGTTACCCCAGCGGCATCTGTTTTTCGCGAATATCTCAAAAACTACTGGACGCACAAATTTAATATTCGTGCACAATTACACGAGATGGAGCACTAATTATTCTATATCAAGAATCCAAGAAATTCGACAACATTCCGCTGGGGTAACGTACGCGTGCTTACCCGTTAATATAAATAAAATAAAATAAAATAACTCCCTCAAAAAAAACTAGAAGCTTTTTTTATTTGATCTCTTAGCTAAGAGTATAAACAAAAGTTACTTAACCTCGATAGCAGCATTTCGAGCCTTTGAGTTTCTCCTGTCCAGCCAATGATCGTCTATAAACGTATTTATAATTATTTTTCTCGTGCAGTGATATTACACATGACATGTGGAGGGAGCAATATTTAACATAAGCCTGCAACACGCTTACCTTTTTGCCTTAATGAATCCCATGAACATGTTTAATACACTAACAGAAACAGTAGCAGGATTATAAATAACAAGACATCAATTTATTTGTAAATAAAATATATTTAACTAACGTTCATAAAAATCAACTGGCAGTAATAAAAACAAAAGATGTTAACAAAACTTGTATGGAATTCTATTTGTTTCACGCCACATAATTATAACATAATTTTGTATACAGCACATTCATTGCGTCACCCAGTTTTCAATATCTTTGATATTATAATATCGTTTATATAATACAAATGAAACTGAAGATCTCTGCTCCAAAATATCTACAATACGTAAACTTCACAATAAAATGCTCAAAGTCTACCCCATAAAATGTAAAAATATTCCTGACATACTATATGGTGCAACAGTAACTTAGTTATTATAGAGCTGCAATAACCACCTCTATAATAACTTAGTTCGGCAATGTTTATAAAAACTGTCGATGGATCGGAAATAAATAATATATATAATTTTCCTCTGACTACTGTTTAACAATGTTACTTGTACGGTCGTTCCTTAATTTACTAAATAAATAGTTACTTAACAATGAAGGCTATGCCCTTCGAGTGCAGCGGAATGGGCGATCTAAGTATATCTACGCTTTAACGGCACATAATATCATCGACTTACAGTAATGACAACAATAATTATAAACATAATCCACAGAATACGGAAGGCATTCCGCGCCATTCGAAGGTCGCAGCGCACAGACACTCGTGACAATTTGCTAATTAGAATTACACTTCGCCGACGATAGGGCGACATGTCCAAATATCCACTTTACGATGACCGTCGTATATACAAATAGGGTAAAAAAAAAAACTTTAAAAAACGTGGTAAATAAATATGAAAAGTTATAAAATGTGTGTATAAAACGTTTGTTTCAATACGAATAGGTGTATTGATGCATTCAGTGTGCGGAGTGCGAGTCGTTTTTCACTATTCGAACGAGTAATGTGTACTACAAATTCGTATGGAACCAAAGTGGCGCCATCTAGTTGCGAAACCACGTAAACGATATAAGTAAAAGTAAACATCGACGCTGCGAATGCTTCCATGTCTTACGCCCATGCTTCTCCACAACTTTTAGTTGTGACATTATGAATGGGAAGCAGACACAGATTTAGGACGGTACTACCATTCTTATGCGCTTACAAATTTAGTGAAATCAATGAAAAGTTATTTAAACTTTCACTTAACTTTTTCTTAGACAAATCCCCATTTCTTGGTAAAAGGATTCGGATAGACAAATTCTGACTTTACATTGTATTTTTTGAACATGACTACATGTTGGTAACTATCAAACTCGATGGATCGTAGATTCAGTTACAAATTCTGTTAATGAACCCTCGAGTCGAGTGGTGTACTTAACTCGCACTGCACAAGCTAGCTCTACCACAATGTCGCCGCCTCGCCGCAGTCTAGTTAGCAAGTAACTGCTCACAGTATGATGTTGGCAGGGTCTTCGAGGTTCTCTTTGAATACCTTCATCCACTGCGCTCCCACCGCCCCGTCCACCACGCGGTGATCCGCCGACGCGGTGAAAGTCACAAACTTGGCAATTCTGAACCTAGTAAGTGAAAAGACAATAACATATTATATAACAAAAAATACTTTAACACTGGCTAAATATGCTAACCGCACGAAGCCATCAACTGTAGAAAAAAAAGTATTTCATCATGATCGGCACATTTTATCTCCCTACTACTGGGGCAGAAGCCTTGCCTATGGATGGATTGGTAGAACGGGTTATAGACTCGTACCACCACGCGGCAGTGCGAATTGGCGGTTGTTAACGACTGCTAATGCAGCCGGGACCAACGGCTTAACGTGCCTTACGAAGCACTAAGGAGCTCGAGATAATAAGTTTTGGTCACCCACCCGATGACCGGCCTTTGCGAAAGTTGCTTAACCTTTGCAATCGCAGACCGGGCGCGTCAACCACTGCGCCATCGAGCTCCTCATAAGTATTTACCTACATGAATTTTAGCGCCTCTGTAGGCAAGTGGCAAAGCTTTTTTTTTTAAGAGAGATTGCCGATTTCCTCAGACGGCATTTTCAGCTTCACCGGGCTTTTCTGGGGGCGGCGAGAAACTTAAAGGGTTCCTCAAGCCGTGTGAAACGAATCACCTTCGGAGGTTTTCTAGAGGGAACGGCATCACTCACTAGATTCTCCGAAGGGTTCGGTGCACACTAGTGCGTGTTTAGTGTATTCTGTAAATGTGTATTGGCATTTAGAGGATCGGGCAAGTGGCAAAGCGCTGGGCCCAATACCCGAAGGTCTTGGGATCGATTCCCAGGTCGGGCAAAGTGTGTTTCGGATACTTCGATGCATAGCCCGAGTTTGTGATCACCAACTATATCGAGTAACAATATCGTAGCGCCTTAGTCGTCGAAACCATTTTCATACTACCATCTGATTTTAAAGTTGTTTGAACGAAGTTCCAGCTGACCTTATACGGTAATCTGAATACTCAAAATTCAAAATCATTTATTCAGTTTAGGCTACAAGTAGCTTTTGTGAATGCCATCGGTTCGTAAGTCTACTCTGGGCGGGAGATCTTGTACTGAGAAGAACCGGCAAGAAACTCAGCATGTGTCCAGCTCTTTTCTCCCTTACAGCGTGAAAAATATTGGAAAATGGCCTATCATAGCAGGACACTTTCCATTACGAATTAACACTAAAAATATAAAAGACTACCACAACATGTAAAAAAAAACAAAATAAAAAATCTAAGCTAACTACATCAGGTAAAACTTTAAATTTCCACAATGTCATACCGAGTTTAAAATCGGCTCGATTGACGAAGACGGCTTAAAGATGGGAATACAAAAATTATTTCAACGACCAAGTCGCTACGATATCGTTACGGCCTAAGTGGGTCAGAACCAGAGGGGTAAATCTTCCATACATTGAATAATTACAAAAATTTCATATACGGCAGCGCCATCTTCCGTAAGAGGAACCTCAAGTTACTAACTGGTTATCCATATAATGTCACTAGATGGCGGTAGTATTAGATAGCATTTTAAATTAATAAATTACGTTTAGTTATTTTCTAGTAACTTTCTAATAGCTATAACTTTCGTCATCTCTACAAAGAGCTCGTTGGCCGAGCGTCTGCGACGACGCATCGTGCTATAGTTTTTTTTTTTTTCTGTTATTATTGTATATGTTTTTTATTGTCTATGTTGGTTCCTCTTTGTTTTGTGGACACGTCACCAATTTAGGCCCCTCCAGAATACCAGCGTTGCAGCGGCTCTATGTCGCTGTAGCATGTGCTGAGGCTGGGGCCTAGTTGGCCACACTTCGTCTGTCTTTGTTTTGTATTGTTATTGTGAGTATCGTGTGATTTTGTAGTGTGTGCCAATAAATGTATTTCATTTCATTTCATTTCATTTTCTATAGTAGTGATAGAGAAATCCTAGGTTTTCAATACTTCGGAAATAAGTTATCAACTTTTTGATTTTTATGTTCATTTATAAGTTTTTAATAAGTTTATATCAATCTTACAATTAATATTATACACATAAAAATGTTAATGAGTTTTTGTAAATATTATATATAATATTTTCAGCGCCATCTATCGGGAAGAAGCGTAAACGCGCACACAAACGTCTACTACCGCCATCTATTGTACCGGGAACCTAGTTTCCCATCTTTTTTTCTATGAGAGGCACATCTATACCCAATATTATACATAGTCTATGGTCGGAACTGTCGGCGCAAGAGAAATATCTGAACACTCAATAGGTTGTTACATTTACATACCCTTGTGGGTCATTTTTGTCTGCAATAACTAGCTCTTGAATACCGCCGCACGCCACGATCAGGACCTGTGGGGGATTGATGATCGCGTTGAACATGGTGATGCCTGCAATCAACCACAACAATGTTAATTTCTTAATAACATACCTAACCTATATATTCATTTCGTGGAAATCATTGTTGTGTTCCGGCAGCTGATAAGATAGCTAATAGATGCCTCAGTATTTGAGGATTCCGGGTGAAGTGCGCTTCCGTTATCATCACTTATCATCAGGTGGGATGAAAGCAAAGTGCTTGCTTAAGATATATATACTTAAATATTTACAGACAATTTACAAATACAGTGAAAAAATTAAACCACCCAGTCAGGAATCGAACCTGGGTCTTCCGCAATCCGGGCGGCTGCACTGACCGTTATGCTACCGGGAAGGCTGACGTAAGCGCTGAATTTTGTCACTGCTTCATTAACTTTTTGAGTGCTAATAGCGGCACAGTGCAGTATTTAATTTAGCTTCAGTGCAACATTTAGCACTTGAAAATAAAAAGTAAAAATTTGTAATACTTATTTAAAAAATATATAAAAAACTAAAACAAAAAAATATATTTCCGATTCCAAATTTCCATCACTTTCATAATTTTTAGGGACGTATGTGATCCTCAATCACTGAACTTAAACTATAAAATGGTAAGATTTTGCAATAAATTTTATATTTTCAAATTTTATTTCGTTTTCACCAACGACCCTTAAGTTCTAAGTAAGCTATGTTTGGTGACAGTTACTACAGCAACTGTCACCTAAAATTGCCAACGGTGACCTAAAACTTAAGAGGTCATCGGTAAACACGAGCATAAATATATTATATTATTAAGTATAATAATAATATAAAACTGTAAAACTGTGTAACTCAAAAATGAATACTGAGTTTCTATATTTAATTTGCTCTGCAGTGATAAGGAAAAGTAGCTTCTGATAAGGCAGCGAAAATATGTGATGAAAGACGATAACGAAATAAAGGTGATCTTACACGATATTTGCCTAGATTCTGCTTACTCGGGGCAGTGTGATCTTTAAACGCAGACAATGAGTCACCGTACATGTTGGAGACAGTCAAGTGATGTACCAACATTGTATTCCTTCGGCTGAAGTAGTAGCCTCCTTGGCCTTGATCTCAAAACGAAATTAGAGTCCATGTTGAAAACCGGAATTAATACTAAGCCTATCAGTTAAACGCTGTCGATGAAGATGATGTGACGCCCCAAACATTCCTAGGTTGGATACAGAGTCGGTGCCGCCCTGGTACTCCTGCGGTTATAGACGACCTTCCTTGACTTTGCCGGCGAGCTCCTTGTAGCCGCGCGAGTCCGTGTCATCAGTAGGGATGCTCAGAGCTAAGGCTTGCAAAAGGCCGTTTAAATGCAGACAATTACTCAGCAAACATGCCCAGGTTGGACACAGTGGAAAGTGTAGACTTGGTACTCTTATAGTTGTAGGCGACCTTCCTGGGCTTTGCCGGCTAACTCCTTGACGCTGCACGAAAGCTCAATCACGCCGCGAGTGCGTGGAATCAGTAGGGATGATCAGACGATGACTTACCCAACATGCCCAGGTTGAACACAGTCGAAGGTGCCGCCTTGATACTTTTGTAGTTGTAGGCGGCCTTCCTTAGCTTCTCCGGTTAACTTCTTGACGCTGCATGAAAACGCGATCACGCCGCGTCTCCGTGGAATCAATAGGGAGGATGACCTTGCAGTTGCCGTTGAAATACAGATGATGACTCACCAAACATGCCCAGGTTGAACACAGTCGAAGGTGCCGCCTTGATACTTTTGTAGTTCCTTAGCTTTTCCGGCTAACTCTTTGACGCTGCATGAAAACGCGATCACGCCGCGTCTCCGTGGAATCAATAGGGAGGATGACCTTGCAGTTGGCCGTTTAAACACAGACGACGACTCACCAAACATGCCCAGGTTGGATATAGTGACGGTGCCGCCTTGGTACTCCTGCGGTTTTAGGCTGCCCTCCTTAGCTTTGCCGGCTAACTCCTTGACGGTGCGCGAGATCTCGATGATGCCGCGCGAGTCCGCGTTGAACACGATCGGCGTGATCAGACCGGTGGGGGTCGCTACTGCCACGCTTACGTCCACATTCGAGAACCTGAACGAAAATTGTTGTATGTACCAACAACAGATTGGTTGACGCTTAAAATTAAATACGTGAGGAAACTTTAAGGCGCTAATATGCAAACACGGGGCAGGGCGGGCCGCACAATTTTGCCGCGAACGATATGAACAAAGGGAATCCTATACTACCAACGCACACAGAGGGCAAATACTCCGCGGGTCCCCCGCGGGCTCCGCAAACGACTCTGCGGGCTCTGCAGAGTCGTTTGCGGAGCGCCTAACTGCAGAAAGAGTCAACCAGTTTAAGAATAGACTACACTAGACCTATAATACAACAAAGTGTATTAAACGAGTTTTGCCTGCCTGAATTTTATAATAATAATAATAATTAGTTTATTTAATAGACAACCAGGGGGGTGAATCTTTGATTTAATAAATACCAGCTGTCTTCTGTCTTCTGTTTAACAACTGTTTATGCTTATGGAAAATAAAAAAATCTAGTTGGTTAATAGACTATATTAAAAAAATGTTCAGTTGAATTTATGCGCTTAAAGTTTCCATCGTGAACGTATAATCGTATCATCATCATCATCTCAGCCAAAAGACGTCTACTGCTGGACAAAGGCCTACCCCAAGGATCTCCACAACGACCGGTTTTGTGCAGCTCGCATCCAGCGGCTTCCCGCGACCTTCACCAGATCGTCAGTCCACCTTGTTGGAGGCCTGCGCACACTGTGCTTATAATCGTATAAATTTAATGAAAATGTTTGTTTTAATGTTGTCTATTGAGTAACTAGCCCTTTCAGGCTGTCAACACAATTAACAACCTTTACCTTTTAACCAGCAAAACAACAGTTTTAATTTTTCATTGTTTTTTAATCTTATTCAAAGTGCATAGGTTCCAATATGGCAATGGCAATATGCAATAAACTACTACTCACTGTCTGATAGAGGATCCCAACCAATGCGCGTTTACAGCCGGCACCCGTTTACACGACGCGGCCACGGCTTTAATGATGAAGTCGTTCACTGATACCTGTGAATAATACTATGTTATAATAATAAATAAATAAAGAAACTTTCCTACACTCACACCAATTATCTAGCCCAAGAGAAGCTTCGTCATGAAACTCGTTAGATGGTTACTAGACAACGGATAAACATACTTAAAACTTTTAAATACATACTTATTATACATAGAAAACACCCAGACCCGAGACCATTTAGAAGAACAATAATTTCTAAATTGACCCGACCGGGGATCGAACCCGGGACCTCAGAGATGGCGACAGCGTGAAAACCGGTGTACAAACCACTCGACCAAGGAAGTCGTCAATAGGTAGGTAGGTAGTAAAGGTCGTTAAATATTTATGGTACACACGCCTGCACATCAATCTACCACAAACTGTTAAATTTCTTTAATATACTGTGAACTTTATGCCCTAAGTTTATGGTTGAAAATGTATTGAAGAAATTTAACAGTTTTGAATAGGTTGATGGAATTAGGCGTTATTTTGCGGAAATCCATGGTACAAAAAAATTTAATATAAATAATATGTAGTGTTAATTCCGCTAAAAAATAAAAAAAATAAAAAAAACTCACTCGTTTAACGTTACAGCTTAGATGCAGTACGCACGCACCGCCCTTTCGTCCCGCAGAAAGTTTGCACATGCAGGAGAAACAATGGGTGCAAACGAAAATGCACACCAACACCGATAACCCGACACGTGTTTCGCCCCTCTACGGGGCATCCTCAGGAGTTGTTGACAGGTTGGTAACAGTCGGTGCGCAGCTCTCGACCAGAGCTTATTACTTAGTCACCTTGTACAGGTATAACAAATAATACTTATATTAACTATAATATGTAATACAATATGTTATAAAAATATATACCTATATTTATATTAAATTGCTTCATTTCATTATTTCTAATTGCTTCAACACACACAACCGGAAACTTTTATTACATGTAAAACATTACATGTGATGATGATGATGATGATGATGTAAAATATTATAACTGTTATTGCACACTGTTGTCGCACAAGGAATGGCCGGTATCAATTAAATGTTTTGCGAAATGTGACTTATCCGGATGGCCATTCCTATACGCGGCAACATGTTCCTTATATCTAATGTCAAAATTTCGGAATGTCTGACCTACATAGACCCCACCACAGTCGTTACAAAATAAACTCAAAAAAATCCAGTGTTTATAAATTAATTTATCGGGTTATCGGTGTTGGTGTGCATTTTCGTTTGCACCCATTGTTTCTCCTGCATGTGCAAACTTTCTGCGGGCGGTGCGTGCGTACTGCATCCAAGCTGTATAAACGAGTGAGTTAGCGGAATAAACACTACATATTATTTACTAGCTGTGCTCGCGACTTCGTCCGCGTTTTTTTTATGCTCTTGTTCCCGTTTTTGCAACATTTTTCACTGATGCTTCGCTCTTATTATACGCAGCGTGATGTTATAAAGCCTTTCTCGATAAATGGACTATCCAACACAAAAATATTTTTTCAATTCGAACCAGTAGTTCCCGAGATTAGCGCGTTCAAACAAACAAACTCTTCAGCTTTATAATATTAATATTATTTATATTACATTTTTTTAGTTTTGGATAAGTTGATGCGCAGGCGTCTGTACACACGCCTGCGCATCAGACAACAAACAAACAATAAAATATAAAATTTCCTTAATAGACTTTGAACTTTATGTCTATGGCATATGGTCGAAGATTTATTGAACAAAATTGACAGTTTTGTATTGTCTAATGTGCCGGCGTCTGTTCTAGTAAAAGGATTCACAGATTCCTGAAAATAGCATTTATACATACAGGGCTCGGAAGTCGGAACCGGTGTAAATTAACCGGCAAATACGAGTTAGTAACCGGTTCATTTCATCATTATCATCATCATCATCAGCCTATACTAGTCCACTGCTGGACATGGATAGACCTCTCCAAGTGCACGCCACCCAGCACGACCCGCGGCTACTCTCATCCAGCTCTTGCCAGCCACCTTGCAAAGATCGTCGCTCCACCTAGTCTGAGACTCTGAGAGCGTCCTACACTACGTTTGCCGATACGCGGTTAATTTATATTTTTTTAATAAACCTGTTACTTAAACCAAAAATTGGATTTATTGAATACAACATGACGAGAACTGTTTCAAATGTACCGGTTATTCGAACGGTGCCAAAAAGTCTAAATCAAAACTTTTTCGATACTGCGGTTAATTGGCCGAAACAGTGATGCGATCACGGATCTTACCGATCGATAAATTTATCGGTCGACAAAACCGTTTATCTATCGAATTTTATCTACAGCCGCTAGCACGGGACTCGGATCGGTAGGTTTTATCGTGTTCTATTTTAGCAATATTTAAAAATGGCAACACGGCAATTTTATTGTCCCATTCGTTCATCATTCATTCGAATCTTATATTTTTAAATGTTAGTGATTAAACTTTTTTTGTTTTGTGTTCTGTTTCTTATCGTGTAGGATTTTTAAAGGAATTTTAATATTATCCATTTATTTATTTAATATTATTTTACTATGTCGGAACCACCAAAGTACCTTAGTATCTTACCTTAGTACCTTAGTACCTTAGTACATTTTCTAAGTCGTTTAAAAAACATCGTACCTAATATTTACTTTTTGTTAGTGGATTACTTTTAGTGGATTACTCCTTGCTCCATGCTTTTGTAAAAAGCCGTCGGCAATTAGGGCCCTATCGGCAGCGGTGCTGGGAAATCGAATGTAGACAGGCAAAAGACGACGCACAATAGCTTCAGAGACCTGCTTCACAACTATGCTAACTATGCATTGTCCCAACGCCAAGTTATATTCTTGCCCAATGCACCGCTGATGACTACCGACGGCATGAAACCGCACAGCGGTGAGGACCGGCAAAAAGTAGATTGTTGAGGTTAGAATAAAAATATGAAATAGGAAAAGAAAAAACTAAATTCCTGCTACTTACAACAACATGGACGGGCAATCCGTTTGATCTAATCCGTCGGATGGCGCCCCAAATGCTCTCGATAGCCACAAAGGCTATTGAACCGGCAATATCGGCATATCGGGATATGCGAAACAACCTCATGAAATCAGAATCTTCTAAATCCATGGGGTTGTTTCTCTCCCTCAGATGGCGCCGGACAATGTTAGTTTCCGCGCGACGTCGCCGTTGCGTCTCTTCTGCAACCAGCAAAAGGTGCCCGAAATCCATTTTTCACGACCGCCCAAGAAAAATGTAATATTTAGTAACTTTCCAATGGCGTCGATAGCGTCGATAACTTTATCCATAGCTAGACCGCTTAACTGAGTCCTCGTCTGCAGTAGGTACGCGGAGCGGGAAGTACGTAGGGCCTCTGCCACGAGTACGAGCGTTTTGCGACGCGGCGAACGGATTTCTAGTTCATTGCTTTATTTCTATAACCGTTGACTATGACTGCCGTTTTATAGCGCGCAATGAACTAGAAATCCATTCGCCGCGTCGCAAGTCGCTCGTGTTCGTGGCAGAGGCCCTACGTACTTCCCGCCCCGCGTACCTGCCGCAGGCATGGACTCAGTTAAGCAGTCTTACTATACCAACTTTTAGATGCCGATAAATTTATCTACATATCGATATAATTTATCCACAAAAAATTTCATTTTCGAGTCCCATGCTAGCTTTTAAACAAAATAGATAAAATTTACCGATTATATCTACGGGTCGATAAAGCAAGTTCCATGTTGCCGATGTTAATTTGTCGACTTGAACTGTCAAATTTTATCGTCTAATGTCACTTTATCGGTCGATAAATGATCCGTGCTCGCGGTACAGGTTCGATAATTTTAATGGTTTCAGTTTACTTTTGTTTCTGTGATAGCATTTATCTGTAAGTAAAGTTTGATAATAGTTCTGGATATTTTTTTAAATCTAAAAAATTATAAGTGGCAAATGTGGTGAGGAGCTCGATGCCGCAGTGGTTAACGCGCCCAGTCTGTGAGTGCTGAGGTTAAGCAACTTTCGCAAAGGCCGGTCATCGGATAGGTGACCAAAAATTTATCATCTCGAGCTCCTCCGTGCTTCGGAAGGCACGTAACTATAATATAGTACCACCAATCCGCACTGGGCCTGCGTGGCGTTTTATGGCCCGTTCTCCCTATCTACTATCTATCCATAGAGAAGGCTCGTGCCCCAGCAGTGGGGACATAAAATGAGCTGATGATGATGATGAAGTGGCAAATACGAATACGGTTCTCTTTGTGAAAAATGGCTACCGCATCCTACATATAGACGCTTGTACCACCAGGGGTATCACTCACGCTATGCCAACTTTTTACTTCATTTTCTTCTATTAAGAGAACCCCATGGTGTAGAGTAGACTATCAGATACTTATCAGGAAGTGGTGATTGCGTTCCACATTTAATTTAAAGGATAACTTTAATTATACCAACCTTATCACCACTATAGTCATTTGCCAACTTTTCATTGACCTTCTGCCTCATGGCGAGCGTCTTCTCAAAGTTCACCGTAACACTGAGTTGATAATGGGGAATGGTTTGTTTTGATGCCGTCAGCCGCTTCGCAATGGTTTCCCGCATGCCTGACAGCGGGAGGTCGACGAAGGAGGCGCCAGGCGCAGGCGCGGGCGCGTGCGCGGACGCGGGCGCGGACGCTGATGGTGCCCCGGCGGCCGCGGCCGCCGCACCTGACAGATCGCCACTCTTCAGTGATCCGTACAGCCCTGAGCCCTGCCCTGTAGATGGTATATGCCTATAAGAAGGCTCACTACGGGCCCGGGTGTTTATTGCCTGATTTCAACCTCTATCACGATACTCTACAAAAGTATTTACGCTTGTATTTTTACATAGATGATTCCAAATAAATGTCACGACGATTTTATTAATTCAATTTCATTTTAAAACGCGTCGCGATCGCATCCACTAACACTTGTGAATTTTGAAGTTCTTGCATAGCTCTCTAATGTCAAATATATGATAGCTTTTAGAGTTAGACAATAAAGGGGATGGTCTTGGTGAGATAGTGAAAAATCGTGTTTGCAGGTTTATATTGTTTAGTGTTCCACTTTTCACGCGTTTTGGCAAATGAAACAAAACATCACTTTTCAAATTCCTTCTTTCCACTTGACACTGAGGAACAGCAAACCACACCAAGACGTTAAGTAGAAAAAATATCTTTAGATTAAAGCTGCTTGTAGCGTAAAATAATTTAAGTGCATTAGATCATAATTGCATTTTAAGAACGTTATAAAATGCTCGTTGCTTGAGTATATTTGATAAAGAACATTTATTCAGGCAATATCGACTTATGGAAATTATATACGATTACTAGCTGACCCGGCGGACTTCGTACCGCTTTGACATGACAGTTTCCATGACAACAAAACAAATAAATCATTTTGTATTGGAAAAAAACCCAAAAAACTAAAAACCACCACCACCATTATCACTTCGGGGTATGAAAAATAGATTACAACCGATTGTCAGACCTACCGAATATACATATAAAATTTCATAAAAATCAATCGAGCCGTTTTGGAGGAGTATGGCAACTCACATGTGACACGAGAACTTTATATATACAGCGTGTCCAAAAAACGAAAGATAATCCTTTGGCTGCGGGTGGGTCACATTATGTCCTACCACATACTGGAATTTCAGTTTAGTAAAAGTCTCACGGTTTTCGAGATATCGTTTTTTTTTATTTTTTTTAGAAAAATCTTCCCACGTTTCGTTTATTTCATGCCATTTCTACAAATGATAACTTTATTAAGCCCCATTTTTTTTTCAAATACTCATGGTTATTTGTTTTATCTAAAACAATATTCTTTTGATCCCTAATTTACTGCGAAAACCACATAAAAAAAATCTTATGCAAAGATTTCATACAAACTAAATCAAACGGCTGACTTTGATAGCCTGTGGTTTAAAAAAAATGTACGAGGCAGACCGTGCCAATTACTTTAAAACATTGCTTAGTTAATGTTAATTTAAAAATGGTATTACTGTTTTACATTCCTTTTTAATTTTATTTTTTATGATAATTTAAATGCACAAAGGTAGCAATTTCGGATTTTATTAAAATAAAAGTCAATTAAAATTATGTTACCTCACAAGTATCATTTCATGATTTGATACATGTGAATAATGAAATCGTAGAAAGGTTCGGTACCTGACATGATTCCATGAAGTTTTGACCTTGACATGATGTCATTGTAATTGAAATTGGCAAAGAAAATATTCTTTATTTTAACAGGTATTTTGGAGTTTTGGTATACTCGTAGTATGGCTACAAGTAAAAGACAATTAAAACAAATGAAATTTTTATTAAATTATTTACAGTTTTTTACTACATTTATCACAGTATGCATGCTCTACATCGTTTAATAAAGGACCTTTTAATTCGGCGAGCATAACCCTCTTGCGTATTTTTTCGGCGGCGGATTGATCTTTGCCCGCAGCTGTGTGACTGACATCACCTCCGTCTCGTACACCAGGTTTTTCAGACAGCCCCAATAAAAAAAAATCCAGTGGATTTAGGTCTGGCGAACTTGGTGGCCATAAGATAGGGCCGAGACAAAAAAAAAGCACAGTGCACAACACTTTAAAAAGGTTTGAATTGTACCCATATCATGTGAAGCGTGTGCAAACTTTACAACCTGCTGACTACCCGCGAAGAGTAGTTTTGTCGCACAATGCTTAGTAAAATTAACCAAGATTGGGTTTATTACGACAAAATTTTGTGGAGCGACGATTCTACGTGCCGAAAAGATGGCTACTTAAACATGCATAATCTGCATTACAGGGAACTAGAGAATCCCCACATTATACGGGAAGATAGGTCTCAAACCCAGTTCAAAAATAATTTGTGGACTGGGATCATAATCGGTGAAGTGATAGACCCGTATGAACTGCCACCATCGTTAACTGGAACAACCTACCTGAATTTTCTTTAACATCAACTGCCATTACTTTTGCAAGATGTGCCGCTCTCTACAAGGCAACACATGTGGTTGCAAAATGACGGCTGCCCGGCACACTACGCCTGAGTGGTCAGAGACCACTTAAACGACAGATACCCAAGGTGGATCGGGCGTCTCGGCCCTGTCTTATGGCCACGAAGGTCGCTAGACCTAAATCCACTGGATTTTTTTATTGGGGCTGCCTGAAAGACCTGGTGTACGAGACGGAGGTGATATCAGTCACACAGTTGCGGGCAAAGATACAATCCGCCGCCGAAAAAATACGCAAGAGGGTTATGCTCGCCGAATTAAAAGGTCCTTTAATAAGCGATGTAGAGCATGCATAAGGGCAAATGGCGGCCATTTTGAGCATTTACTGTAAATAATTTAATAAAAATTTCATTTGTAATAATTGTCTTTTACTTGTAGCCATACTACGAGTATACCAAAACTCCAAAATACCTGTTAAAATAAAGAATATTTTCTTTGCCAATTTCAATTACAATGACATGTCAAGGTCAAAACTTCATGGAAGCATGTCAGGTACCGAACCTTTCTACGATTTCATTGTTCACATGTATCAAATCATGAAATGATACTTGTAAGGTAACTTAATTTTAATTGACTTTTATTTTAATAAACTCCGAAATTGCTACCTTTGTGCATTTAAATTACCATAAAAAATAAAATTAAAAAGGAATGTAAAACAGTAATACCATTTTTAAATTAACATTAACTAAGCAATGTTTTAAAGTAATTGGCACGGTCTGCCTCGTACATTTTTTTTAAACCACAGGCTATCAAAGTCAGCCGTTTGATTTAGTTTGTATGAAATCTTTGCATAAGATTTTTTTATGTGGTTTTCGCAGTAATTTAGGGATCAAAAGAATATTGTTTTAGATGAAACAAATAACCATGAGTATTTGAAAAAAAATGGGGCTAAAAAAGTTATCATTTGTAGAAATGGCATGAAATAAACTAAACGAGGGAAGATTTTTCTAAAAAAAAATAAAACAAACGATATCTCGAAAACCGTGAGACTTTCATTAAACTGAAATTCCAGTATGTGGTAGGACATGATGTGGTGAATGTGACCCACCCGCAGCTAAAGGATTATCTTTCGTTTTTTGGACACGCTGTATAAAGAAGATAGAAAATATATAAATTTATCCAAAAAAAAAACTATTGATTCAGCTGACATTTTAACACACGACCTTCGTTGCTCAAACCAACTGAACAAATGAGTTTCAGACATTTCAACCACTCAGAACTCAGAGTTAAGAGCCACGTTCGATCTAAGTCTGCCTGGCTAATTACCACCGTTTCTATGACAACAATGAAGCACTGTAGTCTTCTAAGTTCTTTCGTGGCTGAGAATGAAATGAATACATAGTATAAACTTTGAATACTTTTGTCATTTTTACTTTAATTTGAAAGAAAATTTCATCACCACCATCTTCCCAGATGTCATCATCATCTCAGCCAAAGAACGTCCACTGCTGGACAAAGGCCTCACCCAAGGATCTCCACAACGACCGGTTTTGTGCTGCTCGCATCCAGCGACTACCCGAGACCTTAGTCAGATCGTCGGTCCACCTTGTTGGACAGTTTACATGACGAGAACAAAACAGAATATCTGATTCTCTTCCAATTCCAAACTTATACCCTGTTCATTAGTGCGGCCCTAAGACTTCTCAAAAAGCAGTTCACATTTTTATTTTCCAAATAAATGATTGTGAATATATAATCTAAATAGAACTCACCACCAAGCCTCACGTTTCTGATATCAGCGAGCCGCTTAGCCAGAGGGCTTGCGTAGACTCTTCCTCCAGGGCCGGCCGCTGGGGCAGCGGGGGCGGGGGCGGCGGCAGCGGGGGCGGCGGCAGCGGGTGCCGCGGGAGCGGGGGCGGCGGCAGCGGGGGCCGCGGGGGCGGCAGCTGCAGGCGCTGGTATAGAGAAAAAAACTTAACATTTTGTGCTGCAGCTTGGCTTAGTTTTCTATGCTAGCAATAGCACTAATTATAATGTTAAAGCATTTGTAATATACACAAAGGTAATATGCACATCAACTACAAAGGATGGAATCTTATATCTGGATTTGGTTCAATCTTGGTTAAAAGTCTAAATTATTATTTAAATGTGCGCATAATTTTTATATGATTCAGGAATCTTAAAAAACATCATTTTCTTCTTCTAAAGTTTTGTAACTTTTGATTTTTAGAGATAATTGAATAATTCTTTCACAGTTTAGTTACATTCGACTTAATTTTTTATAATAGAAGAATCAAAAATAAGGATATGGTTATTACCATTAAGTTTACATAAGTTACATAGTTACTACTAATATTTCAGTGTAAATCTTCAAAGAGGTAAATAGCCTTACCTGGCTTAGCAGGCGCTCCAACAGCTGTACATTAAAATTATGTTAGTGAATTCATGCAGATAAAATCAACTATATAAATTACTAAAATGCTTAAATAAAACCAATGTGAAAGTCTTCAATTTAATGCAAGATGAACATTTAAATTAACAGGTTCACTGTCCAAAACTTATAACAATTGATTTAACCATTGTGGTTAAACCAAAAATTGTATAAAAACAACTCCACAAATGTAGTTGCAGAAAAGTAAGGTAAACATGTTTCAGGTACAAACTATACAGGATGTTTGGCGCATGGACCGACAGAATTTTTTGGGGTGCTGGTGGGGTCTTTTTCTACCTTTCCATCCTTAGTCCCTGGTCCAAGGAGTTACGGCTATGGAGATATGATTTTTTACCCTTGTTTTGTAAAATATCTCAAACTACCGCAGTTAAAACCCCATAACATTTTTATTTTTCATTATAACAGCAATTATTTTTTCTAATTGCATTCTGTAGTATATGCGTTTTCATAAAAACAACACTTTTTGTCCCAATCTACATCAAAAATTAGGAAAAATTACCTTTTTTAAAAAAAGCGATGGTGGAAAAATTACTTTTTTTTAAAAAAGCGTGGTTATCACTAAATCTTTTGTTTCTGATTCTAATTCTATTAACAAATTGACTTTCCTTACCTCATGTGAACAAATCGAAATCTTAATTTTAGAGCAGAGACTTTTGATAAAGTGTAGGAAGGTCATGATTATGTCTTTAAATAAAAAAAACTTACTCAAGAACTATGATTTCGTTAGACCTCTCTAACAAAATCGTAGAATTTAAGGCAAAATTTTGATTTTTTTTAGCATAGTGTTGTGTACCGTAAGAAAGGTCATAAGTTACAGAACTTATTAAAAGAAAACGAAATTCTTAATACCTGCTACTTTATTTAAAAATAAATTTTGAAGTTGAATTTTATTCATACATTCAATAGTTTTTAAAAAAAAGGTAAACTTTCCTAATATTCGGTGTAGATTGTGATAAAAAGTGTTGTTTTTATGAAAACGCATACATAACAGAATGCAAGTGGAAAAAGTAATTGAAGTTATAATGAAAAATAGATGGGGTTTTTAATTGCGATATTTTGTCATCTTATCATATTTTATCATCCTATTGGTTAACCCAGAGTTTAGACTAACCAATGATAGATTTTTCTGAACGATAGAGCAATAATAAATAATATCTTGTGAAAAACACGTATTTTATTCTAGACAATCAAGTTTGAAGAAAAATCTATCATAAGTTAGTCTAAGGTCTGGGTTGTTTTCTATTACATCCTCACAAACAACAAACAAAATGTAACAATAATAAACTTACAATCATCCTTGAAATCTTTAAAAGCCGCAACATCTTCTTGCTTTTCCACAATTATGCATAACAATTTGCCCACTGGTACTCCCTTTGTACCAGCTTGGATCAGAATCTTCGCTAGGTAACCTTCCTCTGGGGTCTCAAAGCCCATGGTCGCTTTGTCAGTCTCAATTTCACAAAGAAGGTCACCTAAAACAAGTTTAAATGATAAGTTAGAACTTAAAACTGGCCTGCAAAATTAAGTATCACACTTTTAAAATTGCAATAACTTTTTAAGTACACAAGATATACTTTCGAAACAAAAAGGAAAAATGTTACTAATGTATAATTTACTTTAGTTTCAAAGAAAGCTGATAAAAATTGCTGCAAAACGTTTTTTATTTAAAAATCTCTAACTTCTATAGTTTAGAAAATAAATAAATATTAAAAGTGTAGTACTTATTTTTGCAGGCCAGTGTATTACAACAATTAATTTAATATTAACTGATTCATGTAATTTCAAAGATTGATGTTCACTACAAAGACTGTGTTTCTTTAAAACTATCAACTATTATCATAACACACCAGGAGGCATGTTAAACTGTTTGTTGGTCATGGTTGTTGACATAAGATGCATTCTCTAAAAACTCACTAACCCACAATGGGTCAGTGTGGTCAATGTGGAAACATCTTCCTTACCTGGGCTTAATCATAATGTACAAATAGCAACTTTGAAATCTTTAATGTTTTCAATAATCAAGAGAGTTCATCTAATCTATTCACAATAAATTGCAAGATATTAAGATCCTTATCTTCCACTTGTCCGACCATATCACTAGAGATGTACTGTGTAGATATTATTTTAGAGGTCATTTACTTTGTTTTTATGTTTACTCTACTTCACATGAAGATTTTAAAAAATATTAACAATTGTTTGTAGTCATCATCAAACAAGAAGCATACCAAACGTTTTGTTTATGTAAATTTACACAAATACTATGTGTAGTATTGAAATGAAATGAAACAACAATGAAATGAAACAACTTGACACTTAGGTTAAGTCCATTTTTGTACAAAAACAACTTTGCTAGTATTTGTGTTAATTTTGTTGGTTGTCCTATTAAATAAAAGAACAATAAAATAAATAAATAAAATAAACTATTAACACCAGTAGTTACATAGAAGTTGTTTTTTTAAATACATACTAAATGGATATAACAATCTATTATTATTATACTCTTTATTCATTTTTATTATTATTATTATTATTTCTCTTGGGGACGTCGCCAGCCGAACGGACGATCAGCCTGCGTTGTTGCGGGCCATTTCATCCTATTCCCCGTTCTCCCTTTTTTAGGGAATTAAGGTTGAATTAAGGTTAAGGTGAAGGTTAAGGTTGAATTAAGGTTGAAAGCTGGACTAAGCTTTCACGGCGCCCCGTCGAATCTTTTGGTCTCTTTGGTAAATCTTGCAATCTGCTCCACCTTCAGATCCTTTAGGTCCTCTATGTGTAGTGTGTCCGACCCCCAGAGTTCCCATCTTATCGGTGAGTACATCGGGCATTCAGCTAGTAGGTGGAGGCTGGTCTCCTCGCTTTCCATACAATCCGGGCATATGGGGTCGGTTTTCACTCCTATCACTGTCAGATGTCTGTTCAGCCGACAATGTCCTGTTATGATTTCTATGACTAGCCTCATGTTCCCTCTTGAGAGTCCCATTAGTTTGCTGGTCTTTTTCTTATCCATGCCCTTGATGAAGATCTTCGACTGTCTCATACCATTCGAGGACCTCCATCTTTGGTTGGTTTCTGATGTGATACTGTGGCTGATTGCTCCCTTGGTGATGTTGTGCGTTATTGGCAGCCGGGGTTCCGGTCCCACCAAGTTTTCCTCTGCTCCCATTCTGGCTAGTTCGTCGGCCTGTTCATTTCCCGTGTTTCCCTCATGTCCCGGGACCCACGCTAACGTCAGGTCCGTTCTTTCGGCCAGTCTCTTTAGTGATTCCTTGCATTCTTTGACGATTGCTGATGTCGTCTCTTCTCTACCTAGTGCCTTCAGCGCCGCCTGGCTGTCGCTATAGATAGCCATCCTTCCTGTAATAGTGAGGTGTTCGGCCATCTCAGCGCATGCCATTATTGCGTATATTTCCGCCTGGAAGACACTGGCGAATCTTCCTAACGGTATCGACTTGTTCAGCTCCGTCCCGTCTGCACATTTAATGTGCACGCCGGATCCAGAGAGCTTTGTCGACTCCTTTCTGGAGCCGTCTGTGTAGCAGGTGGTGCCATCTGTTTCAATGCTCCAGTTTCCTCTTGAACCTATGTGTATTCTGTATTTTTTGTCAAAAATCCTTTCCTTCCGTATTAAGTCGTTGTTGGAGAGGATCATTGACAGCCTATCTCCGTTTTGTTTGTCTATACTGGCGTGACCCTTGTCCGTGTAGTTCCCGGTCCATATGCCAGTGCTTCTTAGCTTGAACCATTGTTCCATGGCTCTTCTCTTGATTTCTAAGTCCAGAGGATTTAGCCCCAGTAGGATCTCGAGCGCGGGTTGTCCTCATCGTGCCCGTAGTCACTAGGGCCGCTAGCCTTTGGACTTTGTCTAACTCAGCTTTGTTTTTGCCCACTGCGGCTTTGTGCCACCATACGATGGCTCCGTGTAGGATTCTTGGCACGATTATTGCCCTGTATATCCACAGTGCCATCGCTGGTTTCAGGCCCCAGGTTCTACCTATTACACTTTTACACTGCATCATTGCCATCTTTGCCTTGGAGCATGTGTTGCTTATATGGGTACTGAAGTTAAACTAAATATAACAATCTAACATTTAAACTAAAACAAAGACAAAGACAAAGACTTTTTATTTCGCTTGAAATATGGTACATAAACAAGTTAAACATATTACCTTATATCTGTTTCTGCGATAACAAAATCTAAAAACATGATATTTTTAGGGAGTAATGGATAACATATTGAAAAAATTAATCACCTTCACTGAGCTTATCACCCTCTTTCTTTTCCCAACTGACAATGGAACCACTCTCCATGGTAGGCGATAGGGCTGGCAGATTCACCTTTATGTGGGAAGGCAGGCTGGAGTAGGCCCTCAACTGGATGCTCCATTGTGGTGTCAACACTTTCTTTGCTTCAGAAGACGACAACAATCTAGAAACATGGAGAAACACATTACATAGGAGTATTTTGGTCAAAAACCTAAATAATAATTAGATCATTACTATGAGCATCTTAATTTATTAAACTATAGAAAATTGTTAGGTTATAACAAAATATTAGGAAGTGAATGCCATAAGTTCTACAGTGGTTAAATTTTAACCTATTATCAAAGGATCTACAGAATAAAAACACGTGGAATTATACGTCTTTTCACCAGATGACAAACCGCAAATTAGCGAACATTGACGTTTTGGTTATGCAACTAACACCGCTAATTTGATTCTTAAATAAACAATAGTTTTTACAGCATTATAGCTATTGATGTAAAGAGTAAAATATGGTATTAAATTTCATAATAGATAGGATAGGTAAATAAAAGAAATTACAAGAAACTTACTTGTTAGAATTTTTTCTCCTGGATAATTCTGTGCTCATACATCTCGTCAAATTAGAGCGCACAGCCTTTTTTAAGCTACTGTTAAGTGTCTGGTTTCGAGTTAGAATCGTTCGTAACATTTTTCTGTTTAAAATTTAGCTATACCTTATCCGCCCAGATTATTGGGACGGTTTATTTGCCGTACCGAAAGATCGACCTTCTCCAATTTGTAGGTCGTTTAGAATATCCAATTGTCAAACTGACAATGACAAGATTTCACTTGTCTTGAATTCCACATAAAATTCTGCTCTTTGGATTCCACCAATGCTCTTTTGCATTAAGGCTGTGCATGGACAACTTTAAGAATGCGTTCCGAGACACTTATTATATCGATTACAGCGCTACGAACGCTCACAACCGTCGTCGCGCCGATACGAGTCGAATATCGCGCTAAAACCGACAAATGACAGATGTTGATTCGGAACGCTCTCGTTGACGACCTTGCGTTTTTTTCATCACCACAGATTAGTTAATAGTACTAGTACTCATAACTTCGAACTTTGTTTGTTTTTTTTTCTTTTTCTTCGTCCCTCTCAACCGTCGTAAATTACTTTGGCTACCGTCTCCGCTAAAATGTCTTTAGTCGGAAAAGCTTCAGGCCAACGTGTGCTGCGGTCGATTATTGTGACACAATATTTAAAACCGTCAGAAGAAGTAGGTAAGGGTCCTACTATGTCTATGTGTATATGTTCGAAGCGTTCTGAGTAAGGAAAGGTTTCGACGTGCGAGACCGTATGGCGTTGGATCTTAGCTTTTTGACATGCAATGCAAGTTTTAGCCCATAAACCGATATCTTTTTTCATTCCAGGCCAAAAGAAACGTTTGCTAATTAGTTTCCTAGATGAGTTAATTCCTGGATGGCTAAGATTATGAATAGAATTAAACGCTATTCTCCTAAATGGTTCGGGTAAATAGGGTCTAATATCTTTCATTGAAGTTTCGCAATAAATATGTTGTTTACATTCAGGTACATATATCCGTTTCAATGAAACGTTATTCGACTCGCGTTGTAATTGTGTCACGCTAGAGTCAGCGTCTTGCGCTGTGGCTAATTCGCCGAAGTCAAGCGACGTTGGGCAAGTTATTGTTTCTACACGCGATAAGGTATATGCAACAATGTTGTTTGTACCTGTTATATGTCGAATGTCTGTACAAAACTCACTAATATAGATAAGTTGTCTAGTTCTGCGCGGTGTTTCTTTGTTACTGGATAGTTTGGAAAATGCAAAAGTTAACGGTTTATGGTCTGTAAAAATAATAACCGCTACAAGGCTAACAAAATCCATGTTTAAAAATTTAAAAGATAAAACACACGGCTCACGCGGCCGGACAGCGATGCGGCGGCGGCTACTTTTGACATTGACAGCTAACTGACAGGACGCTCACAGTAATTTAACTCAGAGGCATGGTCGCTGTGAGTGCAAGATTCGTGAACGCGCTCACGGCGATTCGGAACGACTGTTATCGCGCTGATATCGATATAATTGTGACTCGGAACGCACCCTAAGTAATGTTTTCCCATGAGGTGTTGGATTAATGCTCTAAGCTTGAGGTATAGTCTCAGAATAATAACTAAAGCTATTGAAACCGGACTAAAATAGTAACACAAATTCATCAGTTCGCACTATTTTAACTAATGAACCTAGATGATGTATTGGAAAGAGATTGATTGTCCCTTTCCTTTCGTTATTATTTTGAAGGTGTCACAAGATTTATCGACTTTATTATCGATCTAAATAAGAAAACAACAACATAGTATATCTTTTGTCACTATATTTATTAAAGATATATTACCTAGGTATATTATTATATTAATTTGACAATAAATACATAAAAATACAACCCAAACCATCAATAGCACTATGAAACAGCAAACTCATTGAAAGGAAACAATTTTAAAGAATTTTAATAATAAAAGAAACAATACTCGTCTAGTACTATAGTTTGTTCAATATAGCTTGATACCTGTGACAGAACAGAAGTCATCAAAATAGAAAACGTGACTTTGTAAAAGCGTATGAAATTATTTGACTATTTAAAACATAACATAATAATAATCCATCACTTAATATACTACAATTACTTTTGTCGTAGTATTTTATATGTTAGATTAGATTTATCCCAATAAACTCACGCATTACACACATTTATCATAATTTTAAAACATTACAATAAAATAAACGTACTCCTTTACAAGGTCATTTCATTACAAATAAATACAAGTGTTGGGATAGTAAGTGAAGTTCAATTATTGATGTACAATAATAACCAATCGATTATAGGAGATGTTTCATTTTTCAGTCAGTAATAAACATTCATAAAATAGCAACCCTAAACTTTTTCTACCTTGGCAACTTCGCTTTTCTTGACAATTTTTTTTTTAAGTGTAGGTTGTTTTAGTTTATTCCCTGAGGAACCGGCTCATAGACCATGCTGCCATGTCATTAGTTTCTTAATTCATTAGTACTATAATAATATGTAATAAACTATATAAGATGATGATGAATGATAATAGAAATGAGAAGTGAGAATGATATACCCCCCAACCTCTCGAGTAACTTAGTAAAAATGTGGGGCTTTACTAAGTCCTCACGCGGAATTCTTGAGAGAATTTGAAAAGTGCCGTTGCACTATTTTGTTTCATTTGCCAACACTCATGCACACTCACGAACACTTAACGGTTAACCTTTTCACCGCCCAACTATCCTGCACGCGATGTCCCGCTGTACGCCAACGTATAAATGTATTTTAATAAAGTAGGTACAAAGAAGAACTTCTATAGAAGTGCTGGCGTGGACGGCACGAAAATCTCGAACTTCTATAGAAGTTAATGGCGGTAAAAAGGTTAATAATCCACCATTATTTCACACTAATGTTCGACATAACACAAATTTTAGAAAATAAAACAAAATTGCAGACATTACTCTTCACTTTCCCGCCAAGAACCTTATCTTTACAACTTTTTTTTTTTTTTTTAGTGTAGTTTGTTCCTTGAGGAACCGGCTAAGGTCATAGACCATGCTGCCATGTCATTAGTTTAAGTAATACATAAATAAACAATATTTTCATATATGATGATGATGAATGATATTAGAATTGGGAAGTGAGAAATGATATACCCCCCAACCCCTCGAGTATCTCAGTAAAGATGTGGGGCTTTACTAAGTCCTCACGCGAGCTTCTTGAGAGAATTTGAAAAGTGACGTTGCACTGTTTTGTTTCATTTGCCAACACTTATGCACACTCACGAACACTTAACGGTTAATAATCCACCATTATTTCACATTAATATTCGACATAACACAAATTTTGGAAAATAAAGCAAAACCGCAAACATGACGCTTCACTTTCCCGCCAAGAAGTCTCTTATCTTTACAACTTTGTGAAGTGAACTGTCAGTGTCAGATGTCAAATCTTAGTTTTTAAATTAGTAATGCAATGGTACTATCCATTACAGCCAGCAACCGCATGGTTTCATTTTCAGGAAATTGCTTTGAAACCGTGAAATACCTTTTAAAATGTATTGTTACGATACGATACGTAGGTATTGTTACGATAGCTCAATTGGAAGAGCACCTGACCCGGTATGTCAGAAGGGTGCAACCCCTGCTCGTGGAAATTTTTTCAACATTTGTGTTTTTGTAATTTGTTCGCAACAAAATTTGCGTTAAAAATTATATAAACATTTATAAATAGCTTGCCTACTTCTTAACTGATCTTTAGTATTTGTAAAAATATTATGATCGGATGTTAATGACGGTAGTTGTTAACATTGAATGGGCGCCTTTGGCTTTCAAAGTAAAAAGTAAATAGTGTTGAATAATTTCGGCGGGCTGGTTAGAACCACGATAGCTCAATTGGAAGAGCACCTGACCCGGTATGTCAGAAGGGTGCAGGTTCAAATCCTGCTCGTGGAAATTTTTTCAACATTTGTGTTTTTGTAATTTGTTCGCAACAAAATTTGCGTTAAAAATTATATAAACATGTATTGTTACGTTGTAAATTTTAACCTAGCCTGCCCTTATTAATTCACAGATAGGTTGGCACTAGTTAGATAATAGAATTAAGATAATAGAATTACCTGTAAACATTAGTTTTCCTAGATATTGATCTGATCTGATGATCCATTGGGATCATTGTAGTTTAATGAATAAAATTAGTTGTATCTTCATATTTTAGACTCTTAGCTTCAACTGACACATCACTCCACAATTGGTTTAGCACTAATTAATAAAACTACTTTTAGTACACTCTTGAGCTAAATAAACAATTAAATAAAACAGAATTTTTTTTTTCTTGTGTTATGGCTTCTGGAGTGTCTTTCCAACACACATAATTCCGCCAATGTCGAGTGATTAACGAGACACGTTATAATTTTGAATATTGGCCGGTAGAAGTAAAAAATTTATTGGCCGGTAGAAGATATGAATTAAAACTTGGTGAATTGAGTTTCTAATCTACTGAGTAGACAGCACCTAAAACAAAACACAACACATATAAAGACATCACAACACAGTTAAAAGGGAGGTTCTAATAAAATTATACTACAGTCTAATGTTATATGAATTAATATAATGACATAAATATTTTATAACAGAAGGGAAAGGGAAAGATAGAAGATACAGGAAGTTAATAGGCTGGGGAATTTTGGAGGGTAGGATGTCATACAATGAGACAGGGTACTTCGAACAGTTGAAAAATATATGGTCTGGAGTACCCTCGTCTAGTCCACATTCACATAGTGATGTGTCTTTTGTGTGGATCTTGTGTAAAAAGACTGGCGTACAAGAATGGCCAATACGCAAGCGGCAAATAGTGGAGATAGTTTGTTTATCCATGGCTCTTTGTTTAAAGAACCATGGTCGCCGAGAGATAATCGGTTGGATACTTGCGTAATGGCGACCCTTGGTCTGAGAAGATTCATTAAACCTGTTTTGCCAAACTCTGTTGAGTGATTCAATGGCTTGTGGTAAGATGTCGTGTGAATAAATGTGATGTAACTCGCAACCTTGTTGGATGGCATCCTTAGCCCAGATGTCAACCCGTTCGTTGCCACGAATACCACTGTGACCTGGGATCCAAACTAATACTACCTCAATGTTGTCGTTATGGCAAAGGAACAAGTGTTTTTTAATATTTAGGATTATGGGTGAAATGGATTTGGAGCGGAATAAATTACTAGAAAGGGCTTGTAAACTGCTTTTAGAATCCGAAAAGATAATGGATTTATTTAGTTTGTGGGATAAGACAAATGATACAGCTTCTAAAATAGCAGTACATTCTCCAGAAAACACTGAAGACTCCTTGGGGGATTTGAAACTTAGCAAGACCTGGTGTTTTGGTATCCACACTGCGCTTCCGACAGGGCTATCTTTAGATGTTTTTGAAGCGTCTGTATAGATGGGTAGCCACTGTTGCCAGTCTTTTTCTAGAGCTATGACAAATTTGTGGTTAGCCAATGGGTCATTCTTATGAATATCTAAATCAAGTATAATTTTAGGTTCGAAAATAAGAGTGTCATAGGGGATTTGGAATAAAGGGTTTTTGGGGAATTGTAACATTGGGTATGACAAGGAGGGAAGCTTTCTGAAACATACAATGGGTAAAGGAGGGTTCTTATGGGCCCAATATTTACAAGAAGGTTGTGAGATCATATCAGATAGTTTTTGAAGACGAGGAAGAAGAGGGTGAGATTTTAGCTGACTAGCTTTTATTATGAATCTATCTGATAGATATTGACGACGTAGGTCTAAAGGGGGGTCTACAGCCTCTACTTGAAGGGCGTTCTTTGGGGAGGACTTCATAGCCCCTAAAATAATCCTTAGGCCTTTCATTTGAATTTTTTCAAGTTTGCCTAAAGCCTCTTTGTTGCAGGGTTCCATGAGGAAAGACGCATAGTCCAGATGACTGCGGACAACTGCATTATAAAGGATCTTTTGGCTGTATGGATGAGACCCCCACCAGACACCAGAGAGTGCCCGAAGGATATTAATACCCTTCTCGCACTTTTGGGCCACTGTATTAAAATGAGGAACACCAGACATCCTGGAGTCTAAAATGACACCTAAAAACTTTACTTTGTTATCAGTTGGGATAGACTGATCATTACATTGTATGTCAACATCAGGGATGGATTTCTTTCTTGAAAATACTACAATGTTACATTTGGGGATGGAAAGGGATAATCCATGATCTTCTAGCCAAACATTAAGGTAATACATAGCAGAGTTAAGGCGGGAACTTATTTCGTCTATAGATTTGCTGGAAGTGTATAGACAGAGATCGTCTGCGTATTGTAAAGTTTCACAAAAACAAGAGACGGACTGTTCGAGATCGTGAGTATAGATGCTGTACAAAATAGGACTTAGAACCGAGCCTTGAGGAAGGCCTTGCCAGATTTTTCTGGGGGGTAGGGTGTGGTCAAAGGATCTAATTGAGATTGATCTGTCTGCAAGTAAATTTATTGCACAACGAACTAACCTCTCAGGAATACTCAATCGAAGAAGCTTCTGCCTGAGTATCGGAAGCAGTACGTTATCATAGGCAGATGCAATATCCAGAAATATACCTACCTTCTTTGCTGAAGGCGATTCTAATATCCGTTGTTAGTATGGCTAAGCTGTCTGAAGTACCTTTGGATTTTCGGAAACCAAATTGAGTATTTGCTAATAAACCTTTACTTTCAACAATCCATTCTAATCTGTTTTTTATTAGGTGTTCCAGAACCTTAGACATGGTAGGGGAAAGAGCTATAGGACGGTATGAGTTAGAGTTAGAAGGGTCTTTACCTGGTTTCAACAGAGGAATGACGATCTGCGATCTCCACTGTTGTGGGACCATACCAGATGAGAAAATGGCGTTCAAAAGATCGAGGAAGAAGTTTTCCCCTGTTGAACCCAGGTGAGACAGGAAGGAATAAGGAATGCCATCTTCTCCAGGGGAAGTATCGCGTAGACCGCGTAAAACACACCTTAATTCCGACAATGTAAAGGGTTGATCAAATCTGTCGTTGCTTTGTGAAATAGGGTGGGAAGATGGGAGGCAGTCTTGGGTGGGGACAGAAGGAGGGGATAATTTATCTGCAAAATCTATTAGCCAGAAAGAAGGGTCATTGGATAATGGAGAGGGACCAGTTAAGGAACCGCGGAACCTTTTGACGTTCCTCCAGACGATTGTTGAGGGAGATCTGGGGGAAAGGGATTCGCAAAAGTTAATCCAGCCCTGTTTTTTCTTTTTGGACAAAATTTTCCTAGTAGTTGCTGCGATTTTCTTGTAGGATAAGTAGTTTTCCATACTCATAGAGAGGTTGTACTCTGTCTCAGCATTTTTCCGGAGCTTCACTGCCTCAGTACACTCGAAGTCCCACCAGGGTGGAGGGGCCAGTTTCTTACGGTTGGGCTTCTTCTGCGGAATACTAATTTCTGCTGCAGAGGAAAAAACCTCCAAGAGTAAGGACAACCTATCATTTATGTCAGAAAGATATACGGATTCTTGAGTAAGGAAGCGGTTAATTTCAAATGAAAATTTGACCCAATCCGCCTCCTTAATCTTGTATTTCAGCAGAGGGGGTGGAGAGACGGCAGGGATACCGGAATGAGGTTTGGAAATGAGAATTGGGAAATGGTCACTACCGTGGGATTGTGCAAGAGTTCTCCAGGTACATAGAGACGATAGAGATGAAGAGCAGGCAGAGAGGTCAACCACAGAGCGGGGGTCTTGGGATGGAGAGACACGGCGAGTTGGTGAACCGTCATTCAATATGCATAGATTGAGGTCTTCGAAAAGATCCACAAGTTCGGACGCGAATGCGTCACAGGAGTGAGAACCCCAAACAATGTGGTGGGCATTAAAATCCCCAAGAATGAAAACAGGAGATGGGATAGAAGAGAAAACCGAGAGGAGATCAGAGATAATAGAGGAAGATGGGTGAGGAATATAGATTGAAATAAATGAAATACCCATCACTCTCGCAGCCACCACATTATATGATGGACTGTGAGAGGGAAGGGGAAGCTGGGAGTAAGTTAGATTTCTTCTAATAAGGAGAGAACAACCTCCATAACCGTCATCTCTGTCATCCCTGAGACATGCATACCCAGAGACCCTAAAATGGGACCCAGGCACCAACCATGTCTCAGAGATGGCAGCGACCGCCACGGAGAATTTGTTAAAGAGATAAATTAGATCGCTTTTTTTGCGACGTATGCTATTGCAGTTCCATTGGAGGAAACCGCAAGAGCCCGTCGCCGGACTCGCTAGAGTTGGGTTCATTATGCCTACTGTCCAAAGGCACCGATTTGAAGAGGATTTGTAATTGATTGCGCACGTTGGTCGGTAGAGCATCGTTAAACTTGGATAAGACAATGGTCAATAGTGACACCGTCGTTTCTAACAATCTGTCTTCTGGAATTTGGTCTGGAGGGCTCTGAAGAAGGGCACATCCATTGGGCATCATTGATGCAGGGGTGCTTATCAAGGACTGATGGATCTGTCTGTCGTAGCCTATGGGAATTGGGATACGACGACGAGGACTGGTAGTGACTGTTTTCCGGTAAGAGTTGGACATGGTGGGTAGGAGATGTGGGGAATTTGAAGGGGAAGAATATGACAAGGGTTGTGACATCATAGGTTCTTTAGCAACCTCACTGTAGGGACGTTTGACCTGTGGAATGCGAGCAGAGGCCTCGAGGTAGGATATGTATAATGTTAAGTGGTTTCTTCTTAAATAAAACTATTATAACAATCTTCAGTACACTTATTTATTATAGAAACTTGTACAGCAATTCCCACAAACCTAAACGTAGCCATCTTCTCTTGAGCAGTGTCCTCTCGTCTCTATGGAAATAGTGCTGTGACACATCTATACATTACATCTCCTTTCTTTTAAAAGAGCCTAAAGTTAAACATAATCATTCAAATAACTTGGTTTCTTAATTTCTCTTCCTGACCTGCTATAACAATTATTATTACTAGAGTCTACAATTTCCTGGTCACAAGTTATAAAATCATTTTTATTAGTACAAGTATTATCATTAAAATTATTATCGAACATGTTATCATTATACAAATTAAAGTTTTCATCTATATCTACCCCTTTTTCTTTTTTAACAATAATTTTCTTATCATTTTTACTCTCAATCAAATATTTTCTATTTCTATCAATTATACTACCATTTTCAGTTAACAATCTATATGAATTAGGTCTTTCACATCTATTCAGTACCTCAGCATATACTAACGGCTTTCTCTCCCCAGTCACTATTACTTTCTGACCATCACCCAATTCTTTCAACTTTTTAACATTTCTATCATAGTAATGTTTTTGTTTGTATGAATTTTCATACAATTTACTCTGTATACATTTATTTTTACAATCGTCACTTATATTGGGTAGTAATCCTTGAATTTTTCTTCCCATCAAAAGTTCGCTTGGAGTCTTATAATTTAAATTAGAAATTGGTGTGACTCTATATTCTAATAATGCCAAGTATTTATCTTTACCATCATAATCCGCTTTTTTAAATATATTTTTTACAGTTTGAATATACCTCTCTGCTAATCCGTTAGATTGCGCATGTATTGGACTGCTAGTCATATGTATAAAATTCCAATCTCTACTAAAGTCTTTAAATTTATAGCTAGAATAATTTGTGCCATTATCAGAATATAATTTATCAGGTATTCCATGCCTACTAAACACCGATTTCAAAGCTTCAATAGTGGATTCTGGTGTTAAATTTTGTAACTGCAATACTTCAAAATATTTGCTGAAATAATCTACAACAATGATGTAAATTTTATCTTTATAATAAAATAAATCAGTACCTAAAATGGACCAAGGTTTATCAGGCATCTCTCTAATAGTCATAGGTTCTTTACCATTATTTTTCTTAAATCTGTCACAAATACTACAGGACAACACCTTGTTTTCTATGTCTTTAGACATATTAGGCCAGTACAGGCATTGCCTAGCTCTATTCTTACATTTTTCAACTCCAACATGATTATAATGAATTCTATACAGCATATCAGGTTGCAGGCTTTTTGGTACTACAATACAGTTATTTTTAAATACTAAACCATCATATAAATACAATTCTTCTCTACATGTATAGTAAGATTTTAAATTTTCTGGTATTTGTTGGACATTTTTTGGCCATCCTTCGTTTATATATTTCTTTAACATAATTATTTCCTTGTCTTTACTAGCTTCATCAATAAATTTACTATATTTTTGATCTGAAATAGAGAAATTACATTTTACTAAGCAGACTTGAGATTCATACCACTCTTCTAAAATACTATTGTCATCAATTTTGTTTTTTACATCTCGTGACAGTGAATCTGCTAACAATAAAGTTTTCCCAGGGTTATATCTTACATTTATGTCATATTTTTGCAATTGCAATCTCATTCTTTGTAATCTTAAAGGTATTTCACACAAAGGTTTTCTAAATATAATTTCTAATGGCTTGTGATCACTTTCAACTTCAACTGCATTACCATATATATATTGGTGAAAACGTATACACCCAAATACAATAGCTAGCATCTCTTTTTCTATTTGCGCATAAGCTTTCTGTGTATTAGTCAAAGCTTTTGATGCATATGCTACAGGTAAGTTATTTTGTAATAAAACTGCTCCAAGAGAGTCTTTTGAGGAGTCTACAGAAAGTTTACATTTCTTATTGGGATCATAAAACTGTAAAACAGGTTGAGACATTAATATATTTTTTAATTCACTGAATGCATTATCATGTTCTATAGACCACTTCCATTCATTACCTTTTTTAATTAATTCTCTCAATGGGTTACAAACTTGTGACATAGCTGGTATAAATTTAGATACATATGTTATCATACCTAATAATCTTTGAACTTGTTTGACATTTTTGGGTTTTTCTAAATTTAATATTGACTCTACTTTTATGGGATCAGATTTTATGCCATCACTGCTCAGTATGTGTCCTAAATAAGAGATTTCTGTGATACCAAATTGACATTTATTTAAATTAAACTGTATTCCATTATTTTGGGCGGTTTCAAGAACCTGTACTAATATTTTATCATGTTCTAACTGATTTTTTGCATGAATAATCACATCGTCTATGAACACCTCACATCCAATAATATTCTGAAATATTTCACTATATTGCCTGTGAAATACCTCCGGAGCTGAACACAAACCATAAGGTAACCTTTTGAAGCAGTACCTACCAAAAGGTGTAGAGAAAGCGCATAGTTTTGCACTATCCTCAGACAGTTTAATGTGAAAAAATGCAGTAGAGGCATCCATTTTTGAAAATATTTTAGAACCTGACATTTTGGCTGAAACTTCTTCAAATGTTGGCAATTTAAAATGTTCTCTCTTTATACATTGATTTAAATTACTTGGATCTAAACACACTCTTATACTATCATTTGGCTTTCTCACAATTACAATATTACTAACAAACTCCGTAGGCTCAGTAATTTTTTCAATAATATTATTTTTTTCCATTTTTTCTAACTCTAACTTCAATGGCTCATGTAATTTAATTGGTATGCTGCGTGGTTGTGCTACTTTTCCTATACTGCCTTCTATTAATTTTATATCATATTCAAAATTTTTTAACAAGCCTAATTTATTTTCATTAAATAAGCTGTCTCTATACCTCTCTATTATTACATCATATTTGCTTTTTTCATAAATCTTATTAAGAAATTTACGTTCTATTAGACCTAGACTTTTAACCGTTTTATCACCCAGCACCGGGCTCACCCCTCTTTGATCTATTACTTGAAATTCAAGAGACACCTTTTTGCCATTCACTAATACACAGTTTATCTTAATTCGTCCAATACCTTTCAGAGGTGACCCATCATAGTTGTATAAATTACAATTTGATCTGTCAATTTTATTTTTTAAGTTTAGTTTCTCCACAACGATGAATGGTAAAACATCACAATCACTGCCAGTGTCTAATCTAAAATTAACTAACCTGTTGTTTATTTCTAAGGTTTCATATTGCGACTTGTCTTTTTTTAATCCGATTGCTCCTATAATAAAATTTTCTTCTTCATTATCTTCTTGTGTTTTGATCACTTGTATCGTTTGGCACATTTTGGCATAATGCCCATATTTTCTACATTTGGCACACTGTTGACCAAATGCTGGACATTTATATCCATGCTCATAGCCACATCTTGTACACTTTTTCTTCATATATTTATATTTCTTTAAATCTCCATCTTGCTGACTTCTACTTTGTTGTGCCTGCTTAGGTTCTTGTCTCGACTGTTGTTGTACTCTATTTACGCTGCTATTTTCAGTTAAATTTTTGAGATTCATTGATGCCATTTCCGTAGCTTTACACATGTCTACACATACTTTCAAGTCTAGATTTTTTTCTTTAAGTAATCGTTCTTTTAAATTGACATTAGCAATTCCTCTTATTATTTGGTCTCTAATAAGACTGTCTCTGAGTGAGTCGAATCCACAGTCACCAGCTAATGTTTTTAAAGCAGTGAGGAATTCACTAAAAGTCTCACTGTCCCGTTGTTCCCTTTGAAAAAATATATGACGTGACATAGTCTCATTTTTCAGTGGAGTGCAATACTTTTCAAATTTATCTAAAACTATTTCCATGGTGGTAGACTTTTCATCAAGTTCAAAAGTGTTAAACAACTCGATTGCCTCTTCTCCCATAATATGAAGTAGTAACGCTACCTTTTCTTCATCACTCATGTTTTTCCTGTTGCTACCTGATGCCTTGAAGTAAAATGTGAACTTCTGTTTAAACCTTTTGAAATTTTCTTCTAGATTCCCGGACGCCAAGAGCAATGGCGGGGGCTGACGTAGGTTTTCCATTTTTTCTCAATTTACTATTTCTTCCTTTATTTTTCTTAGATAACCGACTGCGCCATATAATGTTAAGTGGTTTCTTCTTAAATAAAACTATTATAACAATCTTCAGTACACTTATTTATTATAGAAACTTGTACAGCAATTCCCACAAACCTAAACGTAGCCATCTTCTCTTGAGCAGTGTCCTCTCGTCTCTATGGAAATAGTGCTGTGACACATCTATACATTACAATATGCTTTCCTGAGACATAAGTATTTTAATACCTCTCTGTCTGGATTGCTCCGGGCAGTATTTGCTAGTGGCAAAATGATTACCGGAGCAAAGCTGGCAGGTAGAGGTAACTTCCAAAATTTCGCAACTATCTCCGCTGTGATTTTGTGCGCAGCGATAGCACCGAGGTTGTGATCGGCATTGACTTTTTACATGACCAAAACGGCAGCAGTTATGGCACTGGATGGTCGGAATTTGGTATGTTTCAACAATAAGTGAAGAATTAAAGGAATATATCCTATCAGGAAGCCTCTGACCAGCAAAAGTAAGTACTACAGTTTGCGTTGATTTCCATGTTGTTACGCCATTCTCAGTAGATTTACGGTTAAGTCTCCTAGCTTTCAGAACTATCCCGCAATTGTCGGGTAAGTCCAGGGACTCTACCAATTCATCCATAGACCAGTCTACGGGGATACCACGGACAATTCCCATGCGAGTCACATTATAAGTCGGGATGATAGATTTGTAGTTGTTTTCCGATAAACACTTGGAGGCCACGAAAGAGTTAGCATCTGCAGCTGTTTTGAATTGAACCGAGACCCTATTACGTCCAACATTCTTAACACCATCGCGAGCAATACCGTAAATCTTGTTTCTGTGAAGAAATTGACCAAATTTGATCGAACGCATAGTGGTACCTGCGGCAGCGTCGGGCTCCACTCTGGAGACGTGAACGATAAATGGACCTGTGTTCTCCTGGCTATAAGTTCGTTGTTCAATGAGGCTGGCATGTGTGTATATGTTTTGTATTGACACTGACGACTCAATGGCCGTGTTATCGCGCGCACGCTTTTCATTGTTACCCACGGGGGTTATGTCTGACGGACGTTTATTTGTTTTAGCAGGGTTACCTGTATTTTCAATTGGAGGGGAAGCAAAATGTAAACCGTTGTCGGTTGAAAATATTAACGGCGAACGTCTGTCGTCATCCGGAGGGTCCGGAGGTTTTCTTGGCGGCTTGTCCGCCATGACGCGAATAGGATTAAATAGGTTAACTTACGTGGAAAACACTGAACAAATTATTTTCTAACTACTTTCCCGAATAACCACCACCAACATGAAACAACACAAACTCAATTTCACTGGAAAACACTCAAGAGAATTTAAGAATTATGGGGATCAAACTCCCGAACGTGTGTCAGAAATCTTCTCCCAATTCCAACAGAAAATTAGCTGTGATGTGATGCTGTTTGACATGTAAACTTTGACAGTTGCCAAAGACAATACCATACCGGCGATCGTAGCGACGCCTAGTGGTGGCAAAACAAAATATTTAACAAACTATAAAATAATTTCATGATAAAACTTTGATTTTTTTAGTAGCAAAAGAAATTTGGACTACAAACTATTAAATAAGTTAGTATTTGAGATTTTTGCGCCAAGTAATTTAATTAATAACCAGTTACTTATTTATTACAGTTTACATTACATTTATTAGCGATTATTTGGCTGTATTGCTTTTTTATTTCTTTGCTTTCTCGGTGAAGAAAAAGGACAATGTCAATGTTATGTCATGTTTTTGGACTGTCACAAACTCTGTTTTCTTCTTTTCTGTCAACTGTGGTTTGAGATAGGTTAACAAAAATGGTGAGAGTTTAATTTAAAAATATTCTTGTAATCACCGAACGTTATGTGTGATAAATTGTGCTCTAAAGTGTTCTTAGTATAATGCAGTAATAGTGACACTTATTTCGTGGTTTCCCACTTTAAGTCGTTTTATTTATATGGTAGGTAATGTTTGTTCGGTCTGACGACAACATTTCTTTAAATTTTTCAGGCCAAGCGTACAAAGAAGGTTGGAATTACCGGCAAATATGGCACACGCTATGGTGCCTCTCTTCGTAAAATGGTCAAGAAAATGGAAGTGACCCAGCACGCCAAATACACTTGCTCCTTCTGTGGAAAGGTAAGTGTCGTTAGTTAGTCAATAACCTCTCGCTGATTTAATTTAGGTAGATTCTTAGCTGGCTAGCACTACGAAAATGCAAAAATAATAACAATAGTAATAAGTGCCCGTCCAATAATATTTTTATCATTAAATTAAACGTTTTAAATTAATTTATTAATGTCTTCAGAATTCTGTTGGGTTGGGCCAGTCCGAATTATAGTATTAATATTCAGTTTTATTCCTTCTCTTCATTTGTTCATGCAATAGAAGTCTATAGAAATGTACCTCTGGTCACATAATGTTTTCAACATTTATGTCCATTTGTTTTCGATTTCCTATATTTCTTAATAACTTTAGATAGGCAGTGTTTCTAGGAGTCTTATGTTTATTTCTTTATTTTTCCATGCTCCTTATTTCAGGATGCTATGAAGAGGTCTTGTGTTGGCATCTGGTCATGCAAGCGCTGCAAAAGGACAGTAGCTGGAGGTGCTTGGGTGTTCTCAACAACCGCTGCCTCATCATGCCGCTCTGCTGTGAGGAGGTTGCGTGAAGTCAAGTAAACATCAGACTGTAGTGTAAGGCATTAAACTAAAAATACAACTTCTTAGTTTGATTTCAACCCTATATTATCTAAGTGCAAGATTCATCTGCAATTTAAACTAAAGAAGCAATAGGTTTAAGGTTTATTTGTAAAATTTTTGAAAAATTTACTGTATTTTGAACCCACACACTTGACATGCTGGGTCAGGTTCACTATAAACTATGCTTTTATGAATCTGTCCTACCTACTGAATTTTATTATTTATGTAATATTCATCATCAAAACTGTCTACTGTTGGAATAATAAAATATATAAATTTTATTAGTAAAAAATAGGCACACATTTAGTCAGTTTACAATCTAAGAATCAAAGCAGGGACTTCTAAACTTTAAGTGCCTGATAGAAAAAGCTTAGCAAATGTTACCAATGGAGCTACAAGTTGCTGGATTTGGCAAGCTTTACACAATTTTTTCAATTTTACTGTTTCATGTTAGCATAATATATAATATGGAACTAGAAATTTTGATAGTAGACAGTTTAAATTCTTTTCACTACTTTAAAGGCGGAGATATATAGGTATATATATATTATGGGATCAGGGTGCCTTGTGCAAGTTTTATTTGCCATTCGAAAACTTTATCAAATACAAAAACTTGTATGGCAAAATTATAACGCCTCGTTATCCACCAGGAGGCGCTAACGTGATCGAATGGCGTATATAAGATGCATCAGGTCAACACTTAAGTACCTGCAGTAAACTAACTTCCAAAATTCCAAATGGGTGGTAACATTACCAGATTTCGTACTTACTCGAGAACATGCCGTCGCATTTGAAAGCTTAGAACCTCAGCTTAGAACGGTCTTGCTTTTTGTTTCTCCTACATAATATGCCAAAATTTAAAAAAAAAACATTTATTCAGTTTAGGGCACTTTAAGGTTCAAATAGCTCTTTGTGTGAATGTCACTATGCCATCGGTTCGTAAGTCTACTCACCGGGAGATCTTGTACTGAGAAGAACCGGCAAGAAACTCAGCAAGTGTCCAGCTCTTTTCTCCCTTACAGCAAAGTAACCATCAAAGTTCATCATCAAGTCTGTTGAAAATCTAAGCCCCTCCAGGAGGACAGAGAAAGATTTATAAGACATTTCCTCAGATGGCTCAGGCGCAGAACGTCCACTTCGCAAAATGTCTACTGGTTGTCTCCTTATCAAAATGTCCACTTCGCAGAATGTCTCTTTCTCAAGATGTCCATTTCCCGTTTCAAAGTTTGCCTAGCTAATTTATTTGGGGATATTTTTTATGTAGAACTTCATCAACAACCGAAACATATCCAGTTAACATAACAATGACACGACTCATAAAATGAGGTTATGAGTCGTGTCATTGTTATGTTAACTGGATAGTTCTACATAAAAAATAAAATTCCCTAAATTAATTTAGCTAGTCAAACTTCGTAATAATAAATAAAATTATTCACGTGGAATGTCCAATTCCGGATCTAATATTTTGAGAATCTAATATTATGCGAATAAGGCAGAGATAAAAGGGAACATTTTGCAAAAGAGACATTTTGATAAGTGGACGTTTTGAGAAAAAGACATTCTGCGAAATTGGTGTTTTGTAAAATGGGCATTCTGAGAAATGGACATCTTGAGAAAGAGACATTCTGCGAAGTGGACATTTTGAGAGAGACATTCTGCGAAGTGGACATTTTGAGAAAGAGACATTCTGCGAAGTGGACATTTTGAGAAAGAGACATTCTGCGAAATGGACCTTTTACAACCAGTAGACATTTTGCGAAGTGGACGTTCTGCGTCTGGGCCCCTCAGATAAATAAATAGGTAGGTACCTAGGTATAGATGATTGCAATAAAATAAAATATATTTTTAGATAGATAGATCGAAGTTTATTTGGTAGGTACTTTATTTTTTATATGAACCGAACCTTCCCTCAACTTTTTTTACTTTTGCCTGATAGGTAGCCCCTAAGCGAATCTTAGGTACGCCCATGACCATGACAGACACATATAATTCAAATTAATAATAAATTTAAAAAATAGTAAGCACAAATAACTCTAAATAATATTCCATCAATAAGATTCAGATTAGAAATCTTGTAATACAATATTAACAATATTTTGGTTATTTTGTGGTACAAATAGCTCAGACAACAATAAAAAAAAATCAGGTTTATTATCTACTATCAAGAAGCATATAGGTAGCTTCAATCAATCACTTTATCTATAGTGAGTGGTACTTATTGCAATATACCTATATATTATTGTCTGACCTAAAATAAAAAATATTTACATTATACAATGCTTTATTTAAAAGTTGAAAATAACATTTTACATTATGTACATTACCTACACAAATATATAAAAATAAAGCTTAAAAGTACATTTGTATAGTAGCACCAATGTTTTCTTTATTTATTAACAAATCAAAATTGCCGGGAGTAGAAAGTACAAAATTAAAATAAACAAAAGTATATGGAAAATATCTCCTAAAATACTGCCTTTTATGTAAAATTATATAAGTAGTACTGTACATTCCTTTAAGTTGAATAATAGTAATTTGTCTTTTAAAAGTAGCTATTCTGGCTAGGTAAAAATAATTTTAAATGGCACAAAGATGTCCCAAACAGCCACTTATCTCCTACATAATATACAATCTCAGTACAAAGGCATATAGTAAAAACATTGCCATCAATCTCCTAAGTCTGCATCATCATCATCAATTACATCTAAAATACGGAATGCCACACCCAATAGGGCAGTGCCAAGTAAATCACCAAGAGCAGTCAAGTATGGTATTGCTGAATTATCCGGATCCATGCCCAGTTTCCACATCCATAACACCATATAATGACTTATTAGCAACAACAAAAACACTTGCAACATTGCAGCTGACATGTAGAAAAATATGAATGTTGGTGTCATAGACGTGTGTCCTGCTCTTAAGTAGCCAATTGTGTAAATGAATATTAATTGTCCAGGCACAACCATAAGTAACAGTAACTTGGTTGTTCTACTTATAACAGAGCCCTCTTTCTGTCCTGTGTGAAAAGCTGTTGACATCCTGGATGCATGAACAGCCACCATGTTACCTCCTATCCCATTAATTACTAGTTGGTACACAGCAATACCGGTGTACTTTGACACAGTGTAATCTAATATTAATCCTCCAGCACTGCTTATAACCATTGCAGACACAACAGGCACCCAACCCTCATCAAGAGCTTGCCTTGTGAAGTCATTTTTCCAAGCTATGTAACCACATAGTGGCACAACAACTGCACCCGCAATGATAATAATAGTTGGCAGTATAACACTTGTGCCAATAGACTTGTACAACAGAGACGCTATCCAAGACAATAGTGCCAAGGTTGTTAGATCTCCCAGACTAGCAGCTATCGGTGTGGCAATATTGTCTGGATTTATATTTATCTTCCTAGAGAACACAATAACCCCAATCATAATTAGTCCAAGTACAAAACTGGCAAACGATGCAGTGAGAACACTTGATGCACACAACAACAATGCATGATGGATGTCAAACTGTCCTTTGGGTATCCAGCCCATAGCAACAGCTGCTGAAGCAGCCAGGAAGCCAACGAGGACAGCCTGGCATTGTATTAAACATAAATTGCCTGTCACCAATGAGCCCAAACTTTTTTCTAGATGACCCAAGTGAGCGTGAGTAGACAGCCGCGATGCAAGAGTCATTTCCAAATTGCCTTTGAGTCCCAGCAAGGCTGGCACTAATATATACACTTCTGACACCTGTGTAAAAACGTCCCAATGTTGCACAAGGTCGAGCAGCAAACTCGCCGCCACCATACCGAAACCGGCGAGTAAAAAAGATAAAAACATTTGCACACCTGCCACCCAGGAATTTTCTTTCTCATATTTTATATCTGGAGGTTTGGCATCATTCAAAACAAGTCTATACGCATTCGAATTAACTTCTGTTTCACTGGAGCACTCAGAAGTCCTCGTCATTCTAGAATTATTGTTCTTGATTCTGTTCATGATCACAAATTGTTATATCAATTAATTTTATAGTAGAACATAAGAACTAAACAAATTAAAATATATTATCTAAAATTGAACACATACTATCTGTTTGAATTTAGGAGACGCTGTTGATATACAGAAGAAAATAAACAAATCTACTCGTAACGTGTGCGACCGACCACTACAAAAGCTTCTTTGTAATTTAATATGTGTAACAAAAATAAATAAAAAGTTTTTTTCTTGTGCTATGGCTTCTGGTATTTATTACACTCGTAATTTCTTAATTTGATTGGCCAGGTCAGCAAAGCCAAACTGCCAAAGTGACATTCAGGCGAGTCTGTTATCTGATAAAAAATAGTACTCAATCGATACTATTTATTTTTCGCGCAAAATTTTCTAAACGATTAAACCGATGTCGTAGTGTTAGCGTTAGTGAATTTTCCTCAAAGTTGAATCGTTTAGTGCTTGCCACGAGTATTAAAAATACTAGGTGTGATATTTGTAATCGATACTCGATTAAGAATGTTGAAAAAAAAAAAAAAAATCACCGCCACATTGTTTTAAACACGCAAAAATATGGTCTTATGCAAAATTACAAGTAGAAACTATGAAAATACTCGACAGATATTGTAAAGAGCTAGAACTTAAAATTTATTTTAATTTTAACGTTTAAGTGTCTTTAAAAAAATATTTTTTTTTACTATAACTTAAGGATTAAGGGGGAAATTACAATTTTTTATTAATTGTCTATAATTTTTCATGAAATTAATTAATTACCACTGTATAAATCACCATTTACCACAAAAAAACTAAACAATTGCCTGTTTGAACAAGATCCCTTTGGTCTGATCAATAAATGAGAACCAGTGACATTATATTTTGTAGGTACATACCACAAAGTACTTTTTTATATACGGAAAAATACATACCTACCTACTTAAGTAAAACAAAACTATAGTGAAATAATCTACACGGTTCGCATTGCTTGGCTCTCAAATACTCACTAAATCATAGCAATGTAAACTGAACAAAAAAAATTAAATTGAAAATAAACCCAAACAAAATCCTTAGACTGAAAACATCACAGCCACAGAAAGTAATGGAAGATGTAAAAGAGCAAGGACTAAGCCATCCAGTGTTTGAATCAAAGGTGTGGAATGCGAAAATGCAGTGATGAAAACAGTCTCACCCCCTTACCCCATAAGTTTGATGATGAATAAAATATTCTGATTGAACAAAGAAATGGATTATCAAAGTCGACGTGGTACCTTACTGTTGCAAGCAGAGATGTTATCGTATATTTATCTACTCTCATAGTACACCACCGGGAACAGCTAAAGTTAAGTTGGTGAAATAAACATCTATTGAAGACAAGCTAGTATAATGCATAATAATTATTGATCTTACATTGGATACTCCCTGATTTCTGCGGTGCCGAAGTTTATATTGTGCATGCTGAGTTAAAGCTGGTAGGACAAGGAAGCATAAAGTGTTCTTAAGAAGGCTCAATCAGATATCAAATTAGTTTTTAATGTAAATTGTATGCTCGGCAAATTAAATAAATATTACCTGTCATTATTTTATTTCCATTTGCTTTAGAATGTCAAATAAAAAATTTGTATTTATTAAATGTAAATGTGACTAAATTAATAATCATTCATTCACCTTCTTTGTCTCTAGCTACTTCAACACCACAGTTAATTTCTGATATTTCCCAACTTAGTTGTGTGTTGTAACTAGTCGTAAGTGACCATAATATGAGATGTCATCTGACAAATATATTAAATACATAGTCTGCTGCAGAATATTAGATTCGTTGTGCCTCATAAGACAATTTAAACAATTAATTCCTTACCTTATGCTAAGTTATTATTATAGACTGTTGTTCCCACAGTCAAACTGAGAATATACCTATTGGTTTTATGGGACTTTACTTTACTTTATGGGTACAACAAACAAACATGCTTTACAAATATTATATTTCACAAATTAATAATTCTATTATATTAAATTAGTTAATTAATTATTAATTAATATTCTATTCTATGGCTTTGTAGACAGTTTGGGAAAATAGTCTGAGAAAGTGGACCATTCAGGCAAGTGGACCATTTAGGAATGTGGACCTGACTGAGGTACCTGAAGGCTGTAATAATTAATTTTAATATTGAGGCTATAAAATAATAAAACACTTTACACTTCACAATAATATGGTATTTTTAATCCAAAAAATAATAATTTTAAAACATTGTTAAGTTTCTGACAATAGTAATGAAGCTTTTAGTATCAGAAACATAAGTAGGTGAATCTTATAAAATATTTTTATTTTTATATACCTAATTCTTTATTTTATTCAAATGAGAAAGCGCTTTGCTTTTCTCACACTTATTGGTAAGTGATGATAATAATATGAAGTGATGGATGGTTTTAGCGCACTGCACATTGAAAGAACTAGCAGCTCTTCTTTTGTTTGGTAATGATAATGCTACCAATGTTGTTATTATGGTGACAGACAGATAAGTTGGTGGTAGTTAGCCAAGCAGACTTAAGATAGCCCTATTTCCAACCAAACTCAGCACATTAATATGTACATCTATTGGGAATCAAAACTGGGGCATATATCTTTGTCTGGCCTGTGGGATGATGCTAAAAGTTCATCCCAACACTCCTAAGGACAAACAGATGTACCTGGATATAAAAAGCAACTAGGCATTTTGCGAATTAGGCATTATGCGACTGAACAACTCCAAGCAACAAAACGAAAATTATATTCAGTAATTTGCCGACTAGTCATTAATATTGGCATAATTATCAGCTGGGGCACGAGCCTTTCCTATGAACGGATAGGGAGAACAGGGTCATAAACCACCACGCGGGCACTACTGCGGATTGGTTGTTGTTAATGACTGCTAAAGCAGCCGGTTTGCTTAGTCGTAAATAACTGATTTGGTTAATAGTAGCAAAACTGATAAACCTTGGCCCTCGCAGAACGGGCGCGATAACCACTGCGCCATCGAGCTCCTGATTAATATGTACCTGCACCTTGGAATCAAAACTGGGGCATATAGGCATATAGATCTTTGGCCGACTGGTGGGTACACCCACCACAGAGGTCGTGTATAGTGGTACCATCGGATGCTAAAAGTTCATTTTAAGTCCGTACACAATATGTACCTAGATATGAAAAGCATGTGTAAACAACATATAAGTAAACATCAATTTAAAATGTGCGACACTCTGACCGTAATTGGCTTGCTAAAATTTCTAATGTTACTATGGTCCTAATATGCACACTTCAAACAAATTATCTTTAGCAATTTGCCGACTCCAGTCATTGATATGGGCATAGCAGACTACAATTTATTTATTTACCTAATTAACAACTAAAAACATCTTCACTCTGGTACCTACAATAGTTAAAAACCTCAGAACAAATTTTAAGTTTTAATAAAAACCATTCCAAGTGTCATTCGACCAGAGTTAGTAATAATATTTATCAATAGTGTTGAAAAGAAGACGCAACTTAGAGCATCTTTCTTTACTTTAGCCTTACGCAACGATAATGCCAATGGAAAAGTACCTCTGGAGGAACTTTTTCAAAAACGTTCATTTGACAGCGTTAGATAGGTTCCCAGCGTCACACCAATGTCCCGCGGTTGGTCGATACCGCTGTCAAAAACCTACCGAGATACGGATTTAAAAGGAAAACTTCGATCGCTCGTTAGCTCCAAAGATCGATCGTTGCGCCAACGTATTTACCAAATCATTGTCGTTAAAATATTTAGCGCGATACGAAATGTGTTGAACGTGACGTTTTTGGTCGAGGTTTGGTTTTGGTAATGTCGTTCCCAGCTTTTGTAATTTACCGCGATCGAGGCCCTGTTTTTTGTTTCAGAATCTGGAATAATTTTTCAATAATTTGTTTACACTTTTTTTTACAGTAGGTATAAAAAAATATAATTTACATGAAGCTATGTATGATGATCATGAGTTAGTTTTGAATTTTTGGATTCATAATCAAGGACTACTTGTTGTACAGTTACAATTACAACTGTAGATAGGTACAACCAATTATCCCTGAAGTTTGCGTTCCGCACACACTTGTTTAAAAGTCATCGTTTACTTCAGATTTATAACTGTTTCATCATAGAATGTTTCATAGTACTTTGACTGGAACTACGTCAGATTATCAATAAGCAAATAATTGTGTTGAAGTACAACAACAACAGCATAATAATAATAATAATAATAAGGTTCCTCACTCTGCAGCCCTGACCACCGGTAGCTTGGGCCCTGCCCCGCTGCTGGCGGTACTCTAGGATTAGGTTTTTATAATGTTTTATTGTTTTTATATTAAAAAATTGTAAAAATCTAGTTTTAAGGAAAAAAATAAATAAAGAGTATAATAATAAATTTATTTATTCAAGTTCAAGACTCATTTCGTTAATAACAATTGTGCTTATCCTAGGTTAGTAACAATAATTGTATTAGATATTTTAATTTTTACATTTTTTAAATTCTAAACTATCTGTACATGACTCATCTCCGCACCACCCGGCGGATGTTGAGCAGCAATGAGCCATGTACCGACAGTTAAGCCTGCTTGCAATCATGCCCAGGATGCTGTTGGTGCTGCCCCGCACTCTTGCGTACCAGGGAGGCACACCGCTTCCCTGGTGCGCACAATAAGTAACAAAAAAGTAAGAATAATTTACAATTATTCTAAATTGTAATCAAGGCACGAAGAGATTGACTTAATGTATTGATAATAAAGATTAAAAAAAAATCTAAAGCAACAATTTTACAAAAAGATAATACAAGTTTTCATTGTAAAAAAAATATAAATACTTTCATACTGTTTAAAAACATAGTACCTACCTACTGAAATAGTACTCTTTATTTGAGTAGATAGAAGGAACGTCCCTAGCTCGGCAAGCGCCTGACCCGACTGGCATTGACATTTATATTTTTTTTTGGTCCATTTCAAAAGAACAAAAGGGTTTAGCCCATACAGTGTATATTTGTCATCAACTTTAAATATAAACAAACATTGGAAACCCTACAGTTTATTTGTGTATAATTAATGAATTACGATAGTAAATGACAATAATTATAGAGCAAAAAATAAGTGTTTTTATTATTTGAACTATTTCATTCACAATGCTATACATAGTTACAAGTTTTTTGGCATTGTAGAAGCAGTGAATAATTGTTAAAAGTGCAAATCTTGTAAAAATCTTGTAAAAACTAAACGTAAAGTAGTTTCTGGAAGATTATTAGGGTAACAATAGCTAATTAATTATTAACCCGATCTCGTTTGACGTTTCATATACTTGTACAATTTTACAGGGCCTTATTAGGAATATTTTTGAAGGTTGATTAAATTAAAGTATGCAATATATTATTTATTTATGGATAAATTTTAATAATGAAAACGTTTTCAGGTTTCCAAAGGATGATTATTTAAAAAATGCCTGGTTGAGTAATATGAAAAGAGAACATTGGCAGCCCAAATCATCTAGTGTGCTGTGTTCAATGCATTTTGAAACTCATTAACTGGATCACAGTGGCTTTCGTACAGTTCTTGCTCCTAGTGCGATTCCAACATTTTTGATTCATCGTACCGAGAAGAAGTAAGTGTCCACATAGCTTTTTTACGTACCTACTTATTAGAGTTAAAGGAAATATTGAAATCTATTGAACTTTAAATTTAACTTTTTATTTAATTTATTCTAGGTCTTTGTCCAGCAGTGGACGTGTGTAGGCTGATGATGATGATGATGATGAAACCCTATCCTACCCCTTTAACCCTATGCTAGTTGTGGGGATGTATTCTTGTATGAAAATGTGCATAAAATAATAACTTTAAATTTGTTTTTCAGAATTTATCTATATCTTCATAAAAAAGGTCCAGTAAAAAGAAATGCCAGCGGAGATCATGTTTTGAAGAATTTGCAGAATTTACAGCCGAGTACCTCAAGTGTACTACATTATGTGAGTTAATATAAATATAATATTGTTGTACAGTATTAAATGGTATAACATGAGGAAAATGGTCTGAGCAGTCACTCAACTGCGTTACTTTGAAATATACAGAAAGTAATAAATTTATTTATTTTCAGAAACCTTCATCGTCATCTTTATCTTCAACCTTCGGTTTCGCAGTCAGGGTCACTGACTTCTCGACCACCCGGCGCGGCGGTCTTATCACTAGTTTTAAAAATTGTGTCATTATTAATTATTGTAATTATTATTTTATTAAAAAAAATACCAGCAGAGTATGTTGTTGTTTTTATTTATTTTATTTTTAGAGTTCCGTACGTAAAACGGGAACCCTATTACTAAGACTCCGCTGACCTTCCGTCCGTCCGTCTGCCACTAGGCTGTATCTCATGAACCGTGATAGTTAGACAGTTGAAATTTAATTTTCACAATGATGTATTTCTGTTGCCGCTATAACAACAAATACTAAAAAACAGAATAAAATAAATATTTAAGGGGGCTCCCATACAACAGACATGATTTTTATGCCGTTTTTTTATAAAATAATTACACGAGATAATGGTTCGGGACCCTTCGTGCTCGAGTCCGACTCGCACTTGGACGGTTTTTTTTAGTTTACAAAACTGTTTTACTGTTAATACATTTTATTAAAGTTAATGATGTGGAGTCGTCGCAGGCAGATATAGGTAGATACAGAGATAGCCTGACACTCAATGATAGATAACGTTAGCATTCTACTGGTAAAATCAATTCAAATCTCTTTTTAATATTATCCTCTTTATAACATTACTATAGATGTAGGTACTTGAGGTCCCTTGCGTGCCTGAGTTCGGCCCCTTTTATTGTAAATTGTAATGTCTGTAGGCGTAATTGGCACGCTTTTTTGTTGTGATGTTACGTCTGCTTCTTATTATACGTCTGTGGTCTGTAGGCGTAATTGGCACGCTTTTTTGTTGTAATGTTACGTCTGCTTCTTATTATACGTCTGTGAGTGACTCTAAAGTCAAAGTCAAATATTCTTTATTCAAATAAACTTTAGAAAAGTGCTTTTGAATCGTCCATAATTTTTTTACCTACTACCCTCTTACTACCAAAGCGTAGTTTGGTGGTAAATTGGCAACTGGCTATATCACTTTCAAATATTTTTATTTAATTTTTTGAAGATTAGGCTCTATGGGCGAAACAGGCAAAGGCCTTTCTGTAATGCAAAATAAAAACAAACTTGACAATTGACATTTTGACGTAGACATTTTCGACATAAATTTGGCGTTGGTGATTGTCGTCAAATGTCGATTTGTCGATGTCGAGTGGCCGCTAACAAGTTAATGTAGCGAAGTGGTGTAAATCTTTTGTAGGTCTAGACAATATTCTTTAGAAATTTAAAACAGTTCGCGCAAAAAAAAAAATCATATTGGAATAGTCATTTAACTTTGTTGAGTTCAATCTTCACTAGTGCAACACTGTCAGTCCACATCTTAGATCCGGAAACCTACTTATTGGTATTATTATGTAGAAAAGAAATTAGTTTTGTTTCTTATTCAGTAATACAAAAATTTCATCTTTATAGCGTATTCTGAGTACATTTTAAATGTCTCGTATCTTGCGTAGTTAATTGTAGGTAGACGCTAAAGTTATACCTGTTTGCAGGTCGAGAAGACGACGTTGCTGTGCATTTAGAAATTGTCATGTGGAATTAAAAATAAGTGTTATTCAAAATGTTCCGAAGTAAAATAAGAATTCACACATGTCGAATAATTTTACTGACATCTCTGGTGTGGTTGTTGGTGGATGTCGCGTTGTTGGCTATGTACTCGGATTGTTTCGGTGATGGATGCAATAAGAAATCTAATGAATATTCCGTAAAGGTGAGTGCTAATTTTTACTATTCGATATTGTACCTACAATAACATTATTATGTAAAACGCCATAAAGTTTCGCATTTCTTTATGAATGACTAAAGAAGACTTTAGTACCTATTAAGTGTAGTAGGTACTCTATATTCGTTCTAGATTATATAGGTAGGATAATTTTCGTATTTGGTAAAAAAAGTAATAATAACTATACTATCATAATATTCCACTTGATAATATGTATTAAGAACAAAAATATAACTCTGCTACCTCTACATTTTTTTTATTTTTTCAACAATTTAATATGCTTATGTATTCTTTGATTACTGGCATCTACTATCTCTTATAAAAAAAATAAGCATCTCACTTTTTTACAGTTCATAAAGAAATGTTAAGATGTTTTCTACTATTGTAGTAAAAAATTGTGTCTTACTTTTATTCTACATCAACAATAATGATTTACTGGTGAGAATGCCCTACCTCCCCAAGAGCTCCATGCGGGCACATTATTGATAACAATTTGGCTATTAGCTTGCAATCTTCTATGGACTCATATTATAATAACATTTTACTTAAAGACTTTATTGTTTTATTGCAGTACTTTGAAGTAAGTCATAATAATAATTTAAATAAGTCTTAATAGTTTGTTATCTTGCAGGTCAAGTGAGTGTCATACTCTTGACCTGCAAGTACAGAAAGTGAAAGTATCTAGACAACATTTTTGTCTTACTTTTGAAGGTCACATTCATATCTTAACATTTAATATACTTACTTAGCTATTCTCTATGCAATCAAAGACACATTTACCACATCTCATACAATTTTGGTGTAGTATTTAATTTGAAATTGATGACCACTTCCAAGCATGTATGCCAATACAGGCTTGAAAGTCACCTTGGTTTGTATGCACTATTAATATTAGAAACAATTTTTTTTCTTCAAAATATGCAGTTAGACATTTATAAATAAACTGTTTAATTGACTCTCTGATTGCCTCACTCAGAAATGTCAATATGCATTGATAACTACAAATCAAGTATTTAAGATTTTTTAAATTACTCCTAAACACTGTTTATATCAAAAAAATTAGATACTGATGATGAAAATTACAACAACAGGAGTAAGAATTGCAATTTGTCCATGTACTGGTTGCAGTACCCGTGGGTTGCCCCGTTTAGTAATTTAAGCCATAATTTAATCATTTTATGTCTAGCTATAAATTTTGTTGAGTAATTATACTCAACAAAATTTATTAATTACCTTACAAAATTACCTTATTGAGATTTTGTAATTTAAAATGTAACATTTAATAGCTCACATACTAACTAAACTCAAAAATAACAGTTTCCAGGCCAAACATAAAAAAACATGATTTGTCGACATTCAGATTATAACAGTAATAATAGATAATAACAACAATAGCTCCATGATTAAGGTAGCCGTAAGATTAAGGCAAGATTATATAATCAATTACTACTATCCTGTTGTCAAATGTATCCAGCTTGACAGATGGTTGACATTCACCATTTATTGAAGTATTAATGCCTAATTATTTAATTAACAGACTAAAGAATTTAGTGGGAAAAGAGCAGCCATAGCAGCAGCTTTGCAGCATGATATTGACGATGATGATACAAATCTAGAGGAAAATGAAATTGATCAAGATGTTGGGGAAGAAGGCCTTGTGCTGTCCCCATATTTAAAGTCAAGGTTACAAAGGTGGCAGAAAGCACCTTCAGTCCTACCTAGTCCTAAAGAAGAACTTCCTGGAGAGTTGGGTAAGATATAATTTTTTTTACTAAAGTTCTTATTTACTCTTGATTTCAGATTTTAAACATGTGAAGAAAAAACTATGTACTCCCTTTTAAGCACATTGCATACACGGAAGAGATTTAACACAGTTAAAGTTCATAAAATGGAGAAACAGTGCATAAAGATAAAATTTATCTATACATGTAATAAAGCTAAAGAGGGTTGAAAGTCTGTACATCGAAGATATTAAAAGAAAAGTTGCCTGACATTTTTTAGAATTTTTCTGTTTGTCTGTTAATCTGTTTGTCTGTTTTATTGACCGCGCATCACGTGAAAATGGCTGAATGGATTTGGATGAAACTTTGCACGTAGACAGACCATGACCCCGAGTAGGATATAGGATACTTTTTATTCCGGTAACAGGTTCCTGTGGGATAGTGTAGTCTTCGCGAACGAAGTCGCGGGCGACAACTAGTGTTTAATATGTTTATTATTTAATTATTATGTTTGATATACTCTGTATAAACATTGTGTTATTTATTATCTGTTATATTGAATTATGAATTTTGATCACTAGTTCTCATAAATATGCTACTGTCACATTGGTGGTGTTTTTTTCGGGGCTACTCTGCATTCAGTCCTAAAAAACTATGAGCAGATTTATTGAATATTTTTAGAGGTAGAAGGCTGCTCCCCAATGGGAGGTCTCTTTTATCTTTCAGAATATCCTCTCCAAGCCCTGAATATCATGGTGCTTGAAGCTTTTGTGATATTAATTCATTGTGAATGACCTCCAAATTCTTGTATGTTCTCATTTATTTATTTACTATTTGCCGCTCGCGGTTTCATCCGCGTGGTTCCCGGTTCCCGTTCCAGTGGGAATATCGGGATAAAAAGTATCCTATGTGTTATTCCCGGTTATAAACTATCAGTATGCCGAATTTCATCCAAATACATTGAGTAGTTTTCACGTGAAAGAGTAACAAACATCCTTACTTACAAACTTTCGCGTTTATAATATTAGTAGGATTTATTTATTACAACTTTTGCAACATAAATATAACATGGCGGCTTAATGCCTGTGGCATTCTCTATCAGTCAACCATAGGGTGGTGCTGAGATAACATTGGTTGGTAAAATCAAGATATATTATAAATAATTTAAATGTCACATTATAATAATAAATAATAATACAGCATAAATATTATATACTTATATATAAACATATATGCGTATTGTCATCTCATTTCAATATCACTGTACACATAATTAATTTTTAGGTGTTTTATAAGAATACAAAAATATGTAGGTACCACACTTCTGCTATATTTATTATTGTTTTATCAATTATTTCGTGTTATTCTTTTGTTTTATCTATATTAACATTTGAATAGTGTGTTACTATTTACTTTATGTACCTATGTACCACACTTCTGCTATATTTATTATTGTTTTAACATTTAAATAGTGTCTTAGTACTATTTACTTAGTTACCAAGTTTATTAAGTTCAATGTTTGTATGCTAACTACTGACGCGGCAGTCAACATGCTATATGTTAAATGTTTATATAATTTTTAACGCAAATTTTGTTGCGAACAAATTACAAAAACACAAATGTTGAAAAAATTTCCACAAGCAGGGTTTGAACCTGCACCCTTCTGACATACCGGGTCAGATGCTCTTCCAATTGAGCTATCGTGGTTCTAACCAGCCCGCCGAAATTATTCAACACTATTTACTTTTTACTTTGAAAGCCAAAGGCGCCCATTCAATGTTAACAATTACCGTCATTAACATCCGATCATAATATTTTTGCAAATACTAAAGATCAGTTAAGAAGTAGGCAAGCTATTTATAAATGTTTATATAATTTTTAACGCAAATTTTGTTGCGAACAAATTACAAAAACACAAATGTTGAAAAAATTTCCACGAGCAGGGTTTGAACCTGCACCCTTCTGACATACCGGGTCAGGTGCTCTTCCAATTGAGCTATCGTGGTTCTAACCAGCCCGCCGAAATTATTCAACACTATTTACTTTTTACTTTGAAAGCCAAAGGCGCCCATTCAATGTTAACAACTACCGTCATTAACATCCGATCATAATATTTTTGCAAATACTAAAGATCAGTTAAGAAGTAGGCAAGCTATTTATAAATGTTTATATAATTTTTAACGCAAATTTTGTTGCGAACAAATTACAAAAACACAAATGTTGAAAAAATTTCCACGAGCAGGGTTTGAACCTGCACCCTTCTGACATACCGGGTCAGGTGCTCTTCCAATTGAGCTATCGTGGTTCTAACCAGCCCGCCGAAATTATTCAACACTATTTACTTTTTACTTTGAAAGCCAAAGGCGCCCATTCAATGTTAACAACTACCGTCATTAACATCCGATCATAATATTTTTGCAAATACTAAAGATCAGTTAAGAAGTAGGCAAGCTATTTATAAATGTTTATGTAATTTTTATGGTATGTCAGAAGGGTGCAGGTTCAAACCCTGCTCGTGAATTTTTTTCAACATTTGTGTTTTTGTAATTTGTTCGCAACAAAATTTGCGTTAAAAATTATATAAACATTTATAAATAGCTTGCCTACTTTTTAACTGATCTTTAGTATTTGCAAAAATATTATGATCGGATGTTAATGACGGTAGTTGTTAACATTGAATGGGCGTCTTTGGCTTTCAAAGTAAAAAGTAAATAGTGTTGAATAATTTCGGCGGGCTGGTTAGAACCACGATAGCTCAATTGGAAGAGCACCTGACCCGGTATGTCAGAAGGGTGCAGGTTCAAACCCTGCTCGTGGAAATTTTTTCAACATTTGTGTTTTTTTTTTTATGCTATATGTTGACATTCATGTTTTTATGCGGTCTCAATATTTGCAACTGCTGAGACAACAACTTTCTTTTAACAAGGGCGCATCTGTGTCAAATATAGTTTTTGCTATCACATTTCCTCTCACTGTAATTCAGCCATATACTACCTAGGAAGGTTGTTGATCAAACATGACCATTTCCTAATAGTCACCAGAGATTATTTTAATCTAAATGGTAATAAAGCATACACAACCTCTTTCCTATCTAAATTATGTATATGTGCACTAACTGTGACCAGTAGTTTTCATTATGTGAAAAAACAACAAATCCCGGTGTTACGGCAATTCTAATTACTTACGCCACGTAAATAATCCGTTATTCTTTTCGATACGATGAAGTGGGTCATTGTGTCTGTTATCTACTTATATCTGTTTGTTATAACAATCGTCGTCTCATCTAAATGAGCCTACCGCTGTACATAGCTCCCCTTCCCTCCAAAGCTATACAATTATTGTAGGTGCCTACCAGATATAATATGATTACTTTATTGTCAATTACAACGTATATAATGTAATGTGCTGGCCAGAACGGATTACATTCAAAGAACGACTTGGAAATGTATATAATTGTATGTACTGGCAAAAGTTGTACAAAATTGTCAGAAGACGCATATAACATTGAATCAATCATAGATAACAGAGCGTTTACATTTGGTTATGTTATTTATCTTGCAATTAATTCAGTTTTTGTTATTTTAAGAGGTAAATAATCCCCCTCCCTCCCAGAATGAGCGCATTTCGCATCCAGCGAAGCGTCTTATTTAATTACAGCAATCTTAGCTTGTCGTCTGTCCACAATGTTGCAAAAGAGTATCTAAAATAGTTGTTTAAACAGTTTGTTAAAGGGTAAATTTATTTCAGGTAAGGCTGTGAACATTCCAATAGAACAGGAAAAGTTGATGTTGGACAAATTCCAGGAAAACCAGTTCAACTTATTGGCTAGCGATATGATTTCGCTTAACCGATCACTCACCGACGTTAGATTCGAAAAGTAAGTGAACCTTGTTATTATAGTTATGTAATTTATAAGTACTATGTTCGTTGTTAAGCTGTTGTCGGTCAGAGGTCGAAGGCGGATGTCAAAACGTAATCATCATGCCCTTAATCCACAATGATGTTTTATTAACTTGCTTTCGAGCACTCGACCGGTCGCGGGAGATTGTAGTATTTAAATTGGTATTAGGTAGTGCCTTTGCATGATATTAAAAAGTTACTAAGCTAGTCTTCTTACCTCGTCAACTCTGGAGATAACTAGTCTGGCACTTGCGATGGCGAGATTAAGAAATATTGTTCCGTTATTTGTCAACAGCTAGTCTCGGTTAAGAGTAGAACTTTTCAGGTTCTTATGCAGGCGTAGGTAGGTTGAATTGCTGGTATACGTGATGATAAGACATGATATACTTCTAATTGAATGCCGGTGGCAAGGTTCTTTCACCGAGAACCCGCTTGAATGACTGCCATACTCATACCTGTTTTTACCGCCATAAGCAGTTGTTGAGTCCTATGTCCAGCAGTGGACTAGTATTAGGGTTGCCAGATGCAGGCATTTCATTCCCGGGACAATTTGACGGTTACGAATTTTCTTGGTATGAAAATATATGAAATAGATAATTATTTATGTAAATCGCTTTACTTGTAATGTTTTAAAAACATACTATTACATCTAAGTTAAAAACTAACTTAGGTAAGTTAGTTTTTACCTTAGATACCTACCAAAAGAAAACTAGTGGTAGGTATTCGAAACCCGGGACTATAAAGTGTAATTTCAGAGACACGTAATTCCGGGGCAATCTCGGATTTCCCGGCCGTCTGTGAAGCCTAGCTAGTATAGGCTGTTTCCCACACTCACACCAATTATCTAGCACACCAAGAAAAGCTTCCTTAAGAAACTCGATAAATGGATAACTAGACAACGGATAAACATACTTAATATATTTAAATACATACTTATTATACATAGGAAACACTTAGACCCGAAACGATGATGATGATGATGATGATGATGATGATGATGATGATGATGATGATGATGATGATGATGATGATGATGATGATGATGATGATGATGATGATGATGATGATGATGATGATGATGATGATGATGATGATGATGATGATGATGAAGCAGTTGTTACTGCACTGTTTTTTTCCGGTTTAAAGATCAACGCCTCGGTGGCCTAGTGGCAAAGCGCTCGTCCCGGGATCAATTCCCAGGTCGGGCAAAGTCCGTTTCGGATCTTTCGATGCATATCCCGGGTTTGTGATCACCAACACGCATTTGGCAAACGTGATGATTACCTATCAATTGTAGCGATGACTTGATTTCGATGATGGAGGCCTTTGCCCAGCAGTGGGATAATTATAGACTATTTATTATTACTTTACTATAGTAAAATTACTAGGTTTGGCATAATAACTAATGCGTCGGCAACCTCTCAAATCTTACCCACGGTTATGCCATCGTTAATTTGCAATCGCAAGTAAAAACAAATAGAGAGATTGTTGTTTCAATTAAATACTTAAGAATTCTATTTGCCGAAACTGGATCCTACCTTTACTCCAGACGACGAATTCGGAAATGGTATAAATGTGGGCACGAATCGATATCAGCATCCCACGCGTTCGCGGCAAAAGGCATAAAGCTTGTGATATTAGAATGCCGAGGTCGTTGGAGAGAATTGCACGAGCGTGCTTATTTTTTTGATCTAGTTCTCTCAATCGGATCGGCTATTAGGATTCTGTTATGGGCAGCGGAAGAAAGTTTAGATGCCCGGGTCCAACTGCGAACACTTTTAGAGATTAGGTAGGTAGGGCGAATGGTGAAATACAGTGATAAATGTAACATCGTTGTATTGTCATTCATGGTTCAGCTGCTTTTATTGCACAGGTAAAACTATTGTGCGAGTATTTTGGTGTCAAAATGTTAGTAGGCATTGTAATATGTTAGGAATTTAGCGCGATGCATTTTTGTACCAAGTTTTATTGACTTTTTTTCCGCGCGCACTTTTTTTTGCCGAAAAACAAAGAAATTGTGTTCAAAATTCAGCTCTTCCATTACGCGACTAGCTGCAGTCGTTTCTATAGTTATTTAATGTGTTCGATTCCTGCAACAACAGGGTCAGTGACTCATCTACTCCAACATAGATGCTTTGATAGAGTAGATAAATCAAATCATATTATAATAGATGGAATTGATTCGACGACACGCTAGTTTAATTAAAACACATTATGTCGATAATTGAAGAAACAAGAAGAATAAATTTAATAGCCGACAGAATAATAAATATCATATTATAATCTTTATACAACATGTAACCTCGCACGGGTGGACATTTTTTTTAAATATAGCTTATGTTACTCAGTAATGTAGCATTCTAGTGGTGAAAGATTTTTTAAATCGGTCTAGTAGTTTTTGAGTTTATTCGTTACAAACATACATACAATAACTCTCCATCTGACGCAGTCGGGTAAAAATACAAAGCTTTCCTCTTTATAATATTAGTATGATTTTCGTGATAAAATAAAAAATTAAGCAAATTACGGTCACTCTTCCTAGAATCGATTAGAATGTCTTGTCTACTGCCAATTCTTAATAAACTTTCAGGTGTGCTACGTTACATTACATGATGTAGTAAATTGTAAAAATTGGAGTCAGACTAAAATAAATACATAGCCGTGGTATCTTCTAGCATACAAACTGAGTACATATAATTTGATTAGTCTTTGTCAGTGCCAGGTTTTATGTCGCATAAATCGCATAGAAAGTGTTCAGTAACCGGTTGTGTGTATGATAGCGGGCGGTGGGCTGCAAAATGCCTATAGAGTAACAGTCCCGTTCATGGTCATTCCAATATTTGTTAAACACATAGCATTTGGTCGGCGCGGTGGCACACGTGACGTGAAACTAATCGTTGGGCTAATTAGTGCCTACGCGTGTAATCGCGGCAGCTCTACGACGACGACGCAGCGGCTCGCGATCTTGCAGGTTAAGCTACTGTCGAAATTACGTGCCAGCGGACTACCATATAAAATATTTTCGGGTTGGCACTTATCTTATAACCTATGTTGTCGTAAGATGTCGCCTACTGTCAACATGTGTAATTGTTTTGAGGGAATGTGAGATTTTCAAAATTAGTGCTCGAAATCGTTTCTGATTTTATTCAATACCAGCGGCCCGTCCTTGCATCGCACGGGTGGATATTTTTTTTAAATATAGCCTATGTTACTCAGCGCTAATGTAGCATTCTAATTGGTGAAATAATTTTTTAAATCGGTCTAGTACATTTTGAGTTTATTTGCTACAAACATACATACACAAATACAAAGCTTTCCTCTTTATAATATTAGTACAGATAAAATTATTGAATTTGCCCTGAAGTTTTTCTCGTGTGTCTGTATAATATAACTTGTTCTGTCATCATTATCTAATAACATCCTTTGATCTCAGGCCTACCCACATAATCAATAGCACATGGGCAGATTGGGCAACTACCATCAACGAAAACAACCAATCCGAACCTAACGGCTTCCGAAGCTCAGAACTCAGAGCTTGTTACCAAGTAGAAACAACTAGGTATACCTAGGTATAATTAACTAAATAATCACTTAAAAAAAATCATGATTATGCGTTCGACTTCAATGCAGCTCGTTTAATTCAGAGTTTATTGCGTTTCAAAAGGGCAAATTACACGCGGAGACTTGTTTCAGCGATACAAATGCGACTGCATCGCGACAAGCGACTTAATAGATGCTAATAAGCGTTCGAATCGATTAAACACAGCGGCGGTGATGCAGATTCGCATGTGCTTTCTGGAGTCTTCTTAGCAGAATCAATTTTCCGAACTAGCAGTAGAATAGCGTAAAATATATATATTGTTTAGTATTAAGTATAATATGTATACGTAACTACTTGACGTTCATAAGGGCAATTTATATGCCTAAATGGAATAAAGGATTTTCATTTCATTTCATTTCATTCGTGACTAAATAACGCGCGGCAGCGTGCAGGGGAAATGATAATGAGGAGCAGAGATGTCTCCTAATCAACCAATATGAGAATAGGAGATATATATCCCACCCGGATACGTAAATATCATCCTCATGAGTAGGGCTGCCATCAGCTAAATTACGGACCCAGGACAAAAACTTCAAAACCCAGGACATTTGGGTGAAATAAAGATATTACCCCGGACTCCATCGAAAAAATAATTACAATAAAATAAAAACATAGTTATCATATTTTTATTTATTTATAGAAAATCAACTTAATCGACTAGGGACGTTATTGCTAATCATTCCATTCTATCAAATTAATCGGATTTCCCCTGACATAAAAAGTGCCCGGGTTTCACCCGGACACATTTAAGAAACCCCGCCCGGACGCTCCCCGGACGCCCAAAAACTAGGACAAATCCGGGGAAACCCGGACGGATGGCAGCTCTACTCATGAGTCATGCATAACCTTCCGCTTTTATTTTCTTAATAATAGTAATTAGTTAAAATATACTTTATTGTGAAATGTAAGTTAGTGTTACAAAATTTATAAATTGATGTTACCCTTTAGCATTGATTGATTGTCACCTTTTAGCATGTTTTCTATAATCGATAACCAATCTTACAGCAACTCATTTCACTCGCTTGCTGCTAAGCAATTCGCTCTTAGACCTAGTTATACTGCGTGCGTACGTTCTAGAAACGGCCGATGTGAAACAAATCCCAAATTAGGCATTGTAAGGATATTATAATTCTGGATATATGAATCGAATACTTAACTGGATTTTTTTTTTCGGAATGATATAGAGTATCTTTTTTTCCTGAATTACTTTGCACAAGTCTAATTGCGACTGTATCGTTGCAGAATAAGCCCTGTAAATTGTAGCCGTAACCGCGTGTAAACGCCCGAAGACGTCTCATATCATCATCGCGTCAAACGTGACGTGTTGTTCATTGAACTTACTTGCGTTTGCGCTGTACTTCATTCGCGTTTACACGGACGGTCACGATCTTCTGTGACGTTGTGACTGGTTTCAACCAGTTAGGAAGCTTTACAAGCTAACACATTTGTATACCTCGAGCGGGATTCGATATCGAATTCTATATTATTATGTCAAGGGTTTTTTTTCTTTTACTAATATATAAGTAGGCAAATGAATCCGCTCCATCTAATGATAAAGCGGAGCGGAGACTACATGTTTTTTTTTGCGGGAGATTGCTGATTGCCTCAAACGGCATTTTCAGCGTCATCGGGCTTTTTTGGGGGCGGCGAGGTACGTAAAGGGTACCTCAAGCCGTGTGAAACGAATCACCTTCGGAGGTTTTCTAGAGGGAACGGCATCACACACTTAAAAGTGCGTGTCCCCGTGCCCTACTAGATTCTCCGAAGGGTTTGGATCGGATCGGGGAGACTAGATGTGAAAATACTTAGTGTGTAGGGTGAGTTTCATTGGAAATAATTAGTATGGTACTGAAGCAGCGCCTCCTGGCTACATGCGAGAATAGTTAAGAGCGTTTACGCCGCGCACTAGCGCCGCCAATGAAAAAAAAACATATCTAGTAATTAGAGACAGAAAATCAAATTATGCTCAACAAACTATCTGAATGAAGTAATTTAGCACTTTTACGTCACCTAATGAACACCTGACATGTTATGGTTTAGTTAAATATGGCGTTATAGTTAAAAGTGGCCGTAACGTCTTGACTTGATTTTCTATCTCTAATTACTAGATATGTTTTTTTTTCATTAGTGGCGCTAGTGTGCGGCGTAAACGCTCTTAACATTTTGCCATACTAATTTTCGTTTTCGTTAACGTGATCGAATGGCGAATGAAACTCGCTCTAGTCACACAGGACCGTCGCACTAGCCGTCCTCGCCTTGTCGACCCACAAGTTGCTATTTCACACCTCGTTCTAATATCGTATGTAAAGCCCGGGCTCGACCGCGAAATGAGCGAGGTTTTTAATGAGCCCTCTTATCTCGCAACGATAATTTTCATAATTGAGGCTTTCCGCTAGCCTCTTTCGCGGTCGAGCCTCAACTATGAAAATTATCGTTGCGAGTTAAGAGGGCTCATTAATGACCTCGCTCATTTCGCGGTCGAGCCCGGGCTTAACTGTTATGTTGTAAAAGACATAAGCGAGGAAAAGCTACAGCAAACAGTGAGTTCTGCCCCTAAAGATAAGCTTTACTTTGTAGTTACTTAGAAATGGGTATGTGTTGAAAATCTTTATATCACTGACGTATTAATTGAATCTTTGAAATTCAAAAACTTATGCTAAATTCGCATTCTCCTAGGTTTTTTTGAAGAGAGTTTGCTGATTGCCATGACAGCATTTTCAGCTTCACCGGGCTTTTTGGGGGCAGTGAGAAACTTAAAGGTTTCCTTAAGCTGTGTGAAACGAAGCACCTTCAAAGGTTTTCTATAGGGAACGGCATCACGCACTAGTGCGTGTCCCCGTGCCCTACTAGATTCTCCGAGGGGTTCGTATCGGATCGAGGAGCGGAACAATCCGAGGGCGCCTCTAAAGGCTCGGACCTCGGCTCGAGTTGACCGGGCCGTGGTGGTAGGGAGAAGCGCCCATATATGTCTGTAGTCTGTACCTGGTATAGAGCGCGTTGAACAGGCTCGTCGTACTCTTGTTCCACGAGTACGGAGTCTTGGGCCTAAACCAGTGTGCATGTTTAGTGTATTCTCTTCTGTAAATGTGTTGTGGCATATAGAGGATCGGGCGGGCATTCTCCTAGGTACATATCAATCTATAAATGTACGGCTGGCTTAGGTACGAAACAGTTCTCCGTAGGAATCCATAGAAATAATATTAATGGTACCATTTTATGTTGCTTTCCCGATTGGGATTCCCAGTAAACATAATTGAGACTATCCAATCGAAAACAAATCACATAATGTTATATTGCCGCTTTACTCTTGAGAACCATAACATAAATAAACTTTTGAGTTGTATTGTCTGCAGTGATGTTTATTTAACTGTATGTATATTAACATTATCGTGTAAGCCAGGATTTCCTGATTCATGCTTCTCGATGTCGATAGCAATGTCCTATTGAATTGTAATGACGGAGATGTACTACATTTGTGTGTACTAAGATGTGGCCAGTCAAGCATATCGAAAATGGTTTTCATGCTCGATGCAATCTCCACTGAGTAATGAAGCGGCAATATACTTTTAAATACAGGCATGTTATTAGTTGACACGTATCGCTATTTTCGTATCTCTATTTTCTCTTACTTACAGGGAAAGTGTTGAATCGTTTATTTAGCACCTATGTGACAAAAACGAATGCTAGTTTTTTTCATAGATTTTAACAGCCCTCACTATTGAGTAGGTTTCTAGTATTGCAATGACCACGAAATGACCTAGATATCATCATCATCAGCTCATTTTATGTCCCAACTGCTGGGGCACGAGTCTTCCCTATGGATGGATAGAGGGAACGGGCCATAAACTACCACACGGGCCCAGTGCATATAGATGGTTGTTAACGACTTCTAAGTTCTAATGCAGCCGGGAGCCAACAGCTTTACGTGTCTTCCGAAGCACGGAGGAGCTTAAGATGATACATTTTTGGTCACCCATCCGATGACCGACCTTTGCGAAAGTTGATAAGCCCTAACAATCTCAGACCGCGATATCCACTGCGCCATCGAGCTCCGTGATCTAGATATATACCTTAATATATTCAACTTTATTTTTTTATTTTATTTTTTGACAATTTTCTAGAAATCGTTTTGAAGACACCTTGTTTCAAGAGCTGTTTTCAGTTTTGTAAAAAAAAAAATAGTTTTATTTTTAACCATTTTCTTTTTGTGCCCTAGATGCAAAGACAAACCGTACCCAGAGTTGCTTCCAACGACCAGTGTCGTGATCGTCTTCCACAACGAAGCGTGGACCACGCTCATAAGAACCATTTGGAGTACAATCAACCGGTCGCCGAAGCCGCTGCTCAAAGAGATTATACTCGTAGACGATGCCAGCGAAAAAGGTAATTAATGTCAAACAAATAAGTTTTATTTAACGGCAAACAACCAGGGTCGTGATCCTCTTCTACAACAAAGCCTGGAACACGCTGATAATAACTATATGGAGCTATCAATCGGTCGCTGAGGCCGCTGCTCAAAGAGATTAAACTAGTGGACGATGCCAGCGAAAAAGGTAACTAATGTCAAACGAATAAGGTTTATTTTACGGCAAAAACCAGGGTCGTGACCGTCTTCCACAACGAAGCCTGGTTTACGCTCATAAGGAATATCTGGAGTACCACCAACCAGTCGCCGAGACAGCTCTTCAAAGGGATTACACTCGTACACGATGCCAGTGAAAAAGGTAATTAATGTCAAGCGTATACGGTTTATTTTGTTTTACTACCAGCACCGTGGTTGTGCTGGTAGTAAAACAAGGACTACCAGTAGCACTATTAACTAGTCCCCGAAGTCCTCAATTAGTAAATTATTTAATTACATAGTTCCTACTCGCCGTAAAAAAATTATAACTTCACAATTTGGTCGCTGTATCGTTTGTGTCCGACACATTGTAAAATCGTCTTATTCACTAGAGGCAATACTGTCTTGTCCTCTTCATTTAGTGTACGCGTGTCGCCAGTGATGATGGACAAAGTCGGGCGACATTGCCAGATATCTTCGGTGTCATATACTTTATCGTCCACATTATGATTATTTTATTGATGAATGAATGAATGAATGAGCCTAGCATGTTTCCCTTAGACCAGATCAGATCAGATCCCTACAAAATCAGGCCACTGAGACACGCACACGATAGTGGACATTTTAAAATAGCAGAATCCAATTCCTGTAAAGCGGAATCCTCAACCAGTAAAGAACTGTATAAATGAATCTCGTATATTTGATCTACCAATTAAAGTTTCAGTACCAATCTTCGTCCAATGTACGTATAATCACAAGTCTAATTTGTTACATAAAATGTTACGTTGGTAATTAGTATGCACTAATGCGAACATTATGCCATTACCTTTATCTGAAAAGGAAAAGTTTGCGAAATTGGCCATTAAGTGAAACATTAAACTTGGGCTAGTAATTGGTTGACACAAGTGTATTTTTTTTCTCTCTCTCTGTTTATTTGTTAGTATTAAACTATTATATTGTCTACTATTATATTGTCTACTATTATATCTGACTAGCCGTCACCCGCCCGCTTCGCTGTGCGAAAATAATGGGTCAATGAATGCTAATCAAAATAATTATTAGGTTTACAACATATATATTATGTTTATTGCCTATCATTTGCACAATCTCATGTTTTTACTACTTACAAATTTTCATCCAGATCCGTCAATCGCCCGCTTCTTCTTCTTCTTCAGCCCGTCGCCACCCAATGCTAAGTGTAGGCCTCTCCCTTTGCACGTCATCTCTCTCTGTTGGTAGCCATCCCAAACCAGTTCAAACTCGCCCGCTTCGCTGAGCGTAAGCTTGTGAATAAAATTTTATTTTTTATAGCCTATCTTTTGCACAATCTCATGTTCTTACTACATACAAATTTTAAGCGTAAACTTTTTTCTTTTTTTAAAGCCTATAATTTGCACAATCGCATGTTCTTACTACATACAAATTTTTATTAAGATCGGTCAAGTCCGTTCTTGAGTCAAAAGTGGACATACAAACAGACAGACAGACAGACAGACAAAAATTTCAAATTGTAGAATTGGTGCCAGTGAGTCATAAAATGAATATTTATCCCAAAATTTGTCAGAAAAATTGCAAGTACACACAGAGCCTACAGATTTATATAGTAGTATAGATAATTGTATGTTTGGTTTACTGCCATATTTTAGCTATTGGTTAGTTATTGAGTGCAATAAAATGACGCAAAAATCTACTTTAAACTTACATTTACACATACTTTTATCTAAATACTAAGATATTTTTGAAGACGAAAATGTTTCGATTATAATTTGTATAGAGCTGTCCTCATTCGCAGCGGGGCGGAGAGCAGGCGGAACCGCTGTCATCCAGTTTATCGCCTTACTGCTATTTTAGTGGCATATGCGCGCGTTGTCATGTATGTTGCTGACAGCTGTCGATGATCGAGAGTTCCGATGTACGAAGTTGAGCTCCAAGCCGCCTTTAATCTTTCTAAGGATTAGGTCGCCCCAAGGAATGTTAATCTGTCTTGAAATCCACATTGTTGTGCATTCAGCATACAAATATATCTGAACTAGATTCACTCCAAAGCGTTATTTCTACTTAGTACTCACCCAGCGTGTCAGGTTATCGGCCTGTCGTTCGCTTAAAAAACTTTGTACACACGCCTACACATCAAGTCATCAACCTACCACAAACTGTCAAATTGCCTCAATAGACTTTGTCCAAAAGGTAGGTAGGTAGGTATAAAGACCTATACAAAATAGTTGATAATGTATTGACAGTTTTGGATAAGTTGATGTGCAGGTGTCTGTACATCTATATCTATACTAATATTATAAAGAGGAAAGCTTTGTATTTTTAACTTTTTAACCGACTTCAAAAAAAGGAGGAGGTTATCAATTCGACTGTATTTTATTTTTTATTTTTTTATTTTTTTATGTTTCTTACGTCAGAACTTTCGACTGAGTGAACCGATTTTATTGATTCTTTCTTTATTTGAAAGCTGGTGCTTCCCGTGTGGTCCCATTTTAATTTGGTCCAGTTCTGATGATGGGATCCTTGAGGAATTGAGGAAACTCCTCGAATATTGTAGGCATACCTATCGCGATTTTGGTATTTTCAGAAATAAGTCAAGCATTTGCATTCAGAAAGTATCATTTGATGAAGTGTAACTGATGAAAAAGACCACAGATTGCCATCGGAACTCCTCAATGATAAGTATTTCACGGGTGGCGATAAAATATCTCGATTAAGATAGTTAAGCAACTATGACGAAGCAAAAGAAGACAGGCACCGGAACTCAGTTTTTGATTTCCTACTTTGAGATAGGCGTTTCTCGTTTTCTTCGCTTGTCTCATTTAAACGGCGCTGTCTCATACGAGCAGCGTGTTTAGTAGGTCTACCCATATTCGCTTTTGATAAATAGATCGAAACGAATCACTAAAAAGCAAAAAATAAACAAAAATTTTAACAAAAAAAAAACAGACTCCAAAAAATTTGACTGATAAAATTGCACTAAAAAGTAAAAAATAAGCGTTAGACTTATACAGACAATAACTTTATTAAGAAAAAATATAGGTACAATTATTGTTACTTTTGGAGTCGGTGCCAGCCAAGGTAACTTTAACATAAACATTTAACGACATACTATATTATTATTATTATTTTTTTTTTTTTATACTTAGCACGGCAAATGACTCCATACCACCTGATGTTAAGTGGAAATGGAGTCCAGACGCGAAGACAACTGGTGCAGCGTGAAAACAACGCAGCATCAGTCAACCTCACTCTGCCGGCCCACAAGGTGCTTCTTCACGCCTCGTTTGAAGGACCCAATATCATAGGAAGGAGGAAAAACGTGTGCTGGTAGACTATTCCATCTTTTGGAGGTGCGACAAAGAAACGAGTCACCAAATTTCTTTGTGCGCGATGGGATATGTGTGACAGTAAAGCGATGACTCCGGAGAGCAGCACGTGTACTTCTATGGAGGAAGGGAGAAGGTGGGATAAGGTCAAAGAGTTCTTCAGAGCACTCGCCGTGGTACAAGCGATAGAAAACGCTGAGTGACGCTATATCTCTACGCAATTGTAGGGGTTCGAGAGTATTAGTGACCTCTGCATTGCCGATAATGCGTACAGCGCGACGCTGCAATCTGTCTAAGGCATCGAGAAGGTACTTTGCGGAACCGTCCCAGATGTGCGAGCAATACTCCACGCAAGACCGTACCTGAGTCTTGTACAAAAGACACAACTGGTCAGGCGTAAAGAATCGCCGCACTCTGTTCAGGACACCGAGTTTTCGTGAGGCAGTTTTGATCACGGCTTCGATGTAGTCCTTTTGATTCAGATCACAGCGAATCGTCATACCGAGCATGTTGATATTGCTCTGCAGGCTTAGAGATGTGCCCTGAAGAGTTGGAAGGGGAAGGAATGGTGACTTCTTGGCCGTAAACGCACATACCTGTGTTTTCTTGGCATTAAACTCAACAAGATTATTGAAGCCCCAATTAGATATGAGGTCCAATACCCGATTGAGCTCAATGACAAGATTCACTCGTTTCTCTTCAGTTTCGACTCGCCCAGCCGCAGGGTGACCGTTATACCCACCGTGCACTGTACTATCATCTGCATGGCAATGAATATTTCCAAGTGGAAGCATATCATTGATATGCAGAAGAAACAACGTGGGTGACAGAACGGAACCCTGAGGGACACCAGCGTTCACTGACATGAGCCGCGAAGCGCATCCATCAGACAGGACACGAATTCTACGCTCGTGCAGGAAGCCAGCGACCCAGTTGCAGAACTGTGCAGGCAGACCGTATGCCGGGAGCTTGGAGAGAAGAGCTTTGTGCCAGACCCGATCAAATGCCTTGGCTATGTCGAGGCTAACAGCCACCGACTCACCACGCTTGTCAATAGCCTCACCCCAGAGATGTGCGACGTACGCTAGATGATCACCCGTTGACCGCTTCGGCCGAAACCCGTATTGGCGATCGTGAATGATGGAGTGTTCTTCTAGGTAGTGGACAAGTTGTTTATTTAAAATGCGCTCCATTACTTTGCACAAAACTGAAGTTACGGCTATGGGGCGGTAATTCGATGGATCTGACCGATCACCTTTATAATCATAATAGTACATTCAATCTTATGCATGAAATTTTAACTACAAACGCGGACTGGCACCGGCTTCAAAAACTTCTTTGGCTGGCACCGGCCCCAAAAATAACAATAATTGTACCTATATTTTTTCTTAATAAAGTTATTGTCTGTATAAGTCTAACGCTTATTTTTTACTTTTTAGTGCAATTTTATCAGTCAAATTTTTTGGGGTCGGTTTTTTATTTGTTAAAATTTTTGTTTTTGTATGTTCGTTTGTAACGAATAAACTCAAAAACTACTGGACCGATTTAAAAAATTCTTTCACCATTAGAATGCTACATTTACGCTGACTAACATAGGCTATATTAAAAAAAAATGTCCACCCGTGCAAAGCAGGGACAGGCCGCTAAATTTGAATATAGAACTGACCAGAATAAGTAATAATTATAGATCGGAAATGGTAGTTTTGTCTGGTAAGTTATGACGTTATCAATAGCGTGGATAACCTGATAAAATAAAAGGATGAAAATTACTTCTATTGTACTTCATACGATTAAGATATGATTAGTTTTTTAATCACTGTTTTTCAGTTACAGGAGACATTTTTATTCTCAAAATATATAACGTTTTGTCTACTTTATGTACTTACCTATTTCTACCGACAATGAGCATTGGCTTGCATTGTTGTATTTTAGTTTGAAGGGTACTAGATCCAGTAAAATATAGATGAGGCGTAGAGGCATTTGTACTGAAGCTTTCACATGGCCGTATACTCGTTTACCTGAGTAACTATAAAAAAGCCTCTATTGATTTTAGAATAATGTAATGTGTCTAGTATTGTAAATATATATATAACAAAATAAGGTGTACTGACGATCTGGTGAAGGTCGCGGGTAGCCGCTGGATGAGAGCAGCACAAAACCGCTCGTTGTGGAGCTCCTTCGGGTAGACCTCTGTCCAGCAGTGGACGTCTTTTTAAAGATGATGATGAAAATAAAATAAAATGTGATTTTTCCTTCTCAGATCACCTAGGCAAGAAACTGGAGGAGTACATAAAGACGTTGCCGGTGCCGACCCGGCTCTTCCGTACGGAGAACCGCTCGGGGCTGATCAGGGCGCGGCTGTTAGGGGCAAAGCACGTCAAGGGTGACGTCATCACGTTCCTAGACGCCCACTGCGAGTGCACGGGTAAGGTTCACACTCATAGACATAGTATAGTATAACAGATTTTTATTTTTATTTACTTGGACCAACAAACAATTACTAAATGTGTCTTATACTCTGTAGTGTCTATATTAACATAGATCACGCAAGTACACCTACTTCAGACGCTTCGAGTAAGTCCATCTGTGCTGACAGCCAGTTTTCTACATTAAGTCCGCGGTTGACATTATCCTTGTGCCTCATCTGTCAAAAAAAAGAAAAATGCCTCGATGCGCCCATATAAATTGTAAAAACACTTCATCTGTAAGTAGCCAATAAGAAAAACACGATGGCTTCCGCCGGAAAGTAATTTTATGATACAAATATTCGTAATTAATTTTCATCATCATCATCATCATCTCAGCCAAAAGACGTCCACTGCTGGACAAAGGCCTTCCCCAAGGATATTATGGGGGGTATTTGCTGTAATCGCCACGCTTGGCAGGCGGGTTGGCGATCGCAGTAGGTTGAAGGTAACCTCAGAGAGATGCTGCTGCCCATCCTCTGGAATATTCCTTTAGTCGGCTTTTACGACACTCACGGGTTGAGATGGGGTGGTGCAATTCTTTATCCCCGGCACCACACAGGGGAATTAATAATTAATTTTAAAATGATTTATTTTGATTTTATGACAGTTTTGAGAAAATCTACAGTATCTCTCATGTTCGTCATACATTTCGGCTTCATTTAGCTCTATACATGTGGCTAGTGTATTGTGTAAACGGGCAATGAACATTTAGCTATCGTTTCATACGTACTTCGCGTCAGTTTCAAGGCACAGTCGCTTTTGTCATTTTTCTGTCAAATTTTCTAATTAGTACCGTTTACTCTATAAACCGTCTGTCTATTCGATTCTAATTGCTTGCAAAATTATAATGATTGGAAATAAATTCTATTTTTAAGGGAATTCAAAATCTTTAAGAGAGGGCTTTTTTAAACCTATTACCTCTACAAAAGATACCTATCCAAAAATTCTAGCGACTTTACACCAATGCAGTTTAATTATTTAGGGAAAAAAATCGAAATAAAAATTAAAAGCACGTTACGTATTAATACTGTTTTATTTCCGCAAGAAATATACAGTTAAAATCGGGAAGTTATTTTGTCATCGACATTATAATTTGTCGGTCGTTGGCCTAATGGCGATGGTTTTGTGATTATTAATTTCCTAATGTCGTTTATTTTCGTTGAACACGTTGTTTATACCGAAATGTCTGTAATTGTTATATTTAGGTACTGGGGGGCGATTTATATTCTCACTGGTGATCTCGAATTATAAGTAAAATTAAATACATTATGAAATATCATAGTTTTTCCTTTTATACAATTTGATTACTAGGATACATACCGTTCAAGAATTTTCTGTGTCAAAGATAAGTTACCAGTGACCTTGAATAAGAGAATAAGCAGCACTCGTTCGTAATTGATATCATAGCGTGAGAGTTAGTCACCGGGTCAAAAACCAACCGCTGGTCTTTCTGTTTGTTGAACGACCTGACGGCATATGCGCTGCAATAATCTAGGTAGATTTTCATTCAACAATTCGTTACACATAAATAATACACATAAATAAATTAAGCTATTGATTATTTCTTAATAAAATTTAAATAATAAAATAAAACTTCTTAAGATAGATAATATATGCTTTGCTTTCGATATAAATCGATGAACCAATTTATGTATTAAAATCGTCCGCAACGCGGCGTTTTTAAATCGATTTTGCGCGTAAGGTGGTTTCGATCACAAAATAGCGCTTGTCAAATTATAGTAAGTATGTCAAAAAAATGTGGCACGCTTGGTTTTCATACAAATCTTGACACATGCGTTGTCTATCCAGATATTTGGTCTGTGACTACAGCTTAAAGTATAGAACCTTACTAATGTTGTAATCAACGAGTTATTCACATAGTAAAACATAAAAATATCAAAAACATATCAACTAAAGTTTAAATAATACCTTTATTTGTGCCAAATTACAAAACAAATTACACAGCATTTACCAAATCATAGATAATATCAGATTTAAAAAAATAGGATAATAAATAATATAAATTTACTAAAGAAAGAAAGAAAACACATTTATTGGTACACACTACAATTAAATTAATTACATGTAAAAAAATAATAAAACCACAACATAAGTACCATAATTCAACCGCGGACCGCGGAAGTAACACGGAAGTATCACGTAATTTGCAAAATGGCGAATACCTAAAGTCGATGTCCACTAAAATAATGAATAAGTTGCAATTAGATCATATTTTATCATTTTGTAAACGACAATTTACTAATTGATATATTTCCTCTGCCAGTTATCAAAATAAATGTGATTACTGAAATAGTTTATTAGTTGTACATGATCAAACTATTTATTCTAGATTTTTTATAAACAAACTTCTTCATACAAAAGTAGGCTCTAATCAGACGACATAGAGTCCATAGAATTCGATCGCTCAATTGTCAAAATTTGACATATTTGACATTGACTTTTTAAAAAGTTTAACGCACAGAGCATACAATTGTTGCGGGTTTTAGTGTAACAAATTTACTCTAGTTTGTCTATAACCAAACTTCTTCATACAAAAGTAGGCTTTAACTTATCGAAAATTGAGATTATAGTCGCGTGGTCGGGTGCGGTGTGATCACACCGGTTGGGTGTTGACGGAATAATGGCCGCGGTGTGATCACACCGCTTAGTCGTTGAGAGGTTCGTATGTAGCATTGTCATTAGGGACTCTTTAAAGGCAGGAATACCTCAGTTAAAAAGTCACAATCCAAACAAATTTCAGTTTGGTACTTTTGGACTTTCTCGCGCTTTAGGCCGGCCGCACTTTGGATGCGTTTTCGTACGAGTTAGACTCATATGAATACGCTACTCCCGATACTACGACTGCTATGTATGGTACCTCGTGCACTAGTTGCGAGCTAGTCGTGTGTGTACGCTCGTATGACTCCGACGTCCGAAATCAATCCAAACTTGTTCGGATTTTATATGCGCTTGCACAAAAATACAATCATTATGGATATAAAAACATTGATGTCACTGGTTTCGACCGTCACAGTCATTATAGGCATTTCAACTGAGAAAAACGCAACCGTGTGCGCGTTCAATTCTTACGTCCAATAACGTATCTTTACGTATGATACAAATTCGTATATAATGTGTAAAAACAATTTGTATTAACTACGAGAGCATGTATTCAGATTTGTATGTGTATGTATTTGTACCCTCAACCTACTGCGATCGCCAACCCGCCTGCCAAGCGTGGCGATTACGGCAAATACCCCTCATATCCTTGGGGGAGGCCTTTGTCCAGCAGTGGACGTCTTTTGGCTGAGATGATGATGATGATGAACGTTATGTGGGATTTTTTTTATATTACATTACCTACATACAGTGTTTCTCAGAGGAATAGGCAAACATGACAGACATCTTCGTGGTATGTTAGCTGCTGATCATGACATAGTACCTTTCCTAGAAGCTGAATATTGAATACTCACAAATATTTCTATATGAATTTGCATTTCAATATGTTTTGCCAATAGATTGTATTTAAGTATGCACATTTTTTTAAATGTATCATACATTTAACACCCTAATGCAATAAGGATACCTTTTTCTTCTATACTTACAATGTAATTATATTTTGGGATCCTTATATTATAAGTTTTTGCTTTGGTTAGAACCCTTCGGCATGCCTAGAAAAGGCTTTCATTCATTTCCTTATAAACATATACATAATTTTTTTAATTTAAGATGTTAGTTAGTTAGAGGAAAATAAATAAGTTAAACACTGACCTTTCCTGTTATTCAAAGTTATAAAGAGGATGCCTCTGTCATCCATCCATTCCATTCAAAGTTTGCTCCAGGATTTCAAGCCGTGTGTTTTCGTTAACGTTATATGTTTAACCGGGATTATTTTAGCTTATGCCACTTTTCGACGTGCAAAAAAACTTGCTTCGTTTTAACTTTAAAGAAAGACAGACAAAGGATATCGTAAAATTGGAATAAAGAGCTAAACACTTTCGAGCTCTCCGACATGCAACACGTCGCTCCGTTGTTCCGTTTAAACTAGAAAGAAAAACAAACAGACAAACAATATAGCATTTATATCATTAGTTACGACAATAAAACTCGTTTAACTAAATAGTATTTCACCACAAAACTATAGATTTCAAAGGTCTAATGCTAACGTTTAAAAATCTTTTCGCCACGGCTAACAATTAAAATTAATAGGTACAAACCTGCTCACTCACTTTATGGTTTGTTCTGCGTGCAACACGATAGCGGAGTTAGCGCATGCAACTACCCGAAGAGATTTTATTTACAAGCATTCTGCATAGAATTGAGGGCTACGCTATCGGTGCTACTCTTGAATTGAAATTGAAGCTTAGTGCGATGTAATAAGGTACTATTGTATTGTAAGTATTTATTTGTCGTTCCCCTCCATTCCGTATTAGGCCAGTATGGTGGGATATGACCCGGTCTCCCTAAATTATATTCTTAGTGTGGGAAAGCTCGAGCTCAGCTGTGGGACGTTAATAGGTCTGCAAAGATGATGAAGTTCTTTTGTGTAACAGACTTTTAGTTAGCTTACAGTTTAATTGGCTTACATGCGTACGGCCCATCGCGTCGAATAAAAGGCGAAAACCTTGAACTCTGTGCTATTCTTGCCATCTCCGTGGCAAAGAAGGGATGGTACTATGTTATTTAGTAGTAGGCCGCCCGTCGAACTTAACGTGGCTGAACGAGGGAAGAGGAGGAGAGTCTCTTAAAACCTGGGGTTGCCCCTGGACCGGTGTGTGTGCACGACATAATTTTACTTAGTTAAGATCACATCACCACATCACCAGCTCATTTTATATCCCCGTTGCTGGGCCACGAGCCTTCCCTATAGATGGATAGGGAGAACGGGCCATAAACCACCACGCGGGCCCAGTGCAGATTGGTGGTTGTTAACGACTGCTAATGCAGCCGGGACCAAGGGTCTCGCACTCCACGGAGGAGCTCGAGATGATACATTTTTGGAATCGAAAGTTCCTTAACCTTAGCAATCGCAGACCGGGCGTGTTAACCACTGCGCAATCGAGCTCCTCAAAGAAGCGAATACCTCAGCTTATTGACACTTGTGACACCATGGATATGTCTTACACATTGCACGACCTTGGAACTGCTACTCTCAATACCCGTCCCGAACGCCCTATAGAATATTAATGGAACTAAATCATCTGGTTCTCATGTAAAAATGGGAGTTCCACAAGGGTCCATTCTTGGTCCTTTTCTGTTTTTGATTTATATTAATGACTTGTCATTCTTTGTAGAGAACTTCTGTGAAATCGTATAATTTGCAGATGATACTTCACTCATTTTTAATAACTAGGTGTAAGAACAATTACAACGATGTAAACAAAGCTCAACCAACTAACCAACACTGGGCCTGCGTGGTGGTCTATGGCCCGTTCTCCCTATCCATCCATAGGGAAGGCTCGTGCCCCAGCAGTGGGGACATAAAATGAGCTGATGATGATGATGAAACAAAGCTCTCTCAGATGTACTCAGTTGGTTTATTATTAATAATTTGCAGCTTAACGCTAAAAAAACAAAATGTATTAAATTTAGGCTACCAAACGTCAAGATTAGTCAAGAATGAACTAACCGATATTAGAATTAACGGTGATCGATTAGATTTGGTAGACTCAACAGTTTTCTTAGGTATAACCCTTCAATGGGATCCTCATATATCGAAATTGGCCGGCAAACTCAGTTCTGCTGCTTATGCCATTAGAAAAATAAGGCATTTAACAGACGTTGAAACTGCTAGAACAGTTTACTTTAGTTATTGTCATAGTGTCATGCCGTATGGCCTCTTGCTGTGTAAGAACAATCTATAGACTAGGTTCACGAACTTCTTTAAGAAATCTTTTTAAAGAGATTGGTGTCTTGACAGTGGCGTCTCAATTTATTTATAATTGTATAGTTCTTTTACGTTGCAATATCAACTCATTTACTAAACACGGTGACGTACACAATTTTAATACTAGAAGTAAGACAAAACTTTTAATGCCACTGTTCAGGTTACAGAAGGTGCTTGGTTATTTCTTGGGGCAAGGTATACACTATTACAATAAAATACCAAATACTGTACTAGATTTACCTTTACTTAGATAAGTTAAAAAACATGTAAAGTCTTCTTTACTTAAAAAAGGTTATTATACAGTCAAAAAATATTTAGTTTATAAAACAGCCTGGCTATAATAAAAAAAACCCATACTTTACTACTTTTTTATAATAAAAAATTATTCTTTTATGATAGTCTTTATAAACAGTGTCCTACAGATAACAATTATTAGTATCATTTCAATTAGTTAACCGTCTTCTGGACGTAGAGGCTACCCTTCCACATCCGGAGGGTTAAGTGCTAAGAGGAGCTCGACGGCGTTGATTTAGAGTAGCTTGGGTGTTTCATGCTTTATTATCTCTGCGGTGGTGGCATGTGCATCGGGTCGTTACATTCCCTAAAATATGGTTGAGCGAAGCAATGGCTGATTCATATGTCATACTCGTGAACGGGTGCCACCTGTGGAGGATGGTCTGCTCTTGCATGTACTTGTCTTATTATTATTATCTCTTTATTTATTTTTTACATATTAATTTACATTTTTAAATATTTTCTAAAAAACAAAACAAACATTTCGGTGCCAGGGTCCAAACTACCGGTGATTAGGGCTCCAGAGACAGGAACCTCCTCACAATGCGTGCCGTATCGAGGAGAACTGCCTTCTGAATCAGGCCCTTGATCCAGCCGCCTAACGATAGCCTCATGAGGTGTTGATCGAGGCTCTTGGCCATCAGGCCGTTGGCCGTATTATTATTATTATTAACTATAGTTTAACTCTGTTTTTTCTTTTACTAGTACTGTATGACATTGTAAAAATTTAAACTGGTAAATAATGTTTTTGCAAACTTAAATATTTAATTAATTATTTTTTTCTTTAATGTGTTTTTTTTACATGTTGTGATTGTCCTTTATATTTTGTGTTTTTATTTGTGATGGAAAGTGTCCGTTTTTGATAGGGCATTTTCCAATATTTTTGACGCTAGGGAGAAGACGAGAAGGCTTGACACTTGCTGAGTTTCTTGCCGGTTCTTCTCAGTACAAGGTCTCCCGCCCAGAGTAAACTTACGAACCGATGGCATAATGACATTCATAAGAGCTATTTGTGTAACTGAATAAATGATTTTGAGTTTTGAATATAGTACGAGAACACGGTCACTTAATGCCATACTCTTTTCCCGGGGTTTGATCGGTCACAAAACTGCTTGTGAAATCACAAAACTTCTCGCACTTATACGTACACAGTTACGCTGCAAAGGTCATTAGTAGCCCATAGCATATTCACTTCAAAAAACCTAAATAAATTTTTCGTCTTTTATTTCGGAGAAGGTTTACTTATCAAATTAAATCAAATACTTTGATGATACACGTCTTAAGCGAAGCGATTTCAATTTAAAATGGCTGCCCGTTATTAAAAGACTTGATTACGACAGGTTAGTTACGACTGAAAAAAATAGGTGAATGTGATTACTTAAAATAGATATGGTATGGCATAAGCATTTACACCTTTACCGAATATCGTCGTGTCACGCTGCTTTTTTATTGCGACATTCTCTCTAGCCTTTGAATTATCAAAATGATGGACTCACAAATGAAGAATGGACTTTTGCTTGATGTTGATGGAAATAAGTGGGGTAATTGACCTTCTTGACACTGGCAACACGTCTAAATGTCAATGGTTCACACATGGCTCACACTCGCCAATTTGCTCTGTTACCGAGTAACATCTAATTAGTAAAATTGTCGATTGTACTATGTGTGATGTCTCTAACATTTATGTTATTTGTTTGATGTACAGAGACCTATCCAAAACTGTGAAATAAATGTTCAACCATATGCCAAATACGTTTTTTTATTGAGAGAGTTTGCTGATTGTCTGAGATGGCATTTTCAGCTTTACCGGGCTTTTTTGGGGGCGGCGAGAAACTTAAAAGGTTCCTCAAGCCGTGTGAAACGAATCACCCCCGGAAGTTCTCTACTAGAGGGAACGGCATCACGCACTAGTGCGTGTCCCCGTGCCGTCTAGATTCTCCGAAGGGTTCGAATCGGATCGGGGATATCGTGGGTATTTTTGAGAAATAGTGCTTCAGAAACATGGTGTCTTGTTCATTGATTGATTGTTGTACAACACAGCGACATAACCCCGAAAGTGTTAATTTCTCAGGTAAATTATTCCAAATCGGCACATCCTGAAATAGGATTTATTTTTGCCAATGCGCTTCGATTTTTAAGCACTAAGTGTAATAATTCTCTTCTATGAACATTTATTTATGTAAGAAGCAATGATCGAATACACATAATGCAGAATTATATATAATATAATATTTTGTGTAAAAAAATAATTTTCGTTTTACACTAGGGTTAACTATCAAGTTATCGATATTTCGTGTCCACTGTCTATCACGCGGTAAACGAATATGTATTAAGTACTGTTGTTAAAGTACCTATATGACGTTTAGATATGAATCACATGGGAATGTAATCCCATTTAAGATACTTAGCCGATCCATAGGTATCAGTTTTTGACTGTTAGAATAGGTACTGCCATTAGTAATTAAAGCAATTTCATAGGACGATTCTAGATATCATTCGTCATATTGATTTGGGAAATCATTTTGTTTCTTTGGTTGTCCATTCATTCGATCAAGATCCACTTAATAGTCACAAATATCTTATTGTCAAATGTATCATTGAAACATATTTGCTTGTAAGATTGAGGTACGAAACGAAATTGAAAAGTGTATCAAAGCTAACTTTGAGAAATTTAAAACAAAATAATACTTTTCCGAGGGCAATGAGAAATGTTAAATAAATTATTTAAAATGCCTTCTGAGGTTTTCTTAAAGAATCGTAGTTTCAGTCATGCGAAATCCCATCCCATCCTATTTTAGTTCTATTAATATTGTTACTAGTTAATATTCTCGATATCGATATTAATGTAAAAAGCGACATGTCATACATCACTGACACGCATTCATTAACAATTTTACACACACATATATCATCCTATTTCGGTTTCGTTTGACAGCTCGTGTTATATTGTTGCTCTATTCCGTTGGTATATTAACTTTATGTGGTGTGAACCGGTTCGTCGTACCCTTGTTCTACGAGGACGGTGTCTTGGGCCTAAACTAGTGTGCATGTTTAGTATATTCTGTAAATGTGTAGTGGCATTTAGAGGATCGGGCGGGGGGGGAGGAATACGTTAAGTTGAAAGTATTGAGGAAATTTGTCAGTTTGTGTTATTCTAATGTGCAGGCGTGTGTACATACTAGTACGAGTAACAATCTTTTCGTACAGATCATTCTTCAAACTTGTGTGATCAATATAAAGTTCATCATCATCATCAGCTCATTTTATGTCCCCACTGCTGGGGCACGAGCCTTCCCTATGGATGGAAAGGGAGAACGGGCCATAAACCACCACGCGGGCCCAGTGCGGATTGGTGGTTGTAACGACTGCTAATGCAGCCGGGATCAACGGCTTTACGTGCCTGCCGAAGCACGGAGGAGCTCAAGACTATACATTTTTGGTCACCCATCCGATGACCGGCCTTTGCGAAAGCTGCCCAACCGCCTGCACTCGCAGACCGGGCGCGTTAACCATTGCGCCATCGAGCTCCGATAGCTCCTATAAAAAGTTGTTGTTGGCAAACACATATTAACGTTATGAAATGTGAAACCCATTAATAAAATCACAGCGTGACAATACTACTAATACACTTCTTTTATTAGGAACAACATTATAACGCGCTGCGTTGCAGCCATTAAATTAAATTAAACGGAACGAATATAATATAAGAAAATGGGTAGTAAAAAAATGTATTGCAAATAAACGTAGGAACATCGTATTTTTACCCGACTGCGTCAGAAGGAGGGTTATGTTTTTCGCAATGTTTTGCACTTGCAATAACTGCTTGTAATAACTGCAAAGAGAAAAAACTGAAAAGAAACAAAACCAGCTCTAAGATCCCAGAATTCACTTTGAGCAATGTTGAATGCAACGTGAAATATTTTAGCGCTTGTTTTTCTTTTCAGTTTTTTGACTTTATTTAATTTTGTGATAAATCTTTCTGATGATACAAAACAAATGCCTTGGCTGAGTTTGTTGTCGTTTCTTCTCAGTACAAGGTTTCACCGTAGACGCACGAAACGATAATTGCGTCTCGTGACTTTCGTGAAAGTTAAATGGTAGTTTATTTAAAAAAATAATTATAGTATAATAAAAAATGCATTTGGCATACCACTGTGTCCGGGAAGACGCAGATGGTTATGTGGGACTACCCCCGCCCGCCCCTTCAAGGAAGGCCACTAAAACTCCTGCATTTCCCCACACGTGTCTCAAGAATGATCCGGGACCGTTGTAAACTATCACAGGAGTATCTAAAAAAAATTGTATTGGACTGGTTAGTCAAACAAGAAATTTTTTACCAACTGTCAAAACTGTGTTTTCCAATAGAAATAGTATGGGAATGGAAACTATGACGTCACTATTTTGTTCCGTTAAGGCGACGTATCGCTAAACAATTAATCTAATACGGAGCGTTTGCGCGTGGTACGGGTACCACAAGAAAAATTGTTTTTTTTACTTTCCAATTAAAACTACAAATAAGTTTAAAAAAATGAACTAGCATATTAAAGTTTGTGTTAAGAAGACTAATCTACTAAGAAAATTTTGATGCTTAAATCGGTCTGGTTTGCCTGTAAAATGCAAATCCATGTTTTAAAAGAGGTTAATTTTATATTTTTTTTCTCTGTTATAAAAGTTAACAAATCGTGTTTCTGCAACTACCAAAAGAAGTCAATTAAATGAAAAATCATGTCATCAAATATCACTTTCATATATTTGGGAAAAATCAAGATCCCGCCACTTAAATTTCCAATGCGTCGCCTTAATTGAGTGTTTATCAATAATTTTTGAAGGTTACAGAAATTCATGCTTAGTTCAAATAAAAAAAATGTTTAAAAGAATTGCTTCGTGATTTCATTTATACGTTGAATGATCTGGAATTAATTATTGTTGCTGTCAACATCTTCACTTCTTCATTGTATAAATTGAGAAATTCTATATGTTAAAAATGTATAAATAGAGTTTTTGTTTTATTTTTCCTTGCAGAGGGTTGGCTAGAACCGCTACTGGCGCGCATAGTGGAAGACCGGGCTACGGTCGTGTGTCCGATCATAGACGTCATATCGGACACCACCTTCGAGTACATACAGGCTTCGGATATGACTTGGGGCGGGTTCAACTGGAAACTCAACTTTAGATGGTAAGTGTTAGAGTTGATAATATGTTTTTGTGCAGATTGCAGCTATTTGATACTGTGCGAGGAGCTCGATGGCGCAGTGGTTAACACGCCCGGTCTGCGAGTGCTAAGGTTAAGCAACTTTCGCAAAGGCCGGTCATCGGATGGGTGACCAAAAATGTATCATCTCGAGCTCCTCCTTGCTTCGGAAGGCACGTAAAGCCGTTGGTCCCGGCTGCATTAGCAGTCGTTAACAACCATCAACCCGCACTGGACCAGCGTGGTGGCTTATGGCCCGTTCTCCTTATCCATCCATAGGGAAGGCTCGTGCCCCAGCAGTGGGGACATAAATTGAGCTGATGATGATGATAGTATTGAAAAAAATTTAACAGTCAGGTGCACTTCCAAATGCTATCGTGGCTCTGTCCAGCCAGTTAAAATGAATGAACTATCTACTCTTACTTTGTAAGCTAAGAGAGCCTTATTCAATGTCGACAACTACGTCATCAACATCCGATCTTTATATTATTAAAATTTGCGTAAAATTCTATAAAACCACAATCAAATATTGACTACTGTCTTAGTAGCTATCTACCATCTATCTACATACTTCTGCCTGACTACAGCAGTGGGATGTATTTATTGCATAATGCAAAAGCAATATAAAGAACATTTTAGATTATGTTGCATGCAACTGAGCCGACATATCGGATTGTCTTAAGACAACAAATAACATAGTAAGAATCGTTCAAATAATTACTCTAATGTAATCTAATTTGTAGTAAAATTATATACCATGATAGATAAAAAAATGTGTAATATTAAAGTAGGCGGAAATATTGGTTCATAAGCTGATTAATGATTACTTTTACTAGTATTTGAACGTCCTTGGCCTTCATCGCAACTAATGTGAATGTGATGTGAAGATAAAGATGGACGCGCATTTCCAATTTAAAGCTAATTAACACATTTCTTAAACCACCTAAGTTTTCCTTGACAGTCTTCTAAAAGTTCCAGGCAATTAAACCCTTAAATTGCATAGTGATGAAATTGGCAGGTCATAAGAATCGCTTTGTATATTCACAAATTTTATCAGTTTTGTTTAGATAAAGTCTACTCGGTTCCAGTATTCTACATACAGTTTATTTTTATCAGCGTGCCACCTTAACAATCTACCAAATTGATCTTATATTGTTAGAGTTAATTAAAAGCCATAAATAACTATGAAACAATTTTCCTTTAAATCGCCTTGTTATAGTAATGCCTTGATAAGATTGCAGAAGTGATTGTTATTTTTATTATCTTATCATTTAATAGTAATATACAATCGGTTCCATTCGGGGATATCGTTTGTCACTACTCATTTCTATTATCATAAATTACCATCTAATATGGCAAAGAAAATATGATTTTTTCATATAACTTGTAAGATAAATTACTTTGGCATAGGCTAAATGCGCTAACTGCACGAAGCCATTAACTAGAAAAGAAAAAAAATGTTTTCATTATGTCACAAAATAAAGTACTCGGATTTCACGTAAAACCAAAGAAACGGCGCGCGCTGTAAAATGTTTATCGTAGATTGTTTGCCCGCGTAACAATTCATTCCTATTGTATCGGCCTGCTGAACGGGCGCCAGGTAATTTACAATCTGCAAGCGCGAGGCACGAGTCTTGTGATAAGTTATAAGATCGACACGAGACCACGTTGTGTTATTTAAAAAAAAAAATATCTCGCAGTAATCTTATCTTATCACTCAATGCAACCTTATGTAATTCTGCAACTTCCGCTTTGTTATTTATTTTCTACTTGATATTGTCTTTAGTAGCCGCGGATCGTGCTCAGTGGCGTGCACTTGGAGAGGCCTATGTCCAGCAGTGGACGTGTGTAGGCTGATGATGATGATGATGATTGTCTTTATGGATCAACGGTCTGATTCACGTAAGCAGCAGGGGTCGGAATGTTTTAAAAAATACAGCCGGTCTGTCGCAGGTACTGGCATGTTAGTTTAATTAGTTTAATTGAATTAATACGTGAAGCAAAAACTTTGTACCCCTTTTTTACGAAAATTGCGCGGACGGAGGAGTATGAAATTCGCAAACTTATAGTTTATATAGAGAAGATTATCCGAATGTTAATATTTTTTTAATATTATGCATAAAAATACTAGGAGCGGCCGAAATCTGTCAATGCCAATTCAAACTCATATTCTATCTTTTTTTAATTTTTCATTGCTTAGGATACAATCCGTGCAGCCATAATAAAATTTCGACCACTGGGCGACCACTAGTTTTAATAAATAGTCTACCTTATTTTATATCCTAATTCTAAGTACTTATTGCTAACATTTGTGGCTTATGCACGTATCTTGGTGAAGGTCTTGGGTAGCCGCTAAAGTCTAATCATTAATTCACTGGAGTAAACTGACAGATGCTAATGTCACATTGTAAAATTATGTTGCCACATTTATTGTACTAGTGATGCGTTCCGTTCATTGTCATTCACATCACTCACACAAAGTCAGTACGAACGTTTATTATAAAAAGGTACTTAATTAATTATAATATAGGTAGGTATATGAATGTCTTTTTGTACCGAGATATTTCACCTGACAGTTTAGTTGTCAGGGTTTGTTTTGCTTTGGGAGCTGTTATTATTCGAAAATTTTGGAAGTACGAGTATTTTAATTATTGCAATTTTTTACATCATCCATCTTTTTGTAAGAAAAATACAGATTTAACCACTGTGTAGGAGTACCATTTACTGCATAACAATTAAGGCAAAACAGAATACTATAAATTAATAAAGTTGAAATGGAGATATTCTCAACAATATAGTACCGTTTTACGTCAACAATCACTCGATCCCGTTCCAAAATGAAAAATCACTCTAACCCGTTCTAAAACCATTTTTCATCACTTTCTCACATAGCACCTTCTCTGTCTCCGAGTGAATTTTCACATGGGTTACTTTTGCGACAACTAAAACATCAACTATTTACAATTACTATTAAAAGCATCGTTAAACAGTACAATTATTAAAACTAAATAATGTTATTGTCGCATGCAGCACGGATCGCGCTTATACCTATTTTGACGCAGACTTGAATAATAGACAACAAAATCAAATTTCTAAACGTAAACAAATTACGCCACCAACTAATAATCAAGTAAAAATAAGCCGTAAAAATAATAATGTTTCATACCGTAAGACGTCAAATTGAGTGCGGGCAGACTCCGACTCCGACCGGTGCAACTGTCTCGTTTCCGCACGCGCTGTTCGTAATCTATCTTTTCGCTTTACTCTCCTTCAGTGAAGTGTGAACTAAATGATATACTTGCTAAGTGGACTAGTCCAATTGAAGGATTCATTCATGAACGACTGACTCTTCTCTATGTCTGACGACGACGAATAAAAATATATCCATTGCATTTTTGTTTAATTTTATATAATTCGACTTATTCGCCTTTTCAAAGTTATCATTTATTGGCCTTTAAAGGTACCAATGCTAATATTTTTATATCGATTAAACAAAACTGGCCTAGGAGATTTCTTAATAAAGTAAATAAAATGAGTAATGTGATTTGATTTAATGAGAATGAATGAGTGAGTAATTGATGTCAATCTTCTTGTCACAACACTATTTTCTGTTCATCAGAAACTGGGAACACCGTAAACGTCAGATTACTCCAGTGAATTAATGATTAGACTATAGATGCGAGCAGCACAAAACCGGTCCTTTTGGAGATCTTTGAGGAGGCCTTTGTCCAGCAGTAGAGGTCTTTTGGCTGAGATGATGATCATTTTTATTGTCTTTTGAACATATGTATACGATTCACCTGATGGTAAACATTCGCCGCAGCTTATAAAACTCGTGCATTGCCGACCTTAAGAGTTTTGTTAAGCTTATTTAGTTCGAACCGGAACTGCAATACAGCACACTGCTGCATGACGGCAGACAAGGTATGAGAGTGGTAAACACATATATGGATTCTGTCTATACCAACGGCAAAAAATTAGACTAAGATTGAAATTAATTATACAAATTCAACATCCAGTGCCCTTTAAAAATACGATTATGATCTGTGTTGGGCAGTATTTGAATTACTTGTAATTAAAATACGTAATTGAAATACAAATACGTATTTGGTATTTGTATTTCAACTACTGTCAATAACGCATAACAATGGTTAAATCAATTGTTAGCTACCGGTGGCCTGTCGTTCGAAAGTGGAGGGGTTAAAATGTAATTTGTAATTCGTATTTATTTAAAAAAATATTTTAACATTAAAATACATTTAACCTTCATTTAGCGATCGTGAGTGTGAGTGAATTCAATGTATCATACATAATTATAAATAGGATTCGCTTGTATACACTTTTACGTGTATACTAAACGTCGGTTAATGAGGAAAATACGTGAAGCGTTCCAAACTAAACGTAGGATGAAAGGGTTAGACAGCTATTAGAGTTGGCAACACTGCACCTGATATGTATACTGTACGCTATGACTGTACGGTACATCAAAATTGGCTTTACTGATTAATTAATCTAGTTTTCCTCTACTTTTCAGCCCGTGCTGGTCTAGATTACTTATTTTGTATTTTGTAATTTGTATTTCGTATTTCAATTAAAAATAGCTTAAATACTGTATTTTGTATTTTATATTTCAAATAAGTACCTTACTATCTAAAAATATTTTGTATTTCGTATTTTAATTACTTGCGATACAGTATTTTTTAAGTTGTATTTTAATTAAAGCAAAGTATGTATTGTGCCCAGCCCTGTCTGCACCTAGGACCGACACTCTCAAGTTTATGAGCGAAAACTGATAAAGATATCGTGATCTACTGTTATTAACGCGGGGATTTCTATTCATTGAATATTCGTCATAATAATGTTTTTAACCTGAGTGTTATGAGAGGTCATAACAACGCCCCAGTAATAGGTTACTTACAGATAGGTTTAGACGTAAACATACTAGCCAAACAGAAATCAGTCCTATGTTGTTGCAGATTTACGGTCCTTTTCGTAATAGTTAGAAAATTGCAAAGTTATTAAATAGGTAAATCATCTCTTCTCTGTGTAAAGGTTATCTATATTAGCTATCTGGCTTAAATGAGAAGCATGCCGTTTGAGAATTTCCTGAAATTAAAGTTAATGCTAGCCTCTTAAAAACTGCTAGGTATACATAACTTTAATATTCGCCAAGATTCGGCCCGCCTCTAAATATATTATTATATTAATATTTTATTTGTATCAAAATACAAAATATTATTACATTGACTGCGGAAATAAGACAGTACAGGCACATACAACCACAACCTAGAGATAAATCCTTTTTTTAACTTCACACTTCAGATTTAACGAAAAAACATTTACTTAAAGTTTTGTATACCTACCTCAAGTGTATTTATGTATAACTATATGGTTACACTGAGGAGCTCGATGGCGAAGTTGTTAACGCGCCTGGTCTGCGAGTGCTGAGGTTAAACAACTTTCGCAAAGGTCGGTCATCAGATGGGTGACCAAAAATGTATCATCTCGAGCTCCTCCGTGCTTCGGAAGGCACGTAAAAGCCGTTGGTCCCGACTGCATTAGCAGTCGTTAACTACCACCAATCCGCACTGGGCCGCGTGCTGTTTTATCCATAGGGAAGGCTCGTGCCCCTGCAGTGGCGCCATAAGATGAGCTAATGATGATGATATGGTTACATAATCGTTGCTTTTTCCTCCAGGTATCGAGTGCCCGAGAGAGAGATGTCTCGGCGCGGGGGCGACCGCACCGTGCCACTACGCACCCCGACAATGGCGGGAGGGCTGTTCGCCATCGACCGAGAGTACTTCTACAAGATAGGCTCCTACGACGAGGGCATGGACATCTGGGGCGGCGAGAACTTGGAGATGAGCTTCCGGGTAATGTACTTATGCTGGCGTTTTGATAGGAAAAACAACCTTATGTTAACACATTAGAAACTGTAATTGAAGATATGAGATATTAAACAACTTGAGAGATGAGCATGTACTTATGCTATCCTGTTGTATGTTCGTATTACCTATGTGCCGCGAATGGTTAGCGTGGCACAAAATCACGCTCTTAGCTCTATACAGCACGGGTCAGACGCTTAACAATAATAAAAACTGGCAGTGCGGCGGGCGGCTGGAGATCGTGCCGTGCCCGCACTTAGGCCACGTAATCCTTGACAAGTCCCCGTACACGTTCCCATACTGCGTCCGCGGCGTTTACCCCAGATTTAGCTGCAAGACAAGCGTGACTATAAAGTCAGTCTGCAGCTGGCAATCTGCTGGTGCCATCGAAATCATATCATAATCTTATAATCGCGATGGGGCAAGGTGTGGCAGTGCGGCGGGCGGCTGGAGATCGTGCCGTGCTCGCACGTGGGCCACGTGTTCCGCGACAAGTCCCCGTACACGTTCCCCGGCGGCGTGCAGAACGTGGTGCTGCACAATGCGGCGCGCGTCGCCGAAGTCTGGATGGACGAGTGGGGCGAGTTCTATTACGCCATGAACCCAGGTTCGGTTCGGATCGGAAATGCTACTGTTTTAGTGTGCGTTAGTCAAGGGGACAGTGTGCGTTTGCGTTTGTTTGTATTGAATTACTGTTTTTGTTTTGTCACTAGCTTAATTATAAGTCTGCTAATGTCCCATTGCTGGGCATAGGCCTTGCCACTGGAGGGAAGTACTATATTTACTTTTTTAAGTCCTCACTTTTTCAATACCATTAAGCGAATTAAAGTTTAATGTAAGCGAACGTTAATGTGTTACATAACCGAATGTAAAAGTTTAAAGATCACTAAAATGGTAGCAGATCCAACGATCTGTCGTAAAGTATTGTTGTGGCTTGGGTTATAACACTGTAAGCGTGTAAGAGTTTTATGTCATTAACAATCTAACGTTAATATCGAGGCTTTTAACAAAAACCATTGCAGCTGCATTCGCCTATTACTTGCATGCGTGTTCATCGTTTCATTCATTTACGCTTCATTATGTTGATTTATGTTTTTGATGTGTAACATCTTTCCTCTCGCTTTCTTGCTACTTGTAGGAGTGATTTCGTGAAATGGGACGGAAGTGTTTAACAGGAAGTCGGGGAAACGCGCAAGCACGCGCCATTTGATTTGACAAATGAGCGTGCGGTATTGCATTACTCTTAGTGTCGATTAAATAAAATACAGTTTTCAGTAAAAATAATTATTCTTTGTTATGAAAAATCATTTCAAATAATACCTGATCCATTTTTTTCAGAATATAATGTTAAAATTGCTTATACTAAGCTAAGGTGAGATGTCAAATGTTACACATCATATGAGACTACTATAATGCTCACTCGTTTTTATTATTTATACCTTTTTGACAATTCTTCTTACTTTATTAGTTTTTGTATTTAGATACTTTTACGTTCTTATATATTTTCTTCTATTGTAGTTTTTTTTTTACTTTTGCTTCTTCTTAATGCAGAAGCAATGATGAACTCGTTATTCTTTTGATGAGAACAATTAATAAGTTGTTAGTGAATTAACCACAGCAATCCTTTTAGATCAAGAGCTATGGAATAGGCAGAACAGACATAATAGTATGGATAGTCCGCGCCACGAGAATCTGGAAAAAGGGTACTAGAAACACGTAAAAAAAACATTTTTAAAATAACTTAATAACTTTTTTTGTAACTAATAACAGTATCTGGCACAAATAACATAAATAAATAGTACTCCTAATACAAGGTTTTAATTTATCCAAAAGAAAAGTTATGCCTGCTGCTACTTGGCAGTAGATGAGAAGTACACTTCTACGTTTTTATTTATAACTTTATACATTTGTTACATTCAAAAGCATAAACAAAAAAAGGTTCACTTTCACAGGAATGTACAGACATTTTTGTTTCTACAATTTGTAGCTTCTCGTGGCGACGATAATATATCAGATGGCTAACTTTTTGTTACAAAAAAACAACGTAAAATGCAAGAAAATCATATAATTCAATTGTATTTATAATTATATTGTAACACTAATCAGTCTGTATACTTTAAAACTGTAGCAAAAAAGTATCTCATGTTTAAATTAACTATTATAGGTTAATATTTATATACATATAATATTCATATGTCATAGCCCTTGGTCTATTGTATATCATGGCCTAATAGAATGTTTTAGGAAATGTACGTGTCATTAAAACAAGTGTAATACTGGGAAACGTGTTTAACTAGTACTCATTAATATGATTAACGGTATAATATAATATTATTATTGTAACATAGTTTATTTTATTATAATCAAATGTATTATGTGTATGTCATTAACATTGTATTTTTATGCTTTTTAACCCCATATATTATTAAGACACTGATAAACATAAATAAATAAATGTTTTATCGTTGTCTTAAATTGACAATATTCACCAATATAACATTGACTAGCGTTGTATAAAGAAACTGGTTTTACAGAATGCCAACTTACAAAGGTAACGTAATGTCGAATAATATTTTACAGTACGCAAGTTGTTTTCACTTTTAGAATTGTCAGTTTCACAGTATTAATCAAGTCATCGTTATAATAAGTAGCTGTTAAAATTATATGTGATTTCATAATTTACATCAATTGTCAGTTTCACAGTATTAAACAAGTCATCATTATAATAAGTAGCTATTAAAATTATATGTGACCTCATAGTTTGCATCACACTGTGTTTTGTTACTAATAAGTTCATTAACAACAACTAATAGTAGTATTTAATGAAACATTTTTGAGGTCGGCCATTAACTTGTTTTCTCTTTTTCTGATGTACCTTTAGCCCTTAGGCTATATCCGTATATTACTGAGTTATTACATTTTTAATGATGTTGTGCAACAAAACAATTTTGTTCTTATTGTCTCTAACAGAAGTACCATTTTATCGTTTTTATTTAGCGTCCTTAATTTGGTTACCATCTTAAGGAATATATTATTGTTTTGCAATATTTAAACAAATATTATATATAAAAATCTATATTTGACAATCCGAGTTTTAAGCTAACACTGCCTGTATGAATAAGGTCAGATGACCAAGCGTATCAATCTGGCTATATAGGTAGAGCGAGCTACGATTTTGACAATACAGTATTGTTTCCGTAATGTGTTTGTTGAACATTAATAAGGCTGAATAAGCGGCCTCTATAAAACCAGTTGACTTATCAACTCCACCCACCTACCAACCGTTACGTATTGGTGAACATTGTCGCACTAACATTGGCGGGGGCCAGGTGTGGATGTGCGGTGGCACGCTGGAGATCGCTCCGTGCTCGCACGTGGGCCACGTGTTCCGCAAGACCACCCCCTACTCGTTCCCGGGGGGCACCGGCCGCGTCGTCAACCACAACAACGCGCGCCTCGCCGAGGTGTGGCTCGACGACTGGAAGCATTTCTACTACAATATCAATCCAGGTGCTTGCCCGCACACTCCTATAAAGAACATTTGATGTCGTTAGGTCTCGTTTGGTTTCGTTTGCTCGAAGTCGGTGCTTGCAGTTGTGGTCCCAAGCCAGTCCCGTCGTTAGTGTAACTCGTCGACTGGAAGCATTTTTTCTACAATATCAATCCAGGTGCTTGCCTGCACTCTCCGGTCTAGTCGATGACATCGCTAGGTCTTGTTTCTCAAACTCAGTGCTTGTCGTTCGTGGTTTGATGAGACGCATTTTAACTAGTTGAAAAATCTCGGTAGTAGGTACTAAAAGGATTTCTACTACAATATCAATATACAGACCGCTCCGCATTTTTTTGGTTTATATGGTTTTTGCGTTAAAGTTGCACGATCATCGCTTAATGTGACAATCCAGAAAATGTACATATGTGAAGCCATTCTTCTATAATTTAAATGTTAATTTGTTATTTTTAAAGTTTAATTTCATAGGTATAGATAGTAAATTATGTGTCAATTATGTAATCTTACCATGTTGACCCATAAATCAAAAGATGCCTAACAATGTTATTCATTGTAGTGCGTCGGTATTAGTGAATATTAACTTAATACACCATGTTTTATTCGAACAATACTAAAGCGTTCGCTGTAATACCAATAAATATGTATTGTTATTGCAATTGTCGTATAATTCATGTCGTGGAATATTAAAATATAATATTTATTGTTCTGATTCGTAACGCGTGCGCCCTTTACGTTGTTAAAACAGCATGAGTTTTTTTTATTTAAACATGTAATATATTAAAACGTTCTACATGAGAAATGAATCAATATTTATATAACACAATAATTGCTTTTAAATTCTGCTTCATTTACATTTTTCCAATAAAGTAAATGTATTCCATATGTGCAATAAAGTTAAGTATTATAAACTATACCTATTATAACAAATAACTTACTTGAATAAGTTAATTTAGGTGTAGTTTTGTAGACTACAAAGACTCTGAATAGACATCCTTTTTAAAACTATGATATCCTTATGATCTCTTATTTCTATTACTGTTTTGTTATAATTTTTTTTTATTACTAGACATCAATCATTGATTCTCATTCATTGCTTTGAGCCGTAGTCCAAGATTTTAGAGGCACCCTCGGGTTGCAAAATAGGTTGCAAATAGGTTGCAATTGCAAATAGGTTAATAAACACTTAATTGATGGAACTAATTATTATTGTCGTCATAGTTTGCATTCGCACACAACTTCTGTGACAGAATTTCGTTTATACAGGTTCTGAAAAAGTGTTGTTAAGTCTTCAAACAGATTGTGTTTTGTTCCATATTGTTATAAATTAGTTTTCTTCGCTTACATGATTTTATAGATTATGTGCGTTTCTAATGTTTGTATGAAGTTAACGTGTTCTTACAATTTATACTGGAAATGACACGTGTATTAATTTTCATTGTCAATTTAGACGCTACGCTGACAGAGCAACTTTGTTCTTCGTATTACGGCATCAGGCAACTCTCATCAATTTGTTTCCATAATTCATATTCATAATTCATAATTCATTTTATTTGCTTTTGATTGGGGTACATTAAAGTTGATATTATAATAGGACTCCTCCCATTCAGCCAACAATGGTGACATGCAAATTATAATTAAATTTAATATAATAAAAAAGTAAATTTCACATCAAGTTATTAGCATAAAAAAAAAATAATGTAAAACTATGGATGCAAGTCATAATCCTCAGAATAATAATCATAATCAATCACAAACAATATAAACATATAAACTTAAGGAACTGCGCTGACACAGCAACTCTAGTTGCGAGTGTTGATGATCGTCAACCGTTTTCAGTTGCTGCACTCGATAATAGAATCAGTTTCAAAATGCCGCCACTAGCAACTGTTAAATTTGTACTAGTTGTGTCAAGTTGTTTGTTGATTTTTGACTTGCTGATTGTTGACCATGGATTTAAAATGTTTATTTAGAAATTTAGAATTTGTTGCTGCAACTGGCAATCTTTAACTATAACATTCAAAAGGTTGATAGTTTCTTCAACCAATTAGTTTCTGCGGCTAAAGTTGCTCTGTCTGCGTAGAGCCTTACTCTGTCAATTTGTTCTGTATGTGTGTATGTACTCAGTCTACAGGTGGTCTTGTTAACGTTCAAATAGGTCGTTGTAAAAGGTTTTACGCAAGCCATTATCGCCGCTACATCGAAGCTATTTTAATGTATTGATTGATAACCAATTTTTACATTAACCCAGTTGTAATAATAACATTCTTTTCATCGTAATCAAACATTTGCGTTGGGTCTTTTGAATCATGCTCATTATTAACGTTGCTTTGTGTAGCGCTTGTCATATTAACACTATAAGTATGTTTTATTTTATGTTTGATTAACACGCGTATTGTGTAATTTCATTAAACACTATTTATTGATTTATATTTATGTACAATATTGATTTATTTGAATGTTTCAGTTAAAGATCCTTTTCAATTGTACTACTAAATAGATATTTTTAAATATACATATTTAGCTACTGAAATCTTTAGACTATTGGTTATTCCGCCGCGGCCCATAGGTCACGGGTTCGATTCCCGGCGGGCAAATACTATTGTGCTCGGTTTGGTTGGTTTCAGGGCTTGTTTTAAGTGCTAGCTACCACCATCTTGTCTATCGCTATAACAACAATGTTAGTAGCATTGTTAGGTTGCCATTGCCTCAGTTGTTGATGTTTTAGTCAGAAGTGCGATTTCATCTTCGGCCTTATAGACTTTTATAACCAGGTGCGATGAAGGCGAAACGTTTTCTTATTGAAGAATAAAATAAAAAAAATGGAATAATACAAAGAAAAATCTTAAAGGATCTTTAAATGTATGTTGTTTTTCTTTAATATAAGCAGACTTACCACAAACATTATACTGACTTATAACTACTACGAAGACTACCGACTACTCCCGTTAGGCAACTTCCCATTTGGTAAACCTTATTTTAAACAGTCTCTAAAGTTGCGGTTAGTTATAATAATACAAAACAACACATTTTAAGAAAACAGTAAATTTCATATATTTTATTCGGTTTACTTCGTTTCCCCTTAGGGAAGTTTACCAATCGGGAAATAGCCCCAAGCCTTCACGAAAGTGTACAGTCGCCAGTCCGTCAAATGCATAAATTAAACACGAGTAAATTTTGTAAAAAGGTGTTTATTTACAATGAAACTCTTTCAACTGCAAAAATTTTTCTGTAATAAATACTTATATGATCGTGTCTTTATTATCACCGTTTTGGTATGCTGTCGACTGTACCTTTCTTTGTAATGCATTTTACAGACGCCGCACACACATCAGACTATCCAAAACTAACAAATTTCTTTAAAAGTTTTTTTAACCATAATGCCATAGATATAAAATTTAAAGTCTATTGAGGAATAAAACTACTTTTACGGATCTACTCGTTTATTTTACAAATTGATTTTATTTAATTTTATCTTGACGTCACAGGGACATTCAGTAGGGAGATAGAGAGTCTCACCATGAACGGACGGAACCTTTATAGGGTTCGAAACGTCAGGATAGAATTACATTAAAGCAAATGTGTAAAAGAAACGCGAGTTGTTTCATTTCAATGTGTTGTTTTCGCGTAAACTGTAGAAAACAATCTATTGAAGAAGCTTGTTAGTTTTTGGTAGCCCTTTGCGCAGCCATGTGTACGTTCAACTACTGCATTGTCGTTTGTATGTCAGGTGCGTTGAACGTGCCGGTTGGTGACGTCAGCGAGAGGCGCGCGCTACGCGAGACGCTTAAGTGCAAGAGCTTCAGATGGTACTTGGAGAACATCTACCCCGAGAGCCAGATGCCGCTCGACTATTACTATTTGGGAGAGGTAAAGCTTTTTAATTCTTTCTGTAGTTATACTTATTCCTATTTTGTACCCGTTTTGTTTTTGCACTTGAGCTGTAGCCTGGTTAGTAAAAGTGGATTCGAGTTCCAGTCCTGAGGCAAGTTTGTTACTTACTGTCTGGGAGAGTACCACCACCATCAGCAGCTCATATACGTCCCCACTGCTGGGGCACGAGCCTTCCCTGTGTATGGATAGGAAGGACGGGCCATAAATCACCACGCGGGCCCAGTGCGGGATGGCGGTTGTTAACGACTATTATTGCAGCCGAGACCATCGGTTTTATGTGCGATCCGAGGTACGGAGGAGCTCCAGATGATACATTTTTGGTCACCCATCCGATGACCGGCCTTTGCGAAAATTACTTAACCTTAGCAATCCCAGACCGGGCGCGTTAACCACTGCGCCATCGAGCTTCTTATGTGATCGTTTACTCTTTATTGTAGCTGTAACTATTTTATTTTTTGTTGTTACAAATAGATTAATTAGTTTTAGTACTTATAACTACTTATAACTAAAAGTATAGACGACTTTCGTATTTATTACGTTATTATTAACTGGGATTTAGTATTAATTATTATTTCAATAATTAGCGCACATCAATAGTGTAAGATCATTACTGATAAATAATTAAATAATACCAAGGACCACGGCGCACGGTGCGGCGGCCGTGGAGCAGCGGGGTGGGGAGCGGTGCGATAGTTTTATTATGAATAAGTACCTACTAATAATTTCTGTACAAAAAGTAATGATATCACATGAGCCAAGTCAGACCTTAGACTTCAATATATTATCCTAAGTTATAAGAAGAAATGATATTTTAAGTTTTTATAAAATATTTTATGTTGTTATAAATAAATTTCAGGACTGATCATTGAACTTGGCACCCAATTAGATCTCACTTCTTTTGTCGTTGAAGTCAACAACCAACGCATATATCATAATATTGAACTTGGCTCTCATTTCACATTTACGTTTTTGATGGTTTCACTAACTCTATTCGCTAGAACCCAATCAAATCATTCATCACCAATAAATACTAATCTATCTATATATCTTTTAATATGACAAAAACATCTAGTACTTGATTACAGATCCGGAATGATTGATTGTACCTATGTAGATAGTAAAAAATATAAAATACCTTGTCATTTGAATATTGTTTTTTTGCATTCATAATGCTATATGAATTGACATGATCTTATCTTATCTTATCTTAGTGGGGCCTGCTGAGGTTTCCCTCTAGCAGTAACACTTCGACCCATCGGGATCTTTTGTGCAACCCCATCCTTTCACTCTTCCTCCTCTGTAAAGATAGATGCCATAAGTTTGGCAATGTCCTCAAGAGCAAAGAGCCTGAAGTCCTCCGGTTTCGGATAGGCCGACCCCAGGAGTCCCATTCTTTTCCTAGCCAGAGAGTCGCAGTCACACAGTAGGTGCTGCATTGACTCCGTTTCCTCACCTCATGCCCTACATAAACTATTTGATGAGATGTGCATTCTGTGAAGCATTTGCTTTGTGGCATAGTGCCCTGTCAAGGCACCGACGGTTAATCGGGCCTGCCTTCTGCTGCCTCCGCATATGAACTTACTCCGTCCTAAGGCGTTTTCGCCTAGGAAGGATTTGGAGTGTTTCATACCCGGCTGCTCTTTCCATTCGATGCCGTGCCTGTTTTCGATGTAGTCTTTTAAGGCCTTGTTGATGGTACTTTGTACAAGTGCCACGAACGGCTCAGGTCCAATAAGCTGGGTCTCTGAGCCCTCCCTGGCAAGTACATCCGCTATCTCTTTGCCGTGGATTTCCATATGGCCTGGGACCCAGATCAATCGCACCTTGTTATGTCCACCTAGCTTGTTTAGAGCTTTTGTGGTTTCCAGAACAAGGCCAGAATCGATTCGGGGCGACATGAGTGACTTGAGCGCGGCTTGGCTGTCACTCAGGATGAATATATTGCGCTTTTTTATAGCCAACTCTATATTCTGCTTTGCGCATAGGAGTATTGCAAAAGTTTCTGCTTGGTAAACAGTGGCAAATTTTCCTATGCTTTGACTATGCTTGAAGTCGTTATTATAGACGCCTGCCCCTGTGCCCGACTTCATTTTTGATCCGTCCGTATACCGGATTAGGCTGTCTTTTTCCGGAGACGGTGGCCCTCGTTTCCATTCGTCCCTGGTTGGAACATAAACTTTAAATTTCTTTTCGAACATGAATATGGGGGATATTTTATCGCACCCCATTTCCATGATCCTATCAGGGATGTCACTTGGTACCCATTTTGTGTGTCTGGTCAAAGGTTTAGATGCGGCCCATAGTCCGGCCACCTTTAGTCTATGTAACGCTTTCTTTTCCTCTGTTTCTATTACAATGTGCAGGGGTGGAAGGTCTGTGAAGACCTCCAGCGCTGCCGTTGGAGTGGTTCTAAAGGCACCATTGATTGCCAGACAAGCTGTTCTCTGAAGTTTGCTAAGAGCATTCTTACAGATTTTCAGCCTAGTTCTGGGCCACCAGACGATGCTGCCATATGTGAGGATCGGTCTCACCATCGTCTTGTAGATCCACCTAATGATTTTGGGGTTGAGTCCCCAAGTCTTGCCATATGTAAACCGACACATGCCAAAGACTCTGTAAGCCTTGGCTACGGTTGTGTCCACATGCTGTTTCCAAGTAAGTTCCCTATCCAGCGTGATATTTCACTTCTTTGGACCAAGAGAGCCGGGTGCCATAGAGTGTTAGGTTACCCAGTCCCGTAGTGCTCCTCATTCTTGTAAAGGGGATGGCTGTTGTTTTCCCCGGGTTTACAGAGAGGTGATGGGCATTGCACCATTCCTCCAGCAGACCTAGGGCACGTTGCATTAACCCCGCTACCGTAGAAGGAAATTTCCCACTGACTGAGATGACCAGGTCATCCGCATAACCAACCGTGTAGAATGGTCCTTTATTCAGCCTTACTACAATTGAATCAACCACAAGGCTCCACAGAAGAGGCGAGAGAACCCTTCCTTGTGGGCATCCTCTGGTTGTTCGTGCAATTAAACTGTCACCTAGCAGTTCTGAGTTGATAATTCTACCCTTTAACATGCATTCAATCCAATTACAGATCGGTTGTGGCACACCATGGTTCTTGGCTGCAACCTTGATGTATTCAAAGGTAGTGCGATCAAATGCACCTTCGATATCTACGAATGTGCAGACGCAAATCAATTGACATGATAAATTCAACGAGTCTTCTGAGGTTTCGGTAGCTCAGCGCAGCGGTCAGAGTGTTGAGTTTTATCTTGTAAATATGACTGTAACGTCTAATTATTGGTTTCAGATCCGCAATGCAGAGACGTCTAACTGCTTAGACACGCTCGGTGGCAAAGCTGGTCAGCCACTAGGTATGGGTTACTGCCATGGCATGGGCGGAAACCAGGTGAGTTTCAACTTTATTTTGTTGGTTTTGAAATCGGCACTCTTACGTCAAGTCAAGACCACAGAGCTCATCAATGAAATGAAATGAATTGAAAATAAATTTATTTGGGACAAAACAGTTCAAACATACAGATAAAAATGGTAAAAAGCATATGAGGGTCCCAAAACGGTTCCGACTCAGCAAAATGCTAGCCTTGAGGTTAGCGCTGATCTTCTGTCGGAACCGGTTTAAGTGATGCTGCGATAGCAACACAAAAATAACACACAGAAAAAAAATATATAAAAGTATAAAAACAAAAATATCAGCCTTATCAAAAATGGAATAGATAAATAAAAAAAATTATTATAGGCTAATAAATTCCGAATCCCTTCTACTATTTCAATCGTCAATCAATTTTATTGTTTGATGTTAAGGAGTTGGGTTTCTTTATATATAATTTTAGTGGACATTAAAAAAATGTAATGGTATAAGATTTGAATTAGCTTATTTTGCAATATTTGTTTCCTTTGTGATTTGTTTTAGCGGCGGTATCCCAAAACATTAAAATTAAGTAGAGTAAGTGAGGTTTAATTAATGTGTTATATATAAATTTAGGGGCAAACTTTTCGTGGGACGCATCGAGCCATACCATAATTATATTATAATAATAATAGCCTTTATTGCTGTTTTACGTACATATTAATTATACGATACATTGTTAAGCCGGTTTGTGTTTGATTTTTGACAGCTTGTCCTTGGACATAGGCCTCCTCTATAGACTTCCACTACTCTCTGCATATAGCTTTGCGAAGCCAAATGGGGCCTGCTATATTATGTTATCGTTTTATGTTAATTTGTCTTTCTCGTTTCCTTTTATGATTACGAGGTACCCATTTTGTCGCTTTTTTATATCCCATTTGTTTCAGGCTTCTTTAATTGTGTCCTGCCCATTTCTATTTCAATATTTTGCTAGAAAAAGCTGCTTTCTTAAACTTTGTCTTGACTTTAATTTCTTGTATTTTTACTTTGTCTTTTAATCTCAGGCCTAGAAAACTCCTTTCTATACTGTTCTGACATACTTTTAGTTGGTTTTCTTGTTTTTTAGTGAGTGACCAAGTCTGGCATGCGTAAATTAAGCATGGCAATATACAAGTATCATAGACTTTTCTCTTGTAAAACATTTTCAGATTATTAGTTTTCAGTATTTAGATTTTAGAGTAGACTTACGAACCGATGGCATAGTGACATTCACAAGAGCTACTTGTAGCCTAAACTGAATAAATGATTTTGAATTTTGAATTTGACTTTTTGAATTTCATAACTTCAGCAAAGCTGCAAGATGGTTTTTTATTACAGTATTCACGTTAGGTTTATCTCAAGTGTAAGCCCAAGATATTTTAGCTTTTTAATGTTTTTTTCATCATGGAAGGTAAAAACAAAAAAATCGTAATGAATATATAACATTTATGTTGATTAGGTACTTAGTGATATTTGTTTACTGAAGTGTAAAACTAAAACCATATATTATAAAAAAAATAACTCTTGCCTTTATATTTGCGAAATCTTCTATCAACTTTCTTGTATCCAAGCTGTCTAAAATTTCATGTTCAATTGAAACTATAGCTAAATTACTTAAGTCTTTGCTTCAGCATTGATGATCTTTAATTGTTTTTTAATAATTTTTAATTTTGAAAAGGATATTTTACCACCTGGAACTGAAACCGGCAGTGTAAGTAATATTCTTAACGCTATTGCTGTTTTCGGAAATGTTGAAATTAAGTCATTGGTAAAAAGATATTGTAATATGGTTCGTGGATCATTAGACTGGTTTTATGCAAAATGCAAATTTAATGCAATGATTTCATTAAACAAATCAATACCGTCAATGTCTAAATCACTACTTGAATCATCTTTAAGCTTCAGATTTAAATCTTTACAGTGTTTCATTAACTCATCATTGGAGTAATTAAATAAATTAACGCTAAAAAAGCCAAATACGTCGGTAAATGTTTGTAACTCCTCGAATCTATGCTTTAAAGAAGTTCTTGTCTGATCTAAGATTCATATTGAATTGAGTTGGTTTTTTTTTTGGACGAATGGTATTTATTGGTGGGAAATCGGTTTCAACATTGAGTTCGTGAGCCACTTTGGAAAGTGGATATATTTTTTCGAGGTGATACCGTAATGGCTTAACTGCATCGATTCTGCTAGCTGCCAGACCATCGCGTAGCACTTAAAGCTTTTAATTTTAAATCTGGCAAGTGTTTGCAAATTATCGACCACCTTTTTGTAGATGATGAAAAGAAAACGTAAATTTCTTGAATTATATTAAAGAAATTCACAGTTTCGTGCGTAATATTTGCTGCATCGTTCACTACCAAACTAAGACTGTGAGCCGAGCATGGGACGTAAAATGCGCGGTTATTGTTTTCCAAATTTTTTTGTAGTCCATTGTGTTTTTCACGCATATTAGAACCGATATCATAACCTTGACCGCGTAAGTTTTGAATGTTGAGATTTAATTGTGAAAATAAATCCAAAACAAAATTTCATAGACCTTCACCCGTGGTGATCGGACAGAAACCAACGAAATTTTCACATATCTCAACATATTGGTTTTGTTATTTAAAGGAACATGCCTGAGTACAACTGTAATTTGTTCTGTGTGACTACGACTTTTTATTGACGACGTTTGGTATTGCATCTTAGTCTTAACGGATGCCAATAGATGGCGATGTTAACGTAAAGATAGCGCCCCGCGTCAGTCGGGTTTTTTGTTGTTTTTTTTTCTGTAGGCGCTCGATTTGCCGCCTCCTTGGACGTGCCGCCCGCGTGCAGTGCACGCCTTGCACGCCCGTTTACGGTGGCCTGCTTTGGCGTGTTACCCGTTAATATTTAGTTCAGAAACCAATTGTGAAGTGTGTTGAGATCTCGTTGGGCAAGAAACTTCGTCATCAACATGTTCCAAAGCAAGTGTCGTCAGCGTACAGGTTGAGGTGGCTATTTAAATCTGTTTTACAAATGTTATTGACGTATACTGAAAATATTAGTGGTCCAAGAATTGAACCTTGAGGTACACCATAAGTTATGAGTTGAGGCTACTCTGATAATAACCAATTTTAATCATTTGTCTCTAATAATTTGAGTAAGATCTAAGCATTTCAAGTTTTGTTCCAGTAATGCCAATGCTCTCCATTTTTTCAGTAATAATGAATGATTGACCGTGTCAAAGGCTCAATTGATATCTAACGTTTATATTTTCATTAAGTACTAAAAAGTTTGCGTATCCTTAGCATTCCTAGCTTAATACATCGCACCTATTCCCAGGTATTCGCGTACACCAAACGCAAGCAGGTGATGTCAGATGACAACTGCTTGGACGCCGCGCACCCGCGGGGACCAATCAAGCTGATCCGGTGCCACGGCATGCGCGGCAACCAGGAGTGGACTTACGACTCTAAGGTAAGGCATTATTATAAGATTATGTTAAAAGGAGTTTTTTTCAAATATTATGTCGCCATAACATCAATGTTAGTAGCATTGTTGTGTTCCGGCAGCTACAGATAATATATTATCCAGTGCCAGTGCCTCATTTGTTGGGGATTCGGGATGTAGTAGTTGAGCGCACCTCACACTTCCACCTTCGGCTTTATCATCACTTAACATCAGGTGCCATGAAGGCCAAGTGCTTACCAGTAAGGAATAATACAATAAGAATAGAAAGAGAGAGAGAAATATTTTTGAAGCATATTTAAAAAAAATAATCTTAACGCAAGACAATAGTCAATCGGACTTCTTAGCGGGAAAGTGAAGAGCCGTGTCTGCGGTTTTGTTTTATATATATTTTCAAATGTGTGTGTTGGTCGAATATTAATGTGTGATAATAGTGGATTTAAAATGATTATGATCATGAGTATGATTATTAACCGTTAAGTGTTCTTGAACGTGCATATGTGTCGCCAAATAAAACAAAACAGTGCAACGTCACTTTTAAAATTTTCTCAAAAAGTCCGCATGCGCTCTCAGTAAAGGGGCTTTACTGATTCTCAAAGGGTTGGGGCCTATCATTTTATCACTACTTATTTTTATTATCATTAATTGTCACCTATTATTTCTTACAGAAACAATATTGTTTATTTATTTAACTTTAAAGAAAAATTACTTTAACATTGGCTAAATGTGCTGACCGCACAAAGCTATTAACTAAGAAAAAAAAAAGTCAATCAAAACCTCGTCGCCTCAGCTTGTATTGTTGCGAAAGAGACGAAAGTAGAAAGTGGTGTTATTTATTATTCATTAGTCTTCTTATTCAGCTTCTAAAATGAAAGCTGATCAAAAGGGTCGTAGTGTACTTTTATTACGCCAATAGTATACACTAGGCTAACTTTACTCTCTTTTACAGCCCTTATACAGGTATAAGTTCCTTTTTCAGCTTCAGAATCACATGTAAACCTCTATAAGAGTATTGAAATGCTTAAAGTTCATCTTTACACTAAACGTGAACCATTATTGAGAACTAAATGCTACTTGGGAATGCTCAACCTAATGTAGAAAAGTGTCTAGGTTTTTTCAAAGCCTAGAAACTCAGTCCAGGTTTTTTCAAAGCAAATGCAAAGTGTGTTTGGGTTTTGCCGATACATAGCCGGTAATCAATTATGGTCAATTGTAACGATGACTCGATTTCAATGATGGCATCCCAGCAGTGGAATAGTATATTGACTCATTATCAACTACTATATTTAATTGAAGTTTTATCGCAATATAGTGTTGGTTTTCCTTCCTAAACTTTATTATATTTTGTTACGTAAAGCAACAAAATATAATTTTTTACATATCTAACATGACAAAGGAGATAATTTTTTTTGGCCTTTTTTTGAAAGTGCCGGCCAACCAAAAAAATGGTACGTATTGTTAGAACTAGCCATTTGGAGTAATAGTTAATATAGCACAAAAGTTGTAGGATTGCTCTGAGCCAAGTTATACAAGTTCGAAGATTCAGCATTTTCATATACTTGTTGATTCCTGAAAGTGCTGGAAAACATAAAATAATGATAGATATTGTTCGAACTAATGATCCGAAGCAATTGTCATTGTGAAGCGTCAAGCGACCGCTCTGAAGTTGATACGAATGGCGTTACAATAGTAAGTACGCGGCCGACGAGAAGCAACCGATATGGGTCGGACGACGGAGCGGATGGTGCATTCACCATAGAACTCGCCGGAGATATCCCAGTGAAAGAAGTTCGGGAGATGGCTGGACGAGATATAGTATTACGAGGCCGTATACAATCCAGGCATATTGCGTCAAAAACGTATTATGTCTACATTGCAGCTGATCCAACACTTCGTAGAAAACAAGCTATTCTGTATTATTATTGTTCACGTCCGATAGGAAAACGGACAATAGGATGTTGTTCACACACCACGACTATTTTATGGTATATTGGTTTCGCACGGCAAGAGGATTTTATACGTATACCGGCACAAGGTTTGGAAGATGTTATAGTTACATGACATGATAATTAGAAGACTAGTGATCTTTTTTGCAACTAATAAACAACATGAGAATCAGTATTTTGGTTTTTTCATTTTTACCTAAATTTGTTCTAATACAGAAGTTATAGAATGTCATATAGCATCATTGTTATATATAACAATAACAGCCAGGCATCTGTCCAAAACAATCAGAACAATAACAGTCACAAAATCGGTTATAATTAATTGGAGTACTTATTTTTTTGTATAAATATGAAAATGACGGTTTTCTAACTTGTAAAACAGAACAGATGATGACCCCACAGCTTTTGCGCTACAATAACAATTGCTTCAGATTATTAGTTCTAGCAATATCTATCATTATTTTATGTTTCTTAGCACTTTCAGAAATCAATAAACGTATGAAAATAATGAATCATCGAACTTGTATAACTTCGCTCAGAGCAATCCTACAACTTTTGTGCCATATTAACTATTACTCCAAATGGCTAGTTTTAACAATATGTATTTTTTTTGTTGGCCGGCACTTTCAGAAAAGGCCCTAAAATGTATGGAGCCTGAATGATCTCTAAAATAAACACTAAACGACGGCTAAAGTTAGACACTGCTTAAAACAGATGCTGTCACTTTTTAGCAAATACTTTTAGACAGAGACACAATATTTTAAACTCGTATTTAGCCATTGTTTAACTTTAAACACTGTTTTGTATTACAAGGGCAATGGTCAACTTAAAAATGCTAATTATTTTACTTTTATACCAAATTATTTATCTCCTATACCTACTCTAAATTTATAACCTTTTTATTTTTTATATATTAAAACTTAGAACACCGTTCCCCCCAGACGCGGACGATAAAGCACACGAACACGGGCATGTGCCTAGACAAGCCCGAACCGAGTGATGTCTGGAAACCGGTTCTGAGGCCGTGCCACCGCGGCCGCGGCCAGCAGTGGCTGATGCAGGTCGACTTCAAGTGGCAAGCGCGCCGCGCTGCCCACGAACATAGCTAGTGGTAGCCGACCAGGTAAGAATATACTCGTATACTGGAAGAGTACTGCGTTGGGTTAGGTTAGGTTAGGTTAGGTTTACACTTTTATATTTCACCTTTATTTCTTGTTGAGAAATTCAGTTTATGTTAGGTTATAGTTTACTTTAATAGTTTTAGGAGGATTAAAAATAGGCAGATTTAAAAAAAGCATTTGCCACAATCAAAAAATCTACAAAATTATTTTTTAATTCCTTGCAGATTCTTAGCAACTTTTAAAATTTTCATTATTGTGTTTCATTGTGTTCAATTTAATTTTTAAATGTATTTAAGCTTTTCAAACACTGTTATGTTTATTAGGTTTACACGAGATTATGACGCATTAACATGTATATATTGTTGTCTAGTTTTGACTCTTATTCTCTCGTAACTGTACCTACCTGACGAAAATAATTAGAATCATAACATAATATATAAATTATTTTAATTGTCTCAAGTGATCTATTTGGATCTGCAGTTTGCTATCTGAATATATTCATATTATATATAGTTTGCTATCTGAATATATTCATATTATATATAGTTTGCTATCTGAATATACACTGGACCGCAAAGAAAAAGGGTCCAGATGTGCCGTTTTCACGCATTTTCGTAGTTTGTGTTGCCTCCGCGAGCTCGCAATACTGCTGTTATGCGATTTGGCATACTTTCTACTAGGTTTTTGAAACGATGCAGCGGAATATTTTGCCATTCCTTTATTAGAGCTTCTTTCATTCACGTAGAGTGGTTGACTGCGGATCCCGCTGACATATACGTCGTCCCAGTTCGTCCTATGCGTGCTCAATGGGGTTTAAAGTCGGGGCTGCGTGCTGGCCAATCCATGTGTGTGATACCGATTTCTTGAAAATAGACAAACACTATCTGAGCTGTATGCGGGCGGGCATTGTCTTGCGTAAAAACGGCATTCTCGCCCATGTCTACTAAAAATGGACCAACAACGTGGTCATTCAGAATTTCAGTGACATATCTTACTGCAGTTAAAGTGCCAGTTTTCTATCACCACTAGCACTTCGGAAGAAATCCCAGCCCACACGTGAACAGAGTCTCCGCCGTATGGTACTTTTTCTTCCATACAGGCTTGGTAATGGCGCTCTTCCGGCCTTCTGTACACTTTTTTTTCTCGTCGTGCTTGGATAAACAGAATCTAGACTCGTCTGAAAACAACTTATGACCAGTCTTCCAGAGTCCTAATCTCGTGTTCACTACCTTAACTCAACTTTGAGTTTCTGTGGTGTCTTTCAAGTTTTGGGCCATTTGCAAGTCTTATTGGCTTTAAATGTGATTCAGACAGACTTACGACGCCGCCTTACTGTATCCTTACTCAGATTGTTTCCTCCAGCTCGTTAATGATGATTCTTTACTTCAACAGCCGTAAAAAAGCGATTTCTCAAAACTGTTGACACCATATAGCGATCTTCTCGCGCCGTCGTCGTGCACCTTGTTCGGCCTGTTCTTGGTTTTCGAAGATTGGATCCAGTTTCATGGAAACGCCGGAGTACTCGCTGAACTGTAGAAAGAGTCACACCAACAAGTCACACAACGAGTAACAACAATCTTCAAGCATTTCCAGGATCCTGGTACATTCTTCAGGGGGTAACGACATAATGACTGCAGAATAATATTTTTTTAAGGCAGAGACCATGTTTATAGCATTTTTATGTCAAAACTAAAAAAAATGCGAAACAATTATTTGAATTTTTTGGTACTAAATTCAAAAAATACCATTATTTTAGAATTTTAAATCTTTATACAATTATCAAAAATAAATAAAAAGGTTTTATATATTATTTCATGTGGCATTAAATATTCCTTCATTTAGTCTTTATTTCATAAAGCTAGAACAGGTGCTTTTGAAGATATTGAAGATTTTCTAACCGACCCTTTTTCCTTGCGGTCCAGTGTATATATAGTATATTCATATTATAAATACGGTAAAGCACATTAACAGTGTAAGTATGACATTCTCAAATATTAATTTTGTTTGTTCCAGGATTGACAACGATAGACCATAACAGTCTTCCCCACACCTTAGATATCAGATTTATTCCTTATTCTTATGTATATCTTATTCTTATGTATATCTAAAAGTTTTATATCAATTAGATTTTAATGTACGACACTATGTGGTCCTGTGAATTGTTGACAATACATAAAATATGCTGTAATAAGTTATATTCCCTATAAAGGTTGCTCAAACTAAGTATTGCGTTTAGTAGAGTGAGTTTTATTGCTATTGTTTTAGACGTGTGAACGTAGAAGAGATTATTGTTGTATGTATATTTATTTTAATTGTTTTCGCGAAGAGACAGAGAAATGTATCATTTTGTATTGGTATTGCTTTAAATTGCATTTAATCGCAGCGACTATGTGTTTCCAATACTCTCGTTCTATGCCTGTACGATGTTTTTATTGCATTATGATGTTATAGAATACTTATTCCATTAGTGTTTTTTTTTTCCATATTATATAGAAAATTAGGATGACAAACGTTTTGATTTTTTTTTGTAATGTTGATACTCAATTTTTATAGTGATTTTATGTGACCGCCTTTTTTTACTGTTTGATTTCGACGTTCGACGATTCTAGGCGGATAATAATGGGCCTGGCCTTTTTGAGTTTTGTTCGTGATACTCAACATGTTACGTTAAGAAAACGACATAATTATTTCGTACTCCCCTAAGTCAAAATTTATTATTTACTGTGAACTATTTTCGCCCCATTTTGATATGAAAATGTGTTTCTTGGCAACTGTTCTCTTTCAGTATGTCGGTCTATACAAATCTTTAAAAGAAAGTCACAGATGAAAATAGACCTTATATACCAGGGGCAAAAAAATCAGACCACCACTATTTTTGGAATTTTGTAGCAATTAATTCTACATTCGTAAATTCTTTTCTCGAGGCTCTTTCATTGCTCCTAAATTAATAAACATGGTTTGTTCAAGCCTGCACTGTTCTGTTACTTCTATAGAAATAGTCGTCGGCTTCATTTGAAAGATAATACATAGCGTGCCAAACTTTTTGGGCTATACTGCTTGTTCTTAAAGTCTGTTTAATGAAACCATTGCAACTTGAAGCAGAACCCTGTAAGTTTCAATGCTCAAATGCTCGTTTGACTTGTTACGATGTAGGTAGGTACAGACTATTGTCTATACCTACGCTAAAAGAATACCAATCATATTTTACTTCCAAAACACTTTTTCTAAAATTTTAATTCAATAGTTCAAAAGGGGCCAGTAAACTTTGTTGTATACTTTTTTGCGTGCGTGAACTTGAACTCACTAAACAAGGAAACACCACAGCCAATAAAAAAAATTGACGAGCCTTACAGTAGTCTCATATGATGTGTAACATTTGACATCTCACCTTTTGAAATCAATGTTACAATAGAAAATAGAATATAGAATTAATAATGACGTATAAATATATTTAAAAAAAATATTGTTTAAAAGTCTATTACACACGAAACGGTTGAAATCAATATTACAATAGAGAATAGAATATAGATTTACAAATCACAAAGAGAATGCAGTAAATACTCATTAGAAGACATGTCGCACTGTTACACTGTTACGATCACATTTCTACGAAGTCATTGCATATATAGAAGGCGAGCGGAAAGATGTTACACATAAAAAAAAACAACTTATGTACAGACGCCTGCACATTAACCTATCCAAAACTGTCAAATCTCTTCAATGCATTTTCAACCTTATATATACGGCATAAAGTTCAAAGTCTATTGAGGAAACTAACAGCTTGTTTTCAACTGTTAATAAAATTATTTTTGTAAACCATAACAATTTTGTTGATCATTAGCGGTCCGTCCCGGCTTCGCACGGGTGGACATTTCTTTTTTAATATAGCCTACGTTACTCAGCGCTAAAGTAGCATTCTAATGGTGAAAGATTTTTTTTAAATCGGTCCAGTAGTTTTTGAATTTATTCGTTGCAAACATACAAAAATACAAAGCTTTCCTCTTTATAATATTAGTATATAATATATAGCATATATAGCATCGTACTAGTACTTATGTGTATCTAAGTTCATAAAGGTCATCTTGAACGCACGCAAAAATGTAATGCGGGTATCTCGTCATGAGATATCGATACTTTCATACCATATTTTGTTCAATTCGAAGTCTAAAAGAGCTCTAGGCCTAGTTCGAACTTCTATCGAATAAAATAGTAAAAAAATCTTTGATATTTAACAAAATATCTAACTTTACATTATCATTAGAGTATGTACTTGATGCAATGAAAAATAGACTCAAAGTGAACGTAATATAATTCAATTGAATCTGTATTAAGTATATTTATGACCATTTTGGATGTTTTGATCAATATCAAAATGTAACAAGTTTGATAGATTTTCGTGCTGGACCTCGCTATCGGGAGTTGAAGCCGCACTATGATTCTACTCATACGAGGACTAGGGAATGTTGTAATTGTTCCTTCCATTATGTACGACATTCGCGGTGCTAATCTTCGCCACTAGGTTAAAGTATTTACAAATAAATGTTTAACGGGGTATAACGCAATATGCTTAGGAAAGGTATCCTAAGCATATCTTTTAAGCTGGCTCAGTCAGCTTGTAACCACGGCCAATGCATCTCGATCGAAACTACGCGACTTTTACCCAACGCGTACTTAAAAGGCTAGGATACCTGTTGAGTCCTTACGTTTAATAACGCCCGTACCCTATATTCTATCTGTCTGTTGTTTTGCTTACTGGAGTTAGAAATTTTACATAATTTGTATGGAGCTTATGTCAAATTTGTATCTTAACGCCCGTTCCCAATAACCTATCTATCTGTTGTTTTGCCTACTATATATACAAATTTGACATAAGCTCCATACAAATTATGTTAAATTTCTAACTCCAGTAAGCAAAACAACAGACAGATAGAATATATGGAACGGGCGTTAGTAGGCAAAACAACAGACAGATAGGTTATTGGGAACGGGCGTTAATGAATAGGCTTGTGAAGTGACACTGCCTGCGTCACTTGTCAGCAATGTTTCGTTACAAAATAAAAAGTATATAAAGTGAGCTTCATACAAACGCGCTCGAACAACGCGTATATTTGACAAACTCCGTAGCCGAGTGGCTTGCACGCCGGACTTTGGGCGGCGCTAACGAGGTCCCGGGTTCGATTCTCGGTCGGGTCAATGTCGAAAACGAACTTTTCGATATTGTGTCGACTCTGGGTGGTTGTGGTACCGTCGCGTTGTTGTTTTTGATTTCCATGAAACGAGTGCTTTAGCTACTTAACTTGGGATCAGAACAATGCATGTGATGTTGTCTCATATACAATTTATACAATGTCAATATATAACCTTTGAAGGACGCAGAATCTCGCCACTGTTGCGCTCGGATTGTTCCGAACAGTTGTAAGATCCGTGTCCGTGCACGGGTCTATGTGTGCGTTGCTCAGCGCCGTATGTAGAGGTTAACCCTTTGACAGCCACAGCATAAATGCGACGCGGTGTTCTATATGCCAAGCATTCAATTCGGAGTAAAAACTTGCAACAGGAATAGGGATTACGGGATTCAAAAATTTCCAAAAATCTTAATTGTGTTTTTGTAAATTATAAGAAGTGACCGACCGAAGATTCGGTTTCGGCCACAGTTTCGGTTTCTGCCGAAACTAAGTGTTTGTGAATTGTCGCGCATCGTCGGCTAACTTCGGGTTAATTCGGCGGCGACCGAAGAATCGGTTTCGGCTGAAAATCATGTTTCGAGACACTAATCATAAATATTGTCGATCTTTGCCGTCGTTGGGGTACAAGGCCCGCTATCATTTGTCCATTATAGCCGACTATGGCGATCAAAAAGTTTAGCTTGCCCACTGGGTCTCCTTATTTTGAGGTTGTGTCCTCTATTTAGGGGGTTATAATGAAAGACCGATAGCTTGCTTAGTAGGCGTGTGGTGTGATAACGTCCGCTCACCTCAACCCTTGGCTGACAGTGACGCGGGCGGTCTCTCACCTCACAAGCCGTCAGGACATAACAATACCTCTTAAAGCATTATGGGTTTAACCCCGTAAAATATTGTATCTGTAATGGTTTAAAGTATAAAAGTGTATATTTGCAATTGTTTAATCGAAATCATTCATCGGTTATTGTGGCTAGCGGCACAGTTGTGCCATATCCATTAGCTAGGCTGCCTTTGACTTTGCCACGTTTGTATATTATGTTTATTATAGTATAAGGAAGTTTTGACGACTTTTTTGGCAGCTAAATATTAGTTTTCGGGGGTCAAGTGCAGCTATATTTATATAATTTCGTTACAGTTTAGTGTGTCGTGAAAAAGGTCCAGAGAGAATCCATTATTAGCCAACAAAATTAAATTGTGTAAGATTGATTAAAATGACCACAATTACTTCCCAATGTCGTTCAACATTCTAGTATCTTAATTCATATTGAACTGCCATTATATGTGAGGAAATATTGTTGAAACATTATCCCTTAATCGGATGTATAATAAATAATGCTTCCCAAACTAAAACCTGACACTGTTGAAATTAAATTAAAAACCCTTTAAAAAGGTGTATCCGATTAAGGGTTATCACAGCTTTGAATGTGAAACAGCTAGTATAGTCCTATTAAATTGTATAAAGCTGTTTGGTTTGTAATGACACGTTGTTCCGATTGTACTGAGTGGTTGCATACATTCATAATATACATTTTAATTACTATAGGAAATTCAAATGTGAGATTATTCATTACTAAGGAAACTGTTTTGTGTATTACATCCGTTACTGTTGGTTCGGCAGTGGTGTAGATTAGTCTCGTTCGGGCCATTGCAGGATTAACAGTGATTTCTATTCTCGTTGAAAACTGTTGCCTTAATTAATTTTATGATCTTTCAAATTGATCGTGTTATATTGGTAAGGATAAAAATATATATTTTAGCGTGTAATGTTCTGTAGAGTAAAGGGCTCGAAGGAATTGCCTTTATCAGTTCACAAATAGCTTAGTCTGATGTCATTTATTTATCACTTACTGTCGGTCGCCAGAGCAAAGGAATTGGTTTATTATGCCTAATAATTATATTTTTATTTAAAATACTTTTAACTGTATAGCAGGTTGATAAGTGTGCTTATCAGCCAAAACTAAATTAATATTTATAGTCAATCTAAGAAACTGATTCCACGCGACCGCCGGATGTTGTCACAAATATACGCTATCGACAGTGAGTTGGCCCTTAAAATAGTTTAGAACAGAAGGTCTAAATAGTCTAATAAGAGAGGAGACATATAAATATATATATAATCAAGAACGGCTGGATCCAACGGCGCCTTTAAGAGTTGTACATGGATCCGGCTTTTGTACCTTTCTATTTTTAGGTTAGGCTTTGTTTCAAAACAAGTCCAATTAAACAATTGCATGAGCTAATAGGTTGAATTTAATTTTAACCTTTTCACTGCCCAACTATCTTGCACGCGATGTCCCGCTGTACGCCAACGTATAAATGTATTTTAATAAAGTAGGTACAAAGAAGAACTTCTATAGAAGTGCTGGCGTGGACGGCTCGAAAATCTCGAACTTCTATAGAAGTTGTTGGCGGTAAAAAGGTTAAAGTTAACGTACCGCCAACGCAACCGTGTACTTCTAGACGTCTTAAATAATTTTCTATCTTCATATTTTTAAGATTCATTAACTAGTCGTGGATAAAGCTGGTTTTGAAGCAAAGCCTCAAATTATATTACATCGTTTGTAAAGGGGCCCCAAAACAACGAAAATCGTATTAGGTAAGGACTTTTTTTATTTGTAATTGTAATACTATTCAGCAATATTGCTATTTCAACGTTTTCGAATATAACTCAACTGGGGCCGTGTTTTAGTCCTCTCGATATCGAATTATTGTTTATAAAGTTAGTAATTTGATTTTATGAATTAACATACATGTATTTATTTATTTAGCGAAACAAAAAAAATTGATCATATCAGTTGATAGCTGTAAAATTCATTTTAGACCTAGATTTTGGCATTTGCAATGTATGAAATATCATCACAAAAGCATTTCCTAGAAATTATTCAGCGACAATTTTAAAGGTATCTTAACTATATATATTTTGTAAAATCTTTAAATGTTATCTTATACTGTCATATGTTTTAAGTAGACTTGTGTATTTTTTTAACTTCTCAGACTGCATACTACTGTATTAACGCCTTGTGTAGACTGACAGCGAGAACTAAAATCTAACAAGTGTAAACAAGGCATTTATAAAATAATGTGTATACAAGAATGTAATTAATGTAAATAAGTTACTACGTGAGTATTCGTCCATCTGATAAAATAAAAGTCAACTTAAGAATGGCATATCAATGGCATTTATTTTAAACTGGAATCTCAAGTAGCGTTGGTTATAGACTTATTAAGGGTGCCAAAAAACCTTTTACTTTGAATGGCACACCTCATCATTCCGAAATGCTTGTCAACTTGAAATTAAATTGTTTGGACTGAATTTTATTTTTTTGTTTTATTTATTCATGTAAGTAAAAATAAAAGAGACCATAGCTTTAAGATATTTTATTAAACTTAACATATTTATCTTACGCATGTACCATGGCTAATACTATCTTACATTTATACAATCAAAACAATGCATACACACAAAATAGGATAAAGTAAACGGTAAGTGTTTGGCACATAATACAAATAAATCATTTAGAATACGCACGATAAGCACTAAAACGTGCTTATCACCAGTGCGACTAAACTTAGGAAGGCAGAAACAGTAATCTCATAAAAAATATGTGCGTCAATAAAATAACCAACAAAATATTACTTACATCAATTTCTTTTACAAAATATAATACAACAAAATTTTTTTAGGCATTCTGTAATAACTTATCTGATTTTTAAGTGATAATAATACAAAATAATTAAAATTATAGAAATATAAAGGTAAATCTTGTGAATATCTGCGAATATCTAAGTGTTTACAACTATTATAACATGGCTACTTCCCGTATGGCAAACCTCCAATTTGGTAAACCTCAGGCAAAAGCCTCCATCATTGAAATCAAGTCATCGCTACAATTGATGGGAAATGGCTAAATCACCACGCTTGCCAAGTGCGGGGGTGATCACAAACCCGGGCTATGCAATGCATCGAAACATTCTTAGGAATTGAACCCGGGACCTTTGGGTATCGGGCCCAGCGCTTTGCCACTCTACCATTTAAAAAGTCTAAAGTTGCGTTTAGTAAGACAAAAATCAACTTCTTACATTTAATCTGATTTACCAGATGGGAAGTTTACCAATCGGGAAGTAGCCAATTATTCGTACTTTGAAGGCTCGTTTGGCGTGTTGAGATTGAGATCAATGGTGCGAAGGTGACACAGCCAGCAACCAAAGGCCGGCGGAGAGCCCTCTGCTCTATCACCATATACTAGACAAGGCGAACATAGTGGTATTGACGGACCTAGGGGTGCGTTCTCATTATACTTTGGTATTCTATAAGCTTTGGGTAGAATTCATGTTATTCTGCCAGGGACAGCTTTGGAAGCGGTCTTATATAAAAAAAAATAGGCCTTTTATAGAAACTCACATTAGTGTGTCGCTCCTCATGAGTATATAGAGGATATCATTTTAACCATAAACTCGTGTTTATTTTATTTTATCCTTTCCGTTTCAATATGTTGAAGAGTAAGATGTGCGTTCTTCAAGACTGTTCGGTGGGATAGCCAATGGAAACTCAAATAAACCTCAAGAGAAGCAAGAGCTGTCATATCTCTATTGCAAAATGTATAAAGCTACTGAATCCAGCTTTTTGTTGTGGCCGAGACCGCGTGACCTGGCGTGCGATTCCTACAGACCGGTGAACCTCAGTATTGACAAAAATATACTGTACAATATATTAATGTTTGCAATATTTACAATTTTAAGAGCAAATTTGCCACCTAGTACAATTACGTAAACATATGATAGACATATTTTTCTTTTAATTTGTGACATCTTCAAATTGATGTTTTTGCTTTAGTGTGCTAGTGGCTCCATTTATGACATGATTCGCGTTTTATTTTCTACACACGTAATGAATGTCTTTTTTTCGCATCCCGTAAACCCGAGGAAATTTCGAAAAATCCCGTCTCCTCGTCTACGTCACGAAAAAGATCAGCCTGCAAAATTTTAGCGTTCTAAATCCAGCGGTCTGTCTGCTATAATGATCGTTCTTTAGGTAGTCAAGCGGGATTTCTCTTTGTATAGTCGACCATGAAATTGCTTTATCACTTTTGACAAAAACTTCCATTACAATAAAATTTCTTAAGGCTCATTGTCAATGATGACAACGTATCTGTCACTTGGTCTTTTAAACAAAAATAGAACTTGTTGTTTTATTATACGCAAACAAAATTCACTTCTAAGGTGGTAAAGCAATTTCATTGTCGACTATACAAGCTTTTGTTTTAACATACATTACGTAGGGTTTTTATAAGGTTATTATACATAAAAAATGCTATCATAGTTACTGTTAGAGAAATATTGTCACCGGTTCGGAAAACGCACGCCAGTCTTCTATGTCCCAACGTTGCACGCACGCACGCACATATTCACGCACGCTGTTCCCACTATGGCCGCCTGCCCACAGTTGCTAGTGATGGTCACTCGTGTCGCACCTCGTCGGGCAGCCAGCAGTCGTCCTCGGCTCGCGCCAGTTGCTTTTTCAAACTGATGTATAGTTTGATTAACGAGTCCTGAAAAAAAAAAATAGGATACTTATAAAACTATCGACATATTTAAAAGGATTTTGAATAAGGTAACTTTATCATACAAAGATAAAGTTAATAGCAAGGTAATGTTATGGCTTGGTATTACCTGGGTGGCATTTTTACCGGTAAACTAACAAACCGTTATACGCGGATTGTCTTAAGCGCATTAGGTACCGAAAAAGTAACGATACTTGAACAAGATAACGTTACGTTAGCTACCAGATAAATTTATAGAAATAACGTTACTTATAATGTCAATTGAGTAACGTTATAAAGACCAGAAAAAGAGCAGGGGTAAAGACCAGTGCCAAAATATCGAATCATCTTATCATCATCTCAGCCAAAAGACGTCCACTGCTGGACAAAGGCCTCCCCCAAGGATATGAGGGGTATTTGCTGTAATCGCCACGCTTGGCAGGCGGGTTGGCGATCGCAGTAGGTTGAGGGTAACCTCAAGAGAGATGCTGCTGCCCATCCTCTGGAATGGTCCCTTAGTCGGCTTTTACGACACCCACGGGAAGAGATGGGGTGGTGCAATTCTCTATCCCCTGCACCACACAGGGAACCAAAATATCGAATACACAAATACAATAAGGCTCAAAAGTGTTCGCAAGAGATCTGGGTATTGGGCAGTGCCAACTGACGACGCTGAAAACCGATGACGGCAGAACTGTCACGACCAGGTCCGATGTTATGGGAGAGGTCGAGAAGTTCTATGGGCAGCTTTACACATCCACGCGGCCACCTGTACAAAGCTTAGCTAAAGACCCTAGAGCTAAGTTAACTCGGCACTATACCGAAGACATCCCGGACATCAGCCTGTACGAGATTAGTATGGCTCTCAAACAGCTCAAAAATGGCAGGGCACCAGGTGCTGACGGAATTACGGCTGAGCTTCTGAAAGCAGGCGGAAGACCGGTACTCGTAGCTCTTCAGAAGCTATTTAATTCCGTCGTACTAGGGGGCAGAACGCCAGAGACGTGGCACGAAGGTATGGTGGTACTGTTCTTCAAAAAGGGCGACAAAACCCTGCTGAAGAACAACAGGCCCATCTCACTTCTGAGCCACGTCTACAAGCTGTTTTCGAGAGTCATAACGAATCGTCTCGCACGCAGGTTTGATGACTTCCAGCCTATCGAACAAGCCGGTTTCCGAAAAGGCTTCAGCACCATAGACCATATACATAGGCTGCGGCAGGTTATACAGAAGACCGAGGAGTATAACCAGCCTCTTTGCTTAGCGTTTGTGGACTATGAAAAAGCCTTCGATTCGATTGAAACATGGGCCGTGCTACAGTCTCTCCAGCGGTGCCAAATTGACTACCGGTACATCGAAGTGTTGAAGTGTTTGTATGAAAGCGCCACTATATCAGTCCGTCTTCAGGACCAGAACTCGAAACCTATCCAGTTGCAGCGAGGAGTGAGACAGGAAGATGTGATATTTCCGAAACTGTTCACTGCTGCACTGGAAGATGTTTTTAAGCTTCTGGACTGGAAAGGACTCGGCATCAACGTCAACGGCGTATACATCACTCACCTTCGATTTGCTGACGATATAGTGGTCATGGCTGAGACCCTGGAAGACCTCGGCACAATGCTCGGTGACCTCAACAGGACTCTGTTGAGGTCACCGAGAGAGACTTCTCAACAAGTGGGTCTTAAAATGAACATGGAGAAGACGAAAGTTATGTCGAACTCACGTGTTGTACCCACTCCTCTGAAAGTTGGGGACTCTGCCCTTGAAGTTGTGGACGATTATGTTTACCTGGGACAAACGGTCCAGCTAGGTAGGTCCAACTTCAGCAAAGAGGTCAATCGTCGAATCTAATTAGGCTGGGCAGCGTTCGGTAAGCTACGAAATATCTTTACGTCCAATATACCGCAGTGTCTCAAGGCGAAAGTCTTTGACCAGTGTGTGTTGCCAGTAATGACATACGGGACTGAGACGTGGTCGCTCTCTATGGGCCTCATTAAAAAGCTCAAGGTCACTCAAAGAGCAATGGAGAGGGCTATGCTCGGGGTTTCTCTGCGTGATCGAATCAGAAATGAGAAGATTCGCAGAAGAACTAACGCAACCGACATAGCCCGAAGAGTTGCAAAGCTTAAGTGGCAGTGGGCAGGGCACATTGCTCGCAGGACTGATGGCCGCTGGGGCGGGATAGTCCTGGAGTGGCGACCGCGTACCGGAAAGCGCAGTGTGGGCAGGCCTCCAACAAGGTGGACCGACGATCTGGTGAAGGTCGCGGGAAGCCGCTGGATGCGAGCAGCACAATACCGGTCGTTGTGGAGATCCTTGGGGGAGGCCTTTGTCCAGCAGTGGACGTCTTTTGGCTGAGATGATGATGATGATGATGATGATGATGAAATATAATAAACATGGTAAGAATAACGTTAACAATTTCTCTAATGCAGGTGACCATAAATATTAAAAAGTTATAAAATAATCTTTATAAAAAAAAATATTACCTTTTCTTTCTCTAGTTGTATGATTTCTCTTTTCTGCCGTAACTCTTCTTCGTCCATTTGATCTTCTAATTCGGATTTATGTTTACTGAGGTACGCTGTCTCCGTTTGAACCTGTTAACAAATAACATTACATAACTATGATATTTTTTATTATTATTATTATTATAGTCGGTTATCAGTGTAAACAATTCTAACTTTTCTTGACACTTCTCAAGCAAGCGGACAAAATAATAATAATAAAATGTACCTAATACTGGTACTAGGTTAGGTATATACTACTGGTGGTATATATAATTAAAGTATGTGAGTCGACAGCCAGTCGAGTGATATCAAAGTGGCGGATGCATTTTATCTGAACAAATTACTAACTATCTAGATTAATCTAGATGTGAAATTAATCTATGCACTTTAACATGTTAAAAGCATAACTAAATGCGGATAAAGGTTAAAGAATTATTAAAAAACCGGCCAAGTGCGAGTCGGACTCGAGCAAGAAGGGTTCCGTACCATTATCTATAAAAACGGCAAAAAACATGTCTGTTGTATGGGAGCCCCCTTAAATATTTATTTTATTGGTATTTGTTGTTATAGCGGCAACAGAAATACATCATCTGTGAAAATTTCAACTGTCCAACTATCACGGTTCATGAGATACAGCCTGGTGAAAGACGGACGGACAGACGGACGGGCGGACAACGGAGTCTTAGTAATAGGGTTCCCGTTTTACCCTTTGGGTACGGAACCCTAAAAAGAAAAACTTTCATATTGAAGCGCCTTAACATTCAATCGCATTAAAATCAAGTTTCAATGCCATACCAATTTTGCGGCTTTAAACCACCACGCGTCCCAGTGCGGGCTGGTGGTTAACGACTGCTATTGCAGGCGGCACCAACGGCTTGGCGACTAGCTAACATGAAACTCCTTATATTGTTTTCTAAAGTTTATGCGAACACTACAGTAAATATTTATAAAAATACAATGAAAAAATTAAAAGCCTACCCGACTTAGCCAGGAATCGAACCTGGGTCTTCCGCAATCCGGGCGGCTGCACTGACCGCTATGCTACCGGGAAGGCTGACATAAGCGCTGAATTTTGTCACTGTTTTTTTGAATTTTTTCAGTGTTATATATATAAATATTAAATTTAGCTTCAGCGCAGCAATTAGCACTTGAAAATAAAAGTAAAAAAAAACGAACACCACACATTTAAGTAAAACAACTTTTAACGGATCCACACGCGTTTATTTTACACATTGATCTATATTATTTTATCCTGCCGTATCGAACCCTTTGTAGAATCCTTGATCTTAGGAAGAATTTAGTAAATAAGTCACAGTGACCACAGACCTGGGCGCCAAGTGCGAGTTTCATTCGCCAATCGTTAACGTTAACAAAAACGAGATTTTTTTTTATTGTATGGCAAAATTTTAACTCTTCGCGTATGTCGTCAGGGGGCGCTGCTTCAATGCTTGTTGGCATTTTCGTAAAGGCAATCCAATGAATACGGATAGTAAACAAAACTCACACTAGGCACCCTGCAAAGGGTTCGATACGTCAGGATAATAATTAAGGTTATATATACAAAACAAATTACAATTTGAAAAAAAAACCAAGTGTTATTTTTGCCATGATAGAATAGTTGGTAGTGCACCTCAAGCGGCATATCATGGGGTGCGGGTTCGAATCCCGATTGTGGAATTTTTTCAACACATTGTTTTTTTTCAAAACGTCAGGATAAAACAATATGTGTAAACTGTAAAATAAACGTGAATACTCGTAGACGTAGATCCGTAAAAGTTATGATATTAATTCTTCATTGTACATATAAAAATACACGTTATACAAGACATAAATGTGAGCTTATCTCTCGGTCTCTTCCAGCCGACTCTAGCTGTGGTCTTTGAAGTCTTCAATATATTTTTTAATTATTTTGAATTTTGCATTCACATGCGATATAATTATTTATACAAGATAAAATTTTACTAGAAAAAAACAACCAGCCTCAGGAAGCTCGAGTGGGAATCGAACCCACGACCTTTGGATAACCGGTCCAATGCTCTGACCGCTGAGCTATCGAGGCCCTAGAAGATCGTTGAATTTTTCTAGCAGTTTGTGATTTACGCTACAAGCCAGCAGTATTACGTCACTGAAGTTACTACCCTCCACAATTGAAATAACACTTTTTTTTGTAAAATGTTATCGTCTTTGTTTTATTTAAAACATTCTTCTTACCTTAAGGTACTCCGGCGCCAGTTGCTTATGCTCCTCGTAGATGCGCTTGGACTCGTCGCTGTGGTCCGGCGAGATGGGCCTCAAGTGTGGGTCCAGCATCAGGTGCATGGAGTCGAGGGCCGGGTCGGGCTCCGAGGGCGGCGGCGCGGGGCCTTCGCCCGCCGTCGACCCGCTACTGTTACCTGTAACGACGGAAAACTTGTTGTGTTACTTTAGTTTTTAAATTAAGAATTGTATGATGTACTATCAAGCCTAAATTTAATTGAAGAGTTAAGATACCCAGTTTATTAATGCGATATAAACACATCAATAACAGTTCTCTTGCACTATCTATACTGTTATCGATTCTTGAAGTTCCTCAGTTGAGGACTTTGATTGAGTGCGCTTCCAACTTCGATTTTTTCATCATTTAACATTAGGTGAGATGAAGACATGTGCTTACCCGTAGAATAATAAAAACTTTATACTCGTATATACAACGTGTAACACAAAGGTGTGGTCAAAATGAAAGGATCCAAAGTGTATCCGATCTAGAACTTGTATGTGTTTTTTAGTATTTGTTGTTGTAGCGGCAACAAAAATACATCATTTGTGAAAATATCAACTGTCTAACTATCACGGTTTATGAGATACAGCCTGGTGACAGACGGACATACAGGCAGACAGACAGACAGACAGACGGACGGACGGAGAGCGGAGTCTTAGTAATAGGGTCCCATTTTACCCTTTGGGTTTGGAACCGAAAAATATGTTATCGCCACTTAGTGGCTTCTTCTGAAAATATCTTCATCAAGCAGTGTTTGTAAAAGTTGCTTGGGCGTCAGTTTGAGTTCACAAATCGGCGTCCTCGAGTTTTTAAAGGCATTTGGTTAAAATTAAAATTAAAATGAAGAAAGCGCCAGAAGCCGGTGGCGGTCGTATCACGTGCCACGAATACATACTTTTTGTTCCAAAATCGATTAAAACAATAATTATATACAGCGTGTAACAGAAAGGTGTGGTCAAATTGAAAATATCCGATGTGGTTCCGATCTAGATCTTGTGTGCAGAGTTACTAAGTCATGATTATTAACTTTAATGTGTTATGCCAATTTTAATTTAATATTTCTATTGTGACGTCACATCAAAATAAACAAGTCTCAGCCCTAGTGGTTTAGTAACCTCTGTGTACTTACATTTATGATCACTGTTGATTGCTGAATATAAATATTTCATTAACCATTGCATGACAAGTAAAGTTAATAATTATGTCTTAATATCAACACATACAAGTTCTAGATGGGATACACTTTGGATCTTTTCATTTTGACCACACCTTTTGTTACACGTTGTATATATATTAAGACAACAAAAGGTTAATATGGCTAGAAATACAGTAACATAAGAACCTAATACAAATTTGAAATAGAAATAGAAAAAATCTTTATTTGGTATAACTACACATACACATTCAAAACACAGGAACATCACTTTTTTTTTTGTAAGTCGACAAAGATTTAAGACTCATAGATGAATACATCTATTTTATTATATTTTTTGTTCACTTATGTCCTTTTTATTTTATTTCATGTTGTTTTTGAATGTATTGTCAAATATAGGGTAACATTGGTAACTTGCGTGTTGAATTGTAATTATAAAAAATAATTTTATTAATAATTCATATGGAGCATATAAGTTTTGATATACACAAATTATAGTACGTTACGTTATAGTATTAGTTACGTTAAATTATAGTACGTCACGTTATAGTACCATTTCATTTCTATCTACCTTATCAAAAATACTAAAACAGCATCAGTCGTTGGTCATAAAACGCTTTGGTTCCGCGTTTTGAAATAACATTCTACATTAAGAGTAGGACGATTGTGTAAATTAGGTCATGCAGACTTTAGAGATATTACTTACAAAACAACAAAAATCGTCTTCTAATGATGATTACAGTCACAACATCGCATTAGCTAAATGGATCTACTGCATCAGTCAGACAAATTAGCAACAAGAGGAACATTATTAATTTAAATAATAAATGTCGTTCGCGATGGCTACTAGTAAAAAATTACCCTATTACACTGTTTACGACTCAGTAATAATATATCATCCTGATTCTGTTAACGAAAGTAAATAAAAAAACTATATAGAGAGGTCATTTTCCGGTGGGTAATCGTTCATAATAATAAAGGCAATAAAATAAAGGCAGGATAGAAATAGATAACAGAAATGACATAATATTATGACATTTATAATTAAAATGTTAGTGTTATTGAGCAAATCCTTGATAATATTGCGATGACATGTTTTGGATAAGATTATCTAGAACAATAGTAGATAATCTTGAAATATGATTTATAAAAAGCAGAATTGAAAAACCTTTTAAAACATAGCTAGCTACTTACTACTATTAATTTATTTGAAATTAGATTTGATATTTTTTTTGTTTTATTGTATATTATCGAAGTAAGTAACTTTCGAGATATCGATTAACACAAGTAAATGTTGTTTCCATTCTAAAAAGACACCTTTAAAATGTGTTAAACAATAACTTGAGTCTGCTAAACTTAAAAAGTTTGAAACTCCAGTTAGTCCATCCATATAATTAAATAAATTGTTATGTTATAGTGATGATTAATCATCAAACTTTAATTGTATTTTGTTGAAATTTAGTGCAAACCAAATAAATCGAAAAACCAATGAAACACTAAGTAACAAATAAATAATCGGCTACCAATAAGGTATTCCACATACACTTCAGTACGCATTGTGTTTAAACAGTGGAATATTTATTACATTACAATGCCCAATACAAAAAACAGCGAGAACAATTGTAGCGTTTAGAGAAAACATACGCAGTCCCACAGCAGGGTTATATACGTCAGAAGTTAAATTTACTCCGGCTTGGTGATGTCAGACGCTTCACCTAGATTTCTGCTTTGAACCAATGATTCTTTTCCCTACAAATAGATGGCAGCAGCAGCGAAACTAAACAAGGAGCTCATAACCAATCCATTTCCTAGAATTGGAATCCATAAGAGAATTTCTTCATATGGATATATTTCGACTCAAAAACTAAGAACACTTCAACTATTGAGATGGAAACTTCAATAAACACACATAATAATTTTCACGGGAAAACAAAACAAGAATCACTTGAAACGCTGATTTCCTCAGCCAAAAATTTCCATGTACAACAGTCGTGTTGAAGTATGACGTCTGTAATAAAATTGATGGAAGTTTACGCTCGACAACCGCACGTAAGCTTTCGGCTGGCGTAGTAGGAAGTGGCGATTACGAAGGGTTGACGCAAAACGCTGCTACGAAGGTTTCCGTGCATGGGGCACAAGGAAGCGGCTCGACTCCGTTGGGACACTCACTATAAAATATCCAACTACATGTGCTGACTGTGTCTCTGATGGTGGTGACGATGCCGGCGGAGGCGTCACACGCGTCGAGGCGGCGCAGGCGCGCGGGCGGCGCGGGCAGCGGGGGCATGGCGCGTGCTATCGCGGAGACAGTGCGCCGAGCACTGCCCGCTCGAAATAATCGGTGGGAGAGCCGGGAGCGGGCGGTGCAACAAACAAACCACCGCTATTCGCGGTGTGGTGACTCAGCGAGTCAGCCAAGCTAAATGCGGACGCCGTGTGCTGCCGCCCTTCGCGAGGTTTTCTGCCGTTTTCGCTGGGAGGGCGCTTTGCAGCCGGTCGACGACCTGCGCCCACGCCGCCGCTGCTGCTTGCACCCGGCACCGCACTGGCCCGCCGCATCCATGCACGCGCCGTTGGACGTTGCCACAACGTAAAATAACCAGTCGGTTTGCGATAGACCAACCTATATCGGAGAACTTGGCGTTTTATTTAGATGCGGAAGCCAAATGATGCGCAACAGCTGAAATGCTTTTAAAATTGTATATCGTAACTGCTGTAGTACTACATCCAGTAGATGATAGATGGTCCAATGCTGAGTTGATTTATTGTGAAGTGCGAGCATTCGGGTACGACGTATGGCGTCAGAATGTTACGCCACGTTACCGCACGTTGGACGGCAGCCGGCCTGCGGCGCGTTTGTAATGTTTGCGTGTCCGTCGCAGGGATAATTTAGGGCCCGATTGCAGCATCGCGCCGGGCCCTAACTCATAGAGAGACTGCACCGTGCGCCGGCCAAAGTGCAGTGCGCAAAACCCACGGAGCACGGACGTAAACGCATACGATTATCAACATGTGACAAGTCAAAACAATCACAAATAAGTCATAGCATCGCATTTTATTGGAGGTAATGGCCAAAATCATAGGCACCTTGAAAAGCCGTATTTATTGTGGGTAGATAATAATTGTTTAATTTATATCATGATAATTAAGGGAGTATGCAAGTGTGGAAGTAGAGTATGTCAGTATGGAAGTGGAGTATGCCAGTGTGGAAGTGGAGAGTGCAAGTGTGGAAGTGGAGCGTGCAAGTGTGTTATGAAATCCTCACTATGCAGCTCAATCTCAACGCGTTGAAAACATTCAGCGCTCATTTACGCGCCACCTCGCATTTGTATCGCCCGGCATTTCTCACAGAGTCCCTAACAACCAAAAGCTAGAGATTTTTAAAATGGAATCACTAAGTCATCGCCGTGCCATTCGCGAGTTGTCATTTTTGCACGGACTTATCAACGGAGAAGCAAGGTGCTGTGAACTCGTGGAATGTATCAAGATAGCGGTCCCATACAATCTACCTACTGACTACCAATTAGTTTTTTTTTTACCTTCCAACTGCTAAAACCAATCTTGGTTGTAGCGCTCCAATGGTAGGATGTTGCATGTGTTACAATATGATTGACAAAAATAATGTAAACAGATATATTCCACGATTCACTACCTAAATTGAGACTGAAGCTGATTCAGGGTTCTCAGCCCTAAATAGCGATTTATTTTTCTATAAGAACCGCCATATAAATAAAAGTGAGCGAACAAAAAATGTCAACAAGACTAGCACGTGCCCTTATAAAATTATATTCTCAGCGCGCGGTACGGTGCCAACTTCGCCGTTTTAATAGCCGTTTAATATGAGCATTTTATAACATTATAACTTGCACAGTCCTGTGGTGGAACTAAAATAACCAACGCATAAATCTTAATGTAGAACCGGAAGTGGAAACAATATAATCTTGTTTGGGTTTTCGCAGACGTCCATAGTGTTTTTTGAATGACTGCATTCATATTGACTAAATGACCATTATGTATATTCAAAGACAATTATAGAATTTTCCAGTAGTAGTATGGAATCTACACCAAGAAGTCACCACTTCGTCAACCATAGCATATAATCTTCCACAGCTGTCGTCAGACAAGGGCCTTCCCATGTGATAATTTGACCGCTAACTCGCATGATGATAAACAAGATGTCGCATAAAATCGTGAGTATCTTGCATACATGCTTGACTTAACTGAGGAGGTTTTTATTTGAGACAGATGTACCAACATGTAAATGGCTAGAAGAAGTCCAGTTTGTAATCTTCGTGCAGGCAGTGCACAAGCCTTTTTTATATATTTCACAACGTAGGATCACTTGGACTTCATCGCACGTAATGGTATGTGACGATAAGACGGACGAAGATGAAAACACCAAAATCCTGAACTATAGAATTGGCTATCATTTAACTAACAAACAGAAAACTTTTAAGTTTTTTAAAACTTTTTTTTAACTTTCCTACACTCACACCAAATATCTAGTCCAAGAGAAGCTTCGTTATGAAACTCGTTAAATGGTTACTAGGCAACGGATAAACATACTTAAATACATATTTATTATACATAGAAAACACCCAGACCCGAGACAATTTAGAAAAACAATAATTTCTAAATTGACCCGACCGGGGATCGAACCCGGGACTTCAGAGATGGCGACACCTTGAAAACCGGTGTACAAATCAGTCGACCAAGGAGGTTGTCATAGTAATCTGTATATGAAAAAGTGATACATGATATTGTTTATCTTAAACGTTGTGCATGTTGTCTTAAATGTCAACTCCGGGTCGCCGTCGTTTAGATAAGACGCCGGCTACGGCTGTCCCAATAGGTTCCTCGAAACTGATGATGACTAACGTGCGAAGACCGCCGCTGTGGTGTGGCAAATAAAACCGTGAGCATATGCGGCTAATTGCGATCGGGAAGTGATAATTAACGAGTCCAAAACGAGCGGTGTAGACAGGGCTGGGGCGCACTGACGATAGACACGCACCGGACGGTCGGCGCGCTGACTCAGGTGTACGTACGCATGTTTACGACTGTAACAGCATTAAACGGCTTAATGTAGTAGCATTGCTCTATAAAAGTTGCATTTAGTACCCATATTAACAGTGAACAGGCGCGCTGCTTAAGACTCAATCTACAGTCTAACATAAACAGGACGCACAGGCATGTCTAGCGACTATTGTAAAATAAACATAATGGGCATAGTTATTAACAGATTGGATTGGTGTTATGAATAAGATTTATGGTCCAATCGAATATAATTTTATTGAGCGTACTAAAAGGGTAAATCTGAAGGCAACAGTCAGATGTAAGACGACGAAGATGAAGGCATAAGTATAACAGTCCAGTATCAATAAGTCCTCTGAGACATGGTTATGTTTCAAGGAACAAAGTTTACGCAAATAATTCTGTACGCATGCTCAGCATACATAAAACAGACAGGGAAGCATAAGCCGCAAAATCAAAAATTAATCTCGATGAAAATAACCACGCTTTAAGGCGCGAGTGACATAATCAAAACACGAGCGTCACCCACGAGCACCGCGCTTGACGAATCGGCTCAAGTGCCAGCCCCTCGATCATAGATACCAACAACTGAGAAATGACAATAGGTGAATCTTGGCAACCGTGTTATTCTTATCATTACGATCACGCTCTGGGCTTTATTGTCAATGTTTCCTAGCATTACACTCATGACGACAATGGACGGTTGCTGTTGTAGCATGGCCAAATTACATTATAAATAGTGGCTGCGTGCGAACTAATGAAATTATATTTTACACAGAGCTAGTTTGATGTTAAAAAATAAAGACGCTGGTGGAATAAGATATCTTACACAAAAACATTGTATGACTAATAATTGTTGACTCAATCATAAGCCTTGAGGTACTCCTATTAAATTTTGTTTTAGAACACAAGAAAAGTTCACACAAATTTTCTAACAAAACAATTGTACCTACAGCATCATTCTAAATAGGTAATATGCCATATAAGACAACATAAACAAGTACGCTACCGCTAAAAGCTCCGTCTTCCGTAGAGCTTTATATCGTCAGAATATCTGATGTAAAAGCAAAGACAAAATTATCAGTTTAATTATCCCGGATATGTATTGGCCGTGGAAAGCTCTTAGATCAGCAGCTAATATGTTTTCAATTTGGCGTCTGGGCGGATCGCAGATTCAGGCGATTGCGTCATTCGCATCAAGTAGGTACATCGCAAAAACTGTCCACGTAATAAGAGTCTATGTATTCCAGTTCGATTCATAAACTTAAGGCCGAACGATGATGGATCAAAAGAAGGAGGAAAATATTTAAACACTTCCTGACACAATTTGAAAATTCATTCAATGCAAGATTTTAGAAAACATTAGAGCATTCAGTAGCTGTAAACAACCTAGAGTTTGAGAGTTGGGCAAAGTAAAGTATCCTTGAAGTGTCTATAAACTAAGCTCGGAAAATTGTTTATCGAAGTTCTACACTATTAGTCCTTTCGTTGCCCCACAAAATAGGAGTAATACAGGAAGAAACTCGCTAGCCAGGCGAATGTCACGCACTTGCCTTGAAATACCCAAACCCTAGCCCCCTTACAAATAAACAAAGCATCAGGTCGCAATAGTTATTCCGTGTCGTCTCTTTACCCTAATTTGAAATGACGTAATTACATGACAGGAACAAAACACGTAATAACTATTCCGACTTTATTCTTTGTTTATTTGTAAGGGGGCTAGTATTCAAATTAGTAGTATCAATTCTAACAATAAAGAAATTATGACATTTTCAAAACAAGAATGTACCAAAAATAACACCACCTCGCAAATTTTCTTTAAACTCTGCATCTTATATTTAATATATTATACTCATGTTTGAAACAGTATTCCTCTATTTTGGCTCAACGACATCTACAAAAATCCTGTAACTGATTTGGCATCTGAATTATATTTTCATTTAACAGGTATTATAGGAATCAGATGTTTTCTTGTAATCAGAAGCTTTCACTTACTCAATGCGTGCAAGAAATGTCCAAACTTTTAATGTTAGGATCACGTTTTGGGCGTCTGACAGGGAATTATGTTTTACAGCCAACATGTAAAAATGTCTGATTCACCGGAGACATTTTCATTTCATCCGGAAATAGCTACCGTGCGAATTTAGGCGTCCTTGCGTATAAATTTAACGTTGCTAAAGGACAATAATACAAGCCATACGGGACTGAGAGGCAGACATCTGTGGTGACTCACAAAGAGCTAAAAGCGGCAGCGTTTATCGTCTTTTATTTTTTACATTGATGTTTATTGTATGAAAGCGAAATTGAATTAGATGGCTAGGTATTCCAAGGTTTCCCGAAAATAAAAGCAGGTTATAATACGATGTGCGCCTTAAATCTTTGAATGTAGGTAGCAATGAAGCGCTGTTTGGGTATTAGCGCCTATAGTAAAGAGGGCAGTTTACATTTTCGTGCCAACTTCGGCGGCAGAACTAGATCTGGGCCAGTCGCCGTTAATACGCTATATAGGTGATTGTATCCAGATCAGATCAAAGAATCTAGTGAGGCGGGACACAAAGCAGAGATGGCCGCAGGGACAACTGTGACGACGGCCGAGCGTATGGATATTCTCAAGTAAATTCGCCGTAAGATATGGGTTACAGATTTAGTATGGAACTAGTGCAGTTTATATGGAACAGAGAGAGATCTTGGTTGAATTACTTCAAATTCGGAAAATTTTAAGTTTTGTGAAGTTTAATGTTTCAATTATTTGATGCAAACACATTTACTGTGTGTAAGAACAGTATTTGGACTATAATAAAAAAAAACTAATAAGTTATTTCATTTGAAGATTTCTATCTGTTTCGCTATAAAACTAGGTGGTAATATTTTTAAAGGTAGGTACATCAAACTTCACGATGAAACAAGAATATATTATTTAAATTATTGAAAGCGATTGGCTGTCTGTCATCTCACCTGAAGGAAGTGACGCAATACAAAACTGGCATCTTCTATTTAACTGGCGAAACACAATGCTTTTATCATAGTCGTTATGGCGTCAGACTTAGACAAGAAGATAGGAAGGTGAAGAAGGTGAGGAAGACAGGCGGTAACAAGCGGTACACAAACAATTAATTTTATTTTAACCGCCTCTGTGGTCTAGTGGTTAAGACCACCGGTTTAGACCCAGAGGTCCCGGGTTCGATTCCCAGCGGAAGTTACATGTTTGTGTACTCGGTTTAGTTGGTGGTAGGACTTGTTTGTCCGCCTGGCTAGCTACCACCGTCTTATCTAAAATATGTCGCCATAACATCAATGTTAGTAGTATTGTTGTTCCGGCAGCTAGAGATAAGATAGCTAGTGCCTCACTAGTTGAGGGTTCCGGGTGAAGTGCGCTTTTACCAATTGGCCATATCATCACTTAACATCAGGTGAGATCAAGACACTGTGCTTACCAGTAAATAAAAAATAAAAAATAAAAAAAATTAATCAGTTTTGATTTAATAAAAAGATCTGAATCATCAATAAATTGAATTGACGGCAATCTTTAATTACCTTAACGTAGGTACTTCAGATTGAAGAATGTTGTTGTGGTTTGTTTACTATGAGCGGTGGGCGGTGGAGCGTGTCGGAAGTGGATTACGTACACGATTTACACTCCGCATGTATTTAACACAAGACATTTATTTTGGGCAATCTCAATCTATTCACGAATTAAGTTTTTACGAATAAGTAGTAAAGTAGGAAATAGCTTATAACTGTCCCACTGCTGGGCAAAGGCCTCCATCATTGAAATGAAGTCATCGCTACAATTGATGGGTAATGGCTTAATCACCACGCTTGCCGAATGCGGGTTGGTGATCACAAACCCGGGCTATGCATCGAAAAATCTGATACACATTTGGCCCGATCGTGCGGATTGGTGGTTGTTAACCAACGGCTTGACGTGCCTTCCGAAGCGCGGGGTTTAAGATGATAAACTTTTGGTCACCCATCCAATGACCGGCCATTCCGAAAGTTGCTTAACCTCAGCACTCGCAGACTGGGCGCGTTAACCACTGCGCCATCGAGTTCCTCGTTTTCGTTACCAGAGTGCAAATCATCATTCGGGAGGAGACGGGCCAATAGTGGAAAAACCTGTAGTGGCAATAGGAAGTAAAACAAAAGCTATTGGCAAAGGTTGAGAAATAGCGGGCGGTGAGTCAGCGGCGTATTTCTGCGGATCGCTCGCCGCCCGCCGCCCGCCCGGCTAACCGACTCGTTATCGAGTGCTAAATATTCAATTAACGTACCGTTCATTCTTCAGGCACTTGGCGTTACAGCGAGGTGTAGTTCTGCCCTTCTTACTGCCTGCATTTATTTTGAAAGCTCTCATAACATGTCTGCATTTATTTTTAAAGTTTCGGAGAAAACTAGTAGGAAACGAGGATCCGCAATAGTTTCTAGAATGACTTAATTCTCTCTAGGAAACCTTTTAACGGTGTTTCGATCACACTGCTTAGGGAACCCTTCAAGTTTGTCGCTTCCCCATAAACGGCCGGGGACGCTGAAAATGCCGCCTGGGGCAATCAGCAATCTCTCTCCAGAAAATTGGAAAATGCAAATATCTTAGTTGCATTTGATTTAAAGTTTCTCAGAGAAATCAATTAACGGCAATGATGCGACTAAATAACGATTTATTTAGTGCTAAATATTCAATTAACGTACCGTTCATTCTTCAGGCACTTGACGTTACAGCGAGGTGTATGTGTACTGCCCTTTTTAGTGCCTGCATTTATTTTGAAAGTTTTCTTTGAACATTAGATGCACCTCAGTAAATGCCCCTGATCCGATCCGAAACCCTCGGAGACTCTCATAGGGAATGGGGACACTCACTAGTGCGTGGTATCATTCCCTCTAAGAAAACCTCAGACGGTATTTTGATAACACCCTTTAAGTTTTTCGTCGTCTGGGGCAATCAACACACTCTCTCCAAAAAATATCTAGATTACTTTTGATGATGAAATACTAAGGTCGACTGAATTGAAAAATATGTATGAAAAGTCGACAAAATAAACATTTCGTAGTCCCCTAATTTTTCCCTTAAAAATAGACCGATTTAATTACTTTTTTCATTAAAAATTAAAGGAAGGCTTTTGCTGTGTCCCTATGTTTTGCTTTTTTATATAATCTCGTCAAATTTGGGAAACACATCGGAAAATGCCAATTCTGATAATTAGCTTTTCCATAGAGTATTCAAAAAGGTTTTGTACGAACCCAAACCTTCAGATTTGTAAGTCATTTATTCCAATATTAAGTGTTTTTTCAAAATTCATATCTTTTTTAAAAAACAGGGACACAGCCAAAGCCTTTCTTTTAACTTTTAATGCAAAAAGTAATTAGATCGGTCCTGTTTTGGAGGAGGAATCAGGGGACTACAAAACGTTGATTTTTGTCTACTTTTATACATATTTTTCAATTCAGTCGACCTTAGTGTTTCCTCTTAAAGACGTCAATTAACGGCAATGATTACTTGTTATCGAGTGTTAAATATCCAATTAAGGTACCGTTTATTCTTCAGGCAGTTAGCATTAGTGCTGCCCTTCCTCTACCTGTCTGCATTTATTTTGAAAGCTATTTCTTCCATCATGAGATTTCTTTTGATTCGATGCTTGTAATGATTTTCTATTGTACAAGTCCAGAATTAGAAAGCACATTTTTTGGGCGGAAAAATTTAGGATCTCCACAATCACTGAATGTTAAGTACTCTCTGAATGAAACAGTTAAGACTGAGATGATAACGTCAAATTAAATCAAATCAAAATATTTTATAAAAAAAATTTACATCATAATAAATATGTGATTTTAATTAAATAAATGAACGAATAATGAACGAAGAATGAGTGTTTCTAAGGAAACGCCAGTGGCCTATTGAAATGTTAATGTGTGCTGCCCGAGAAAACGTTATAAAAAAATTAGATTATTTCAAATTATAACTGTTGCAACTGTTGCAATTTATATTGCAAACAAAAACATTGATTCAACTTTGTATTTAATATTTTTTTTATCGACCCATGTATGAATCCCCGATATTTTGTCATTGTCACTTATTCTCTACTTTTGTGTTCAAGCGTTACAGATCTCTTTGTACTTGGAATGAAATCACCATTAGGATGATATCATTCCATAAGAATTTCTAAGTATCTATTAGTCATATATTTTATGGATAATTGTAGGCTGAATATAGTTTTAAATTGGGTCATCGTTAGTCTAAAATAATCGCACACCTGGGCACAAGCTTTCTCACATGTTGAGATAGAAAAGCAAGATTTAGGGCCGATTAACACGGAAATTTAATTTTTATTTTGATATAAAATTATAGAATAGAATTGAATAGAACATCATTTTATTAAATGCTATTTACAAAAAAAAACTGGAATAAATGGCAATAAAATGACAAAAGAATTATACATTAAATTATTATTACTGTTTAATCTATGCGTAATATTTATATTTCAATTACATGTGCGAAAAACCCAACCTTAACTTTCAGGTCATCGACTATAATCCTATTCGGTATTTCCTTAAGTTTTTTGCGTTATCAATCAAGGATCACATCATCATCGCTTAGGTTTGAATCGAACAATGCTAATTATAGGATAGAACAAACCAACTTTGGAATAACGACCTGTCGGCGTGACGCAACTTCATCAGTGTTAGCTTCGCTGTGTGATTTAGTGAACCGCAAAGTTTAAGACGACTTAAAAGTAGTCGGTGGGTACCAGCGAGAGGTAACAGCAGCCGCGAGGTCATAGGAAAGCGGCGTAACGATTTTGCGTAAACGTAAGCGCTCGCGAGCCGCGTGACGCAGGAGCGAGCCCCGACCTAGTTATGTCGTCGAAAAAATCAGCAGATGTTCAACTATATCGAGCGGGCAGAATGTGTTGTTCCGAATAGAAATAAACTTGTCACATATTTTGATTGTATCTAGAGCGGGCGGCGGTTAGTCACGAGCGATGCCGATGCCAACGGCCCTGCTCCGCAGCTATAAAGGCAATCGTATTCCAGCCTGATTCACTATCGGCGCCGTCTGCAAAACGTCTCACCGATAATGATTTACGACAAACCCTAATTGTTGCGCCCGCACGCAAGAAGCGATACATCGAGCTTTATTGTGCGTGCATCGCGGAAGACGACGATTCGCTACTTTCCCGCCAAACATTTAACGACATATTATGACGAGAGGCTGAACGAAATATCCTGTCGTTAAAAGCGTGTATGTATTTTTATTTTTTGTTGATAGACGGTGTGCTGAAAGCTACAAACACACTTTAAAGTTTACGTGAGCCGAGCGCTAAAGGGATGCCGCTCGGTCCTCTTCACGTGATAATGGGCCATGTAAACAGAATTATTTCGGTACTTTCAAAGAGTTGTTTATTATCGTCGCTCGCGATCGCTTGTACAACAAAAGAGTTAACATCGGTAATAAATTTAGAGCGGTCGTCACTTTGGACGGGGGCCGAGGCGCTGCGCTTGCGCTGCCGTACGCCGCCATACGCGGCCGAAGCGGAGTGGCCAGTCTAATTGTTTACATCGGTTGTCGCACGGCTCGATGTGTCGATGCTCGTAAAATAATTAGCGGTGATTCATCGCGATATAGCCGCTCGTCAGATGATACCGAGATGCGCGGAGGGTCGTTAGCGACCAGTTTTTGGCATAGCATTTTGACAGACGATTATTTTACTGTCGGTAATAGTTAGAGCAGATTATAAATTTGCCATGTGATTGCGATGCCCGTCACTAGTTATTTTCATATTGATGGATGTGAACGTGCGAGCGGATAGATGGGATTGGTGCTTTGTAGTTGGAGGACGGGCGGATAGGGCCGTGATTTACAGTGACATTAAGTGCTGATAGCTGGGCTGACATCTCTACTTCCAGAGCACTTAACGTATCGTTCTGGAGTTCTTTTCATACAAAATTTATCTTTGAATGCACTCTTGATATGCCGCTAATAATAGTATAGTTTCTTAATAAAATATTTATAAAAATATTTTATTAAGAAACTTTAAAGTGCAAAAATAAATAGGTACTACAAAAAAGAGCATATTCAGCTTAACGATAATATGGGAATGTTAAGGATGAGACAGATTGCATCATTGAAGTAGCTAATTATATGATTTACGGCCTGCTTCTATAATCTGTTTATCTATCATTTTAATTAGGTTCTAAGATAGAACGATGTGATGACACAATTAAAATAGTAAATATGTTAAAGAAGCCTAAACAAGATATAGATAGTTAAGTAATTTATCTGTACCATATTTTATCAAACCAATCGTAAACCAACAACTCGATGACAAGACAGACAAAGTGTTATCCTACCGCCAATTTTGTTTTCACTTTCATTTGTTTCGATTTGTTAAACGATATTTTCTAAAACTTCTGATTCATTCATGAAATAATTTTATTATTCAATTATAGCTACTCGTACTTAATTTAATTATATTCTAAGTTAAACCAAGTATAAATAACGTAACACATAAAATATACATAACAAGTGTTTGCAGTAATGGCTGAAATTTTAAGGAAGCATTCTATGTTTTATGGATTATTTCATTAAACAATTGCATGATGTCAAATCATAATGGAATCCTTGTATTTGAATAATTATATTTTTGTTAACAAAATTAAAACTTAAACTTCTGTTTATCTTCAATTTCAAAATAAAGTTGTATCTTTATGTCATTGCATTTAACTTTAAACTAATCAAGAGTGTCTCGTTCCGGCCAACCATAAAACTTCTGCATTAATTCATACTCACAATGGCGCAAGAGTAATGAAATCACGACAACGTAAAAACATGTAGGTATTTGTATTTAGACGTGATACAATCGTTGTGGTTATAATTAGATCTTGAGATTGTTTTGTTTACAACAACATCATGTATTGTGGCCGAATTAGGTTTATTGAGGAAAGGGAAACAATTACAATGAATACATGAATGGTGAGTGCAACTGTTCATAGATTTAATGATAAGGTCGTTGATTATAAGTTGTAATGATCAAACAACGTGAAAAAACTTTAGACTGGAAGCATAGTTGTAACTATTTTTTAATCTGTGATTGTACTGAGAATAACTGTCATGAGCGAGCATGCCTACTTAAAGCTTAAAAGAGCTTTTCCTACTTTATTCACAGAGACAGTTTGCTATAGCCTCACATCTTTGTAACAGAATTTTGTATGTTAAATAAAATAGTTTACGAATTTCGAAGTACAGATAAAATACATGGATATTAGAAGTCAATACCATAAACTTAAATAAAACCTCTCACTTACTCATGAAAACGTCAACGAACACTTGATATTTGTCGTAGTCTGGTTGCACCGTTATAGAGACCTGTACAGAACAGTCCGTTTGCGGCATTTCACCCGATCACAATAACATTGGTAGCGTCCTTGATACCACGTGCTACGAAGCTTTAGACGCTGGCTGCACCGCGGAGTCTAAGCCTCGAGAGTTGATAGCGAACGATAGTTTCTGTGATGCGTGTCACTAAGTGTTACCGCTAGTGCTGTACCTCGTTTGTCGAACAAGCAGCGCACGTGCGCGATTGTGTCCGTACGCGGCGACAATGCGGGTACGTGCGCGTACGCCCCTGCACCCGAGTGCACTACGATGCGGCGAGACTGTGCGACGTCGCCGCCCGTCCCACCACCTCGACAACCTCAAATTAGATTGATTGCACCCCACTGATTCATCCAGATCATCTCTGTTGACACTGCACAAATGCAACCGATTTAGAATCGAAAGTGAATCATCTCGCGGCACGCTCGCGTCTGTCGAACGGTGCTCTATGTCAATGTCCGAATATTCAAATGAAAAAGAATGATTGTTATTTATCATTCATTTTAAATGCGACGCAACGGAGGTAACGACAAGCTAACACGGACGTGAATGGTGTATTTCAAGCGGAAAAATAGACTAGTACAAAATAGATATTTCCTGAAATATACTCTATACTTATACCTATCTCCATGTAAAAATAACTAAAAGGTGCAGGAAGATATTAATAATATACTATATTGATAAAATAGTAGTAGAGGTAACGACAAGCTAACACGGACGTGAATGGTGTATTTAAAGCGGGAAAATAGACTAGTACAAAATAGATATTTCCCGAAATATCTCTATACTTATATCTCCATGGACAAATAACTAAAGGTGCAGGAAGATATGAATAATATACTATATTGATAAAATAGCTATTGAACACTTTTAAAGGAACTCGATTTGTGCAGATAAAGAATATTAGCTGGAAGTCATCATCGCAGCAAAGTATTTAATACCTACACGTAAATTTCAATAATCGCTAAGAGGAATCGATGAAGCTAGAGCAGACGGCCGTTCAAAGGCTAGCATTCACTGTATAAAAATCAACACATTTGTTTATTTGAGTTACGCATAACGGCCGCGTTGCCCGCCGCGGCGGCACCCATGAAAATATTACGACTTATTTACTTTAACGCGATCCCGATCTTACCACGCTGACGTCTGCCGCCTGACTCAGCAAGCGGGACATGAAGTACTGCCAGTACTACGTCTTGGCACGCACAGAAAATATGCAGATATTCCTAGTAACACTCGTAGGCATGCAGTATTCTGTTATACTGCACTCGTTTGAGGTCAATGACTACGGTGCATGATACCCATAGCTACAACTCATCAGTAATGTCAGAAGTGTTCTCGCCTGATCTAGAAATATGTCGATGAGGTATTCTTTTGTAGCATGTGACATTTCCTTGACGTCTGGTGTTGTCGGTCGCGACGGCCGGAAGCGGCGAGTAAACAGAAGACGATACGTCTAGCCATCTGCGCGAGCGCAGGTCAATATTGACGCGACACGCGCAGTCGTTGACGTTACTAAAATATTATAATTATTATTTATTTCAGAAGTAATACGGGATGTTGAAACTAAATTTGTTCGAGAGAAGAAACTATCCTATAAATCATAACCCTCGCTAATGCTACAAACTCGTTACAAAGAAGCTTTGGAACGAAATGAAATTTTAACGGCGCTGGCGGAGTGACTCGCAGCACCGTTAAAATCAAAGTAACTGGAATCGAATCGGCTAGTTTTCCTGGAGCCGACGCTCGGACGAGTTAGCGAGAACCCAACGAGGAACCGATGGTAGATCGCAGCAGCCCCGTTCGCGATCTAACAATACTTTGGCTTTTCGTTCGGTCGTTGGTCCCACAGCACCCGGTTCCTAGAAGGTAAGCGGACACAGTCTAAAATAGTCTCGACCTCTTCCGAGAATCGTGAGTCACGCCGGGACCGTCCTGAGCCGCATCTGGACCGCGATACACAACTATAACACTCTCCACCCGCCCGATTTATAACTGCATCTACGAAACAAAACGCACTCGCGTTGCGGTATACGGCTTTGTACATCAAAGCCGTATACCGACGGGACTATTACGGATAAGCAACGAATGTTGTAAGAAATAATACAACTGTAATAATAACTGAAAATAGCAGTACGAAAGAACGACTTTGCGCAGGTGGAACTTGAACTCACGACTATTCACTTAATTAGCCTCAAACTGATTGATAAATCCAATCGGCCCTTTTTCAATCCGGGCAATTTATCAACTGAGCTACCGACACAAAATCTCTTGTGAAAAATCGTCTCTAAGTCTTATGATTGGGGACAAGTGTTGAAACCAAGCAATAATGTTTCTTCAGAAATAGCTATTTCGTTTCTTAACACTACTAGTAACAATCGAAAGTCTACCGAGAAAGAAAAAAAAGTTTAAGGACAACAAATCTTAAAATAATAACCACAAGTAAACCTTGGTATATTCTAAAATACTTTGATAGCAAATGAGTACTCTTCACCAACCAACGTTCTCATCGGTAACCTCAATTAACTTAGTTAACTATGATCGTAAATTCATAAGCGATCATTAAAAATCGTGAAAGAACACCAAAGCAAAGATCTATATGTCAACTGGATTTATAGAAAAAAAAACCTATGTAACGAGAAATAATTATAATTTTGTAATAATTTGTAAAATCATCAAATAAAACTTCATTAGGGAAATAAACTTGGACTGATTTATGGGCTTTGCGCATTGGTTCTACGAAGAGGCAGATCACGCGAAAATCTAACGCTGAAATCTAAAATACAAGCACAGCACAATGATGAGTCAGATTTTATGAATTCACTTGAATGTTGCTATTTTCAACAAAAACAGATTTATGGTGAGATGAAGCAAGGTTTTTGCGCGAAATGAATTTGGCGTAATTGCATAACATTATTTTTTTTATAAATTATCTATCAGGCATGCAGTTGAAACAACTGGCTAGTCTAGTACCCGTTTTCTTCTATACAGGACTCGTTATCGGTATTTTTTATATTGCGATGAGTCGGGTCGAGTCTGTTTAAACTGATTTAGATTTTGAGTTGTGTCTTCGAAGATTTGTCCAATTTAAACAATTACTTTTTATGAAAGGTTATGGCAAAAAGATAAAGCAATGGTTTGTATGATTACATTACTGGGTATTGATGCTAAGAGTCCATTTACTTTTCTATCAGCCAAAACCATATGTCTCGAATACTTTATGATAAATTGATTATGAATTTTACCCAAAAAATATTCAATACAACAAACAATTATTATTTTGTCATTAACAACAAGAATTTGAACAATACACATCTTTGACACCGATTTTCTAAGTCCGTCTATCTAGCCACTTATCGAATTCCTACGTCTATCGCCATAACAGCACCAATGTTAGTAATACCAGAGTTGTTACAGTTAAGAGATAAGATAGCTTGTTTTTCAGTGGTTGAGGACTCCGGGTTAAAGTGCGATCACTATACTATATAGATAGCTATACGAAGAGCAATAAGTTTCTGAGCGATCTTCAACCCAAATGTACCAATTATTTATTTACGCAGCGCAATATAGTTTATTTTTGACACAAATAAAACGTTTAGCGAATGAGTAAGCGGTTGATATTTGAGTGGCCGGTGCTGTCAAATAGCGACGCGCTTAACATGCGGGCTTCTGGGAACTACACAGTTCTATGCGACGGAGTTATGTTACAGTGACAATTTGATATTTATATCATAGGCCTGTACTGTACATAACCTCTGGATCGGACCTCTGGATTGAATTCATTAGACCAGCCGGTTCGGTCTCCCTTTTTCTATTAGGTTTATTCACTGAGGCGTACGAATCGGCATCGTGTCATCTCTATTTATCAAACAAGGACTCTGGATTGAATTCATTAGACCAACCGGTTCGGTCGCCCTTTTTCTATTAAGTTTTCTTTAAAGGTTTAAGCGCAAATTATTGCAGTCTTTTGTAATACATCTTGCAAGCCGTGGTGGGACCACACTTAGATTTAAGTCTATAATATATTCAACCTAGTTATTGCTCTTATGTGTTCCGGATGGAGAATACGCTTCGGCGCGTCCCGGAGGTCAATTCTATTAGAAAACTGCAACTGCACGTTTACGCCTGTCATTTGTCGCGTGTAGTAGGAGTAGTGCCGTGGAAATAGACGTATTCTATTAAAATTCTCTGCACCACAACTACACTACAACTGCGCGTCTACTACACTACAGCTGCACGAATCCTGCAATAAAACTAAAAGAACTAATGTCACAATTCGCTAAATACGTAAAATGCTTATAATACGCTGTGCAAAAGTTGCTCACGATCTACTTCAATAAACCTGCACAAAAACTGCACCAATACTGCTGTCATTACTACACAAATGTCAAAATATTTTAATGGAATACGATTATTTTGCAGTAAACGTGCAGATGTAGTGCAGTTTTGTTAGTGGAATACCTATTTGCGTTAATTCTCCGTACCTGCAACACTACGGCAGCAGCGCTGCATAACAGAATACCAAAACGTCAAAATTTGCTTATTTTGACACACGCGACGCTGCTGTGTAGTTGCAGTTATTTAGTAGAATCGGCCTACTGATCTTGCGTTACGATCTGACGCCGATAGTCCCTTGAGGGGTTGGTTTACTTGCGCAAAATCGACTTTTTTATAGTTAGCGCGGCAAATGACTCCACTCTACTGGAAATGGAGTCCTGACGCGAAGACGTCTGGTGCAGCTTGAAAACAACGCAGCATCAGTAACCCTCACCCTGCCGGCCCACAACGTGCCTCGTCACGCCTCGTTTGAAGAACCCCATGTCAAAGGAAGGAGGGAAAACGTCTGGCGTCTTTTGAATAGCCTAATCATATGGTAGAGGGTGGCCAGTACTTATAAGTAGTGTATAGAAGGCTCGTACCAATAAATAAGTAATTAAAGTAAATAGTTTGTATACTTTCCCACTGCTGGGCAAAGCCTCCATCATCAAGTCATCGCTACAATTGATCGGTATTGGCACACGTTGACTGCCTAAAAACCAGACACAATAGAAATTTAATTGTCGCCACTCACCTCACCCGTGCGGGGTCCGGTTTTGAATGGGTTAATCACCACGCTTGCCAAATGCGGGTCGGTGATGATCACAAACCCAGACTATGCATCGAAAAATACGAAACACACTGTCTAATCGTTACAATGTTAGTTTAGTGTGCGTCGCCACCGATAGATGGCGCTGTACTACTAAGTTGTGAATCACGCTATCGTGTCATTTACACGATTACATAAAAGCTAAGCAAACATTTAATAAATATCTTCGATCTGGAGTCACAAATATTTATTTAATTACCTAATATTTTACTCCTGGTTTTTGGGAATTTGTATCGATTTGTACACACACATTGGCCATCCTGGGAATTAAACCTAGCACCTTGGGGTATTGGGCTGAGTGCTTTGCCACATTGTCACTCGGCCGCCGAGGCGTTACGACCAATAAATAAAATAAAATAAAAACATTCGCATGAGTCACAGCGTCAGCACGTCCTGGCACAGGACTTCGGCTATTTCGACGCGCGGTTAGTCATGCGCCGGCGCTGCAATGATGCATTGGTACGCGTTTAGACGACAATCTTGTCTCTGTTGTGAGCGTCGCGCGATTACGGACCGCGGCGGGCTGACGGATTTATGCCCACCTAAAATATTAATGCAATTATAAAACTGTTGCGCTTTTGAACGTTGAATAATAGCTTGATTTATTTACTGTCCAATTTTTTTATTTATTACGGAGGTGGAAAATTTGTTTATTTTTATGTACTTTGCGGTGGCTGTGAGGCAGACCTCTCGTCTGCGTTCGAAGATTAATTAAAAGTCCTGTTTTCGATTCTTAGGTCGTCGGGCCAAGTGTATTTCGGATTTTCCGGTGCATAGCCATAGGTTTTTGATCACCAACCACCATTTGCCAAGCGTGGTGATTAAGTCAAAACCCATCAATTGTAGCGATGATTGGATTTCTATGATAATCCTAATTACTTATTTAGAAGAGAAAGAATATCTGTCTAAAATATTATTATATCTTTCCCTGCCTGCCTGATACAAAACTGCCACTGCACATGGGCGCTTTCGACATCAACTGCTTTACCACAAAACATGGCTTAAGTTAGACAATGCTAAAAATATTAGCTAAAAAGTGACAAGTTTGAACTGTCACTTTTTAGCTAATATTTTTAGTCTTCCTTTTAGTTAGATGATGGCTTCGTGCGATTAGCACATTTAGTCAGTATCAAAGTAATTTTTCTTACAAGTAATACATAAATAAACAATATTTCCTGTATGATGGTGTTGTATGATATTAGAAATGAGAAGTGAGAATGAGAAATGATACAACCCCAACCCCTTTGAGTATCTCAGTAAAGATGTGGGGCTTTACTAACCCTTACGCGGGGTTCTTGAAAGAATTTAAAAAGTGACGTTGCACAGTTTTGTTTCATTTGCCAACACTCATGCACACTCACGAACACTTACTGCCATACTCAGAGACGTCAATTAAGTTTAATGACAATTAAATGTCTTTCCTTCCCTATTATTCTTATTTAGCACTATACATAAGAAAGTGACAGCAAGAGACTTAATTGTCATTAAAACTTAATAGACGTCTCTGAGTACGGCAGTTAACGGTTAATAATCCACTATTATTTCACATTAACATTCGACATAACACAAATTTTAGAAAATAAAACAAAACCGCGGACACGACTCTTACTTTCCCGCCAAGAAATCCTGAACACAATATTTTAAACACGTTTTTAACCATTATTTAAACACTGTTTTGTAGTACAAATGGCAATGTCTGTCAGAAGCGTTAGTTTTTATGCCTCTAAAATCTCCTTCTATATTCTCTCTATCCTGTATATTCCTATATTTTATTCTACAAAGGATAAACGGTTAACTTCAGATGGGAAGTGACGATAAGGTCGAAGTAGAAGCGCACTTTACCCGGAAACCGCTACTTCCGAGGAACTGGCTGTTTTATCTCAAATTGTCGGTACAAAAAAATGTTACCAACATTGCTCTCCCATCAACCAAACAGGGCTAAGACCAGCTGAAGATTGGACTCGATATGGGGTTTTATTTATTGAATTATTCAAAGAATTATTATTATTATATTACTTATTGAATTATTTACAGAATCATGTTATTTTTAAATATATTCTATTATCAAAGTAAGGTTTCGTTTCGAGTAAAATTAAAGTAAATTATTTCAAACATTGACAACTGCAATCGACAGTTTTCACTATTCAATGATGAAAAGTTTGTAAAGGTCTATTCAAACCTGAGCGGTATTCGCTGCCGCTGTGGGTAAAGGTATATACCGCGCGGGTTACGCTCAGGTATTTAGTATCAAGTTCCGCGGCTAAAGCGACCTGAGCGGTATTCGCTGCCGCTTTGGGTAGAAGTGCATACCGCGCGGGTTTCGCTCAGGTATTATAGTTAGTTATAGAAATGACTAACTGGCGAAAACTTCTTACATTCTTGAGCGAAACTCGAATACCGCGCGGTATTCTACCCACGAGGATAGCGAAATTCACATTGGTGTGAACAGTAATATTACCGCATACCCACTCGGTTTTCTCTACCCACAGCGGCAGCGAATACCGCTTAGGTTTGAAAAGACCTTTACTATAGCTAGACCGCTTAACTGAGTCCTCGCCTGCGGTAGGTACGCGGGGCGGGAGGTACGTAGAGCCTCTGCCACTAGTATGAGCATTTTGCGACGCGGCGAACGGATTTCTAGTTCATTGCGCGTTATCCTACGGCAGTTATAGTCAGCAGTGATAGAAAAAACGCAATCAACTAGAAATCCGTTTGCCGCGTCGCAAGACGTCAGTAGTCGTGGTCGAGCGGTAAGGTGGTACACACGTAAAATTTTTAAAAAGATTCATCTGAAGATAAACAATTATAAATATAGGTGCCTGCCTACCTAATTAGTCAATTTATTGTATTATAGAAAATTTTAATAATATTTCAAAAAATAATAATTTCTAACTCTGATTTCAATATCTACACAGAGCGCATAGTAACAAAAATAATTAAGTAGGTATTCGTACAACAGTGCACTTTTAGCTAATAGGTAATAAACAAATCAACGTTAAAACAACATTTTCATACGTAAGTCTAATCTGATATAGTACAGCGGCGCGAGGCTCGATCAATAATCAAATCAATCGAATCGAAGGGTGCTAGTAATGTAATAAAATGTATTGTAATATTGCATGATTTGGTAACGAAATCGGTAATTTTTTTTTGTAAATGTCATTACTTATATGTATAAAACCTGTGTAGTTTCTTGCGCCCATTCTTCTACACAGCTAAAATATAGACGTAATATAGGAATAATAGGCCTTTGTCCAGCAGTGGACGTCTTTTGGCTGAGATGATGATGATGATGATGATGATGATGATGATAGGAATAATAGTAATAACGAAATATAGGCCGTTGTAACTCGGTCGAAACGTCGGGTATAAAGAAGGTATGATACTTTTTTACTAATTAGTTTGCGTTAATCCCCGTTTAAATTTGTTTAACTATGGAACGCGAAAGTTTATAAAATATAGACGCTCTGAATGGGTAGTAGGTAAAAAATGTTCGGAGGTTTAAAAGTGGCACCTGTATTTATAATTACTTATCTTCAGATGAATCTTGTTAAAATTATCACGTGTGTGTACCATCTTACCGCCTGGCTAAGACCACTGACGTCTGGTGATGAAGCGAGCGATTTCTAGTTCATTGCGTTATTTCTATAACCGTTAGCTATGCTTGCCGTTGTATAGCGCGCAATGAACTAGAAATCCGTTCGCCGCATCGCAAGTAGCTCGTGTTCGTGGCAGAGGCCCTACGTACCTCCCGCCCCGCGTACCTACCGCAGGCGAGGACTCAGTCAAGCGGTCTTGCTATAGAACCATCTGTCTTTTTTGATATTATTATGTAAAAAAAGCATGCACCACTTACCCAGCATCAGGAATTTGTCAAACCCAAGAGAGTTCTTGACCCCGACGTAATCATCATAGTCTGCTTCCCATGCGTGCTACGATAAAACAGAATGAATTAATTACAATCTCTCAAATAATGAATACTATTACATGTTACGTGGCATTTCACGTTTCGTTTTATAGGTTAAACAAACGTTTTATTGAAATGTTATCTATAACTGTCAACCGCTCTGTATTTCCCATTAACATAGAAAGTTTTATTAAAGTCGGGCTATTGGTTTGCAGGTTTCGAAACTTCGATCAATTATGTACCTACTAGATAAAGGATCCGGAACAAAATGCATCTCAAAAATGGTCCTGTTTGATCATACCTGTACATTTAAATTTCGAATAACAAAATCTGAAAAAACGTTGGATATCATCAACAACTTCAGCTTACTATGAACCTTAAATCTTAAAAATAAAGATTAAATTAAGGTTGCAAAATGTTTGTACTTAATATTTACTGTCATCGCCACAGATGTCTTTGTGGCTCCGTTTGTCAAGCGTTCATCGGGAATCTAGTAGGTACATTATTGATGGAAGATTCGAAAGGATAATTATCAATGACAATTATCGTGTTACTTATAACGATAATTATCATGATAATAAATAACACTATAATAATTATCAATTGGTAATAACAACACATTTATCCAGCTAGTGTAAACTGTATTCAAGCAACTTAGGTTTATTATTGCACTCATACGCATGAGCGTCGCCGCGCTTTTCGCTAATGATATAGATCTTACGGCATTGATTGTCAAAGAATTTAAATACTTTCGAAACAACCAAATATAGTTTATGTAGTTTGTTACAAGCGCCCAAATATCTAATACAAAATAAAAATACAGCAAATAATATGGACTAGCACTGTTAATAAATTATCATGATAATTATCAAGCTGTGTTATCTATCATTATCTTGATAATTTCGAAACCAGTTTGAAAGAATTTGAAGTTATGTTTATGGTATGTAAAAATGTTAAATGACTATTAACTATGCTCAATTCGACTTACTGGATCCACTTCTATCTGTAGAGGCATTTGATATCTCGGGTCTATGGACTGAGGCATATTTCCATTATACTCATTCATGGGCATCGGACTGTTTGTACTCAGTCTGTCACAATAGTTCTGATTATAATCCTCCTTTCTGAACGAATTCGTATTACTGTTCACTGAAAGGCTTCGGGGCGAGAGCTTGTCGTTCTCTCTGTTCCAGAACTGCTCTATGTCTATGTGCCTAGGGTTCATATTCCCGATGTTGTAGTTGACTATGGGTGATAGTCTGCGAGGGGAGGAACTCTCGCTGAAGACTATAGGGCTGCGGACGACTCTCAAAGTGTCTTGGGGCGTGCTGCCTTCGCTGGGGGCAGGTCTATCGTGCACAGGCGAACTGGAAGTCCTATTATAGTGAAATTAACAAATAATGAAATAAATTTAGCATAAAGTGTGGTACAATAGGTCTTATGTAAATAAAGGTTTCAGGCATTTTACTAGAAGCTGGCATACAAAATTACATTAAAAGTAGGTAAGTAAAGATATAACTATTTAAACAACTATTTTATTTGAGTTTCAACAACGTCAATGAGACTTGAAATGTTGAAAATACTCATTGACAGAGTAAAAGCAATTTTCGTTAAGCCAACTTTTCTATTTATTTTTGAAAATTCGGTAGCTATCTCATATTCTCATCCAGTTTATTTAAATTTTTAATAAAACTAAAAATATATTTTAAAGTGCTAATTGCTGCACTAAAGCTGAATTAAATAATTATAAAATATAGTGAAAAAATTATATGCCTACCCGACCCAGCCAGAAGAAAGATGGCGTTATAAATTAATAAAATAAAAATAATTGCAACTGTTACTTATTTTATGTCATTGAAATAATTTTACGCACATTTTTGTTATGAACAAATTACTAATTTAATAACATAGCGCACCTGACCCGTCATGATAAAGAGTGCGGGTTGAAATTCCATTCATGGATTTTGTTAAACCAATTTTCTTTTTGATGTTAATTTATTTATAATTACATAACCCTTTACGGGGTCCACAGCCACAAACTCACCTATTAATAGTGACCGGCGACCTCCCCGCTTCCGAGTCGATCTTCTTAAATTGCTGCGGGATTCGGATTGGTCCGATTCTGTTGTACGTCTCCATGTCCTCTTTGGTGAGCGCGGCAGTTTTGGTTTGAGCTTCGGCCGCTATGAGGTTCTGCAGTTTGTTGACTTGTGTCTCTACGATGCTGCGCGGTCGAGGCGCGTGATCGACGTTTCGCATGACTACTGCTGCGGGCGGGGGCTGCGGGAATATACAATCGTAAATTTTAAGTCGTTTTAATTGGTAGCCTAGTGGCAAAGCGTTCGGCCCGATACCCGAAGTCCCCGGGTTCAATTCCCAGGTCGAACAAAGTGTGTTTCGTTTTTTTCGATGCATAGTGCATTTGGCAAGCGTGGTGACTAAGCTTATTACCTATTAATTGTAGTGATGACTTGATTTCAATGATGGAGGCCTTTGCGAATCAGTGGGACAGTCATAGGCTATTTCACTTACTTTACTTATCATTATATGGTATAATGTTATCATCATCAGCTCATTTTAAGCACGAGCCTTCCCTATGGATGGATAGGGAGAACAGGCCATAAACCACCACACGGGCTCTGTGCGGGTTGGTGATTTTTAACGACTGCTAATGCAAACGGGACCAACGGCTTTACGTGCCTTCCGAAGCACGGAATATAGTATAATGTAATATGGGTTTAATACAAAAAAAATGGTTTCGTTTTGGCTAAAATTGAAGTAGATTATTTTAAAAACTGACGGCTGGCTTTATACAAGGTGTTTGGTAATAGGTGTACATTCCCGAAGCATAGACATGCAACCAAGTATATAGAACACTGTGATAACATGCAAAATCATATTAACGTGGATTTACTTTTCTATAAAAAACCTCGAAATTTATTTTATTACATTTTTTTGTTCATTCCTACAATGTTTCGACTTCTGTTTAGGTTTGACCATGAGAGGTTGACGACCAAGAACAACGTATCAGCTTGACCTAGGGTTGTCACTATACTCTTTTACTTAATAACAAAGCACCCAAACCAGCTTGCGGGGCTACTTACCATCCCAGAAACCATTCGTCGGTTAAAGAAGCGGCAGGATATCTTTGACGAAGATAGTCATCAGAATATGTGACTGAAAACGAAAGGGCTGGCTCCGCTGGGAGTAGCGCCCTACATATTTAAGAGGAGACATCTCATCTGCTTACAGTTTAACTGATCGCATGATGGAAACGAAAAAAGAAAAAAAAAACTTAGTAACAAAGAACCTCAACATCTCTACCATGTGGCTCTTTTCAGTTATGTTCATAATTTTCCAGGGTTTTTTTTATTGTTCAAATCATTTTACAAAAAACAACATACATTACAATAACCCTAACACTCAGAGCCACTCTTAATACTTATAAAAATTATGTTAGATGCAAACAAGAGTGAGAGAGAGACGAGTATAGAGAGAGTCGAGAGAGTAGGTATGATTTTTTTTTTACAATAAACTAGTATTCTAAGGTAGATTATGTAGAAAAATTTTGTAAGAAACATATATTACGTGTATTACCAAACACCCTGTATAATATATAACGTACATACCTGTATAACATCGGTGGGTATATGCAATTCGCCGTCCTGCGAGTCGAGCGCGTCGTGCGAGTCGGTTAGCATGTACTCGTCGTCGGAGCAGTCATCGACGTCGTCCTCGCAATCGTCGTAGTCGATGGGGGTATCTGCGCCGGGGAAGAAGTCGCATAGGAGCGACATTATCTCCACCACCTGGGGTAGGTAGCAGGGTTCCAAATTATCAAGATAATAGAATAGAATACCTTTATTTAAAGCAACAATGCGAAAGTGAGTTTGTTTGTTTGTTTTATACGCTTTCACGAGTAAACTATTTAACAATTTGTTTCTTTTGTTGTCATAGAAACTGTCAAAATGGTACAAAGTCTGCGAAGTCAGCTAGTATAATTTAAACCTTAAATACATATATAATACAATATCTGTTAGTAAATATGTTATTAGAATTTTCCTTTTTGTTTCTTACATCTTCTAATGATATAGATATCGATAATGAATGATCATTATCGATACCTATATCATTAAAGTGACAAAGTGCTTTGAAAATAACAACCTATTCTTTTCTGAACTTACGATAAACTGTTAAATAATGATATCGAGCAATAATTATTATCGGATAATAATCATGATAATTACCATCATATTATATGTTGTATTTTTTATAACAAAGTAAAGAATTCGTAACAATTTGGGCGATTGTATTCTTGTATGGTGTATTCTTTAATTTTGTGTTTCGAAAGTACTTTATCAATTTGACAATCGATGCAATACCTACAGGGATATCTAACATTAGCGAGAACTGATAATAATCATTGATAATATAATTATGCTTTCGAACCTTGGTAGTTACTAGGGTATTATTTATTTACTAGCGTTGCGGTAGACCATGCAGAACGCCTTTAAACATACTAGCAAACAATGGCATAAAATTTCGTAGGTAGGTTTATTTAAAGTTTGTAAAGTTGAGTAAGGAAGTTGTAACAGCATATGATAATGAGACTTTCAATAAAATACAACTAATAATATAACTATTTCTTTTTATTCTTTAAATTCATACGCATATACGTGAGAAAAGATGAATCTTGCCAGGCGATATACATACGTAACCCGGATAGTTTAAAACTTATTGTCTGAATGCTCTATCTCTTGTTGTCTTAAAGTTTTGGCGTTTTTCTCGTTACAAAGCTGAATAACATAACTGTTTATTACCAGAATGTCCGAGGCTTAAGAACAAAGACTAACGAATTTACGCTAATATTTTGTTATCTAATTATAAACTGATAGTATTAACAGAAACGTGGCTTAACTCGAGTATATGCAATAAAGAAATAATAGACTCACGATATAATGTGTACCGCAGGGATCGCCTGTGTGATAATAACAGGGAGGAGTACTGATTGCTGTTTCGCGCGATATTCCGTCTAATAGAATAGACAGCTGGGAGAGTGAATGCGAGGATTTGGGGGTCACCATCAATATATATATACTAGCTCTGGTAAAATGACAATTGCTGTGTGTGCGGTATACCTCCCACCACCCCTTCGTCTGGAGTCACTTGTTATTTACCTGAATAGTGCTAGTAGTGTAATGGATTCTGTTGACAATATCTTGATTGTGGGAGACTTCAACCTCCCATTCATTAAATGGTCTACAGTTAAGGACTCCGCCTCTATGAACCCCAATGAATATAACAGCCCGTTACGTTATGCCTTGATCGATTTTATGTCTCTTAATAACTTAAACCAGTGTAATAGCTATCTTAATTCAAACAACAGAATTCTCGACTTGGTACTTAGCAACTTATCCAACATAATCGTTGAACAACCTCTGGACACTCTGAGTAAGTTGGACGTCAACCACCCATGTTTGTCAATTAATATACTCTTATCTGATTCCAGTAAGTATCTTAAACTAAAAAATTGTATTAAACTTAATTTCTACAAGGCTGACTATGAAAATTATATCGGAACTGATGGATATCGATTGGTCTGATAGGTTCGCTAAATGTGACAATGTAAATGCAATGGTTTCAGCACTTTACTCTACTATTGGAGAAACTATCGACAAGAACGTACCAAGACGCCACTGTCTGACTGTCAAATCTAAATTTCCTTTATGGTTTAGCTATGCATTAATAAGAAGATTATCTGAAAAGGACAAGTTAAGGTGTAAATATCGAAAATACAAAAATCCTATGGACTTAATATCATACAGCATGGTTCGTGATCATTGCCTTCATCATTGTTATACCACCAATGTTACGGTCGCTACATTCACTCTATCGAGACCGATATTTCAAAAAATCCAAAAGCATTTTGGCGATTCATTAAAAATAAACGAAATAACTCTTCAGCCATCCCATCTACCATGTATAGGTTGGACGACTCCGCCAATACGGGTCCTCATATAGCTAACCTCTTCGCTTCTCAATTTTCCTCTTCTTACAGTTGCGCTAGCCTCACTGGGTACAATTCGTCAGGCGATGCATCAGTCACCAATGACAAATGCCAAAACATTATTCGCCTTACAGAAAAGGACGTACTTAAAAAAATAAAAAAACTTGATGTATCTAAGGGAGCATGCCCCGATGGTTTATCAACTGTGTTTGTTAGGCGCTGCGGTGCAGCCTTGTCCTGGCCTTTGACGTTAATATTTAACCGTTCATTGTCTGATGGTTGTTTTTCAGAGGAATGGAAAAAGGCTACTACTAAAGGATATTACCCTTACACAAAAAAGGGAAATTAAATGACAAATAATTTTAGACCATTTGCCATCTTCTTCTTTTCTTGCTTTTCAAAATTGTTTGAGTCACTGGTTTGCCCTAGCTTGATCGTTCACGCTGAACCTCTTTTATCATCCTGTCAACATTGTTTTAGATCTGGTCGCTCAGCTGTGACAAATCTGAGTGGCTTCGTGTCTGACTAGTCAAACTATCTTGATAATGGTATGGAAGTTGATGTCATTTACACCGACTTTGCTAGTGCTTTCGACAAAGTCTGTCATTCTATATTGTTGAAAAAGTTGGAATACTTTAGCATACATGGGTTCCTTTTACATTGGTTCCAGTCGTACTTAGCAAAAAGATTCCAGATAGTTTCAGTTAACGATTACGAGTCCCTGTCTTATTATGCTTTATCTGGGGTCCCCAGGGGTCCCATCTTGGACCTGTTCTCTTCCTGATCTTCATAAATGACATCACCACTGCTATTCAAAATTGTAAGACACTCTTATTCGCAGACGATTTAAAAATCTATAAAACAATCTCTTCCCTGCACGATGCTAATCTTATTCAGGAGGACTTATCTAGAGTAGTCAACTGGTGTAGTGTGAATGGGATGGATTTAAATTTCAAAAAAATGTTTCCACATGAGATTTACAAAAAAGAAAATTCCAATTGAGTCAACTTACACAGTAGAAAATACACCATTGTGTAGGATAAATCAGGTTACAGACCTCGGTATCATTTTGCACAGTAGATTACGGTTTGTGTCACACATTGACATGATTGTTAATAAGGCTTCCAGAATGCTCGGATTCTTGAAGCGTAATACTAGGCAATTCAAAGATGCGTACGCTAGGGTCATGCTGTTTAATTCCCTTGTGCGGAGCCATCTCGAGTACGGGTGTATTATCTGGAACCCAATGTATAGTGTGCATTCTCAACGGGTTGAAGGAATTCAGCGGGCGTTTACAAGGCACTTGGCATATATATCCAGTGGCATTTCTCACCGATGCATGTATGCTCAGCGTCTAGACTTTTTTTAGCATTCAGCCACTTTGTACCCGTCGAAAACTGTATGATATGGTTTTTCTGCACAAGGTTGTAAACCACAACATAAGATGTCCGGATATTCTTGGACGCATAGGTTTGAACGTACCTTATAAATTGCTGCGTCATGCTATTACTAAATTATTTTCAACGCCACTTGTAAAAACCAATCTAGGTCATAATTCTCCAATAGTTAGAATGTGTAATGAATATAACATGCTTAATGGTAGGGTAGATGATCTGGATATATTCCACGATTCTTTGCCCTCCTTTAAGAAAAAGGTGCTGGAACTACTTGCATAGTTTTAATTATTGCATAGGGTTCGTTGGAATGTTTTTGTTACCTATATATATTTTTATGATATAAATTTTTAATTATTTTTTGTTAACTTAAAATTTTGGTGTTAGTTATTCTTTAAATTGTAGCTTTAAACTTAATTTGAAAATCCTGTTAGAAGTTATTGGCAAATATTGTGCGTAACTATTATAGGTGTACATATCAGTACTTGTCCTCTGTGTATGTAACCATGTAAATAATATGTACACAATCGATATCTAAATAGAAATAGTGTAAGTTTATTTTTTTCAAAACAACCGGGTTCGATTCCCGAGCTGAGTACAGGTTTTTTTTTAATGTATGAATGCAGTCGTTCTTCTTATTAAAATCGACGACATGGTTCCTAAGAACAGATCTTCGTATGTCTTATAGTTTCAGACTTTCCCATACTAACCGATTTAAATGAGACACCCTGTATAATAAGAACGTAGGGATAAAAAAAAATCTGTAATTGCAAGATATAAAAAAAATACTTTAAAATCACTTACGGAACACGATAGAATAGTTTAAAAAGAAATTGTTTGTTTAAACACGATAAACTCGAGAACTACTGAACGGATTTTGATCCGGTTTTATCGAAATGCTAAGAAAATTCCGGAGAATAACATAGGCTACATAAATACTCGAAAATTGTTAAATTTTGATTTGGTCTTAATCGGGATTTAATCCTTGGTTGCTTGGCAACTGTTGTTTATTATGTAGCATAGGGGAATTTTTTTTAATGAGTTTTACGGCTCTGGCATTTGAGGCTCTGGCTCTCTATTGCTATCGTGTTTTACGGCTCTGGGTTCTTTGCCCTTTTGAGCCTGTCATTGATAGTTGTTGCCATGAGAAAACCGATTTTGATGCGGTTATCACCAAAATGCTTAGAAAATTTCGGAGAATAACATACAAATCGAAAAATGTTAAACAAATTTTGATATACGTATTTACGCGACCAACTGTTAGATACGTTCGTTGAGTTATTATTTTAGAAAAGTTTTGTTACTCTCTAAGGTTACCTACCCTTTATAAATCTGTGAGGCACCTAAGCGAACATTAGCACCGCAGTAGTAAAGCGACGGAAAATAAAAACAAGCTTGAAATCACGCACATCGTTAAACTTGGCTGTACATAGGTACACCTTTTGTTTCATTTTCCAAATTAACCAATAATAATATGGCTATTTAGTCGCGCCTGCGCGCGGCACTTATTGCAGTTTTCTAATACACAGAAATGTTAAAAGTTAAAACATTACCTATATTTGGCGGTATAAACCTCTTTGTCGTTGCCTAAAATAATGTCTCTTTTTTTAGTTATGCATAGAAATGTTACCTACTCATTAAATTTGGCTGTATAAATCTTTGTATCATCATAAATAAATTCATTCTGCTTTGATTGATGATCTAAATAAATAAACTGTTGACTATGTTAAAACTATTGTTTTAACTTAATGTTTTTTAATTTTATTTGTAGCTATTCGAGATCGTTTCACACTGTTTTATTGACTGCGCCGTGTGTGTACAACTTTACATCGCAGCCTGTCCCCCGTAGCTACCGTTAAAGTCGAGCATGGAAGCGCGCATTGTTTTGATAATGTCGCAATGGGGACTTAAACACCGAGCTTTGGATGGAATGTCTCACTGTTTGCATACGGGTCTTTCCTGTGTGCTCCATATTTTACTATCCTTTAATCACACTAATATTATAAATGCGAAAGTTTGTGTGTATGTTCGTATATTTGTTGCTACTTCACGCTGCAACGACGGCCGTTGCAGCGTATGCCGAATTTCATCCAAATCTATCCATATGGATTTGGATGAAATTCGGCATACAGATAACCTGGATTAACACATAGGATAGTTTTTATCCCGATATTCCTACGGGAATCACACTATAAATATACTAAAAACGACAATTTCATTTTCTAATAAAAATATTTGTTTGTTTTGTTGTCATGGAAACCAAAGAGAATTTAATCACTTGATGGAAACTTTCAAAGCGGTACGAAGTCCGCCGGGTCCACTAGTTTACAATAAATTACAAAATTATTTGCCATAATGAGCATACAAAATGTTCGAAAATAAAAAATTACAAAATAGGGTAGTTAACATTTTTCTACTATTGTGAATTTATTTATTTATTTTTTATTTTTTTATTTATTTATTAGGCACACCAACAGTGTACATATTATTTACATGGTTACATACACAGAGGACAAGTACTGATATGTACACCTATAATAGGTACGCACAATATTTGCCAATAACTTCTAACAGGATTTTCAAATTAAGTTTAAAGCTACAATTTAAAGAATAACTAACACCAAAATTTTAAGTTAACAAAAAATAATTAAAAATTTATATCATAAAAATATATATAGGTAACAAAAACATTCCAACGAACCCTATGCAATAATTAAAACTATGCAAGTAGTTCCAGCACCTTTTTCTTAAAGGAGGGCAAAGAATCGTGGAATATATCCAGATCATCTACCCTACCATTAAGCATGTTATATTCATTACACATTCTAACTATTGGAGAATTATGACCTAGATTGGTTTTTACAAGTGGCGTTGAAAATAATTTAGTAATAGCATGACGCAGCAATTTATAAGGTACGTTCAAACCTAAGCAGTAAATTGCTCTTTGAAACATGATGTCTAAAATGAATAAAATGCATTGTTTTCACATACTTTTATTTATTTTAGAAGGTGTTCGAAGTGACCACCGTTTTTTCCAATACAATATTCAACACGTTTAGGTAACGATCTTACAATTACAAAACCAGCAAAGAGGTACAAACAACCATAGACACAATTTGACATGCCTGAACTTGTTGAATGTAACGGTGGTCACTTCGAACACCTACTAAAATAAATTAAAGTACGTGAAAACAATGCATTTTATTCATTTTAGACATCATGTTTCAAAGAGCCATTTACTGCTTAAGACCTACACAAACGATATCTAAATATAAATAGTATAAGTTTATTTTTTACAAAACAACCGGGTTCGCTTCCCGAGCTGAGTACAGGTTTTTTTAAAATGTATGAATGCAGTTTTTCTTCTTATTAAAATCGATGACATGGTTCCTAAGGACAGATCTTCGTATTTCTTATAGTTTCAGACTTTCCCATACTGACCGATTTAAATGAGACACCCTGTATTTTTCTAGTATTTATGTAGCCTATATTTTTCTCCGGATTTTTCTTAGCATTTTGGTAAAAACCGGATCAAAATCCGTTCAGTAGTTCTCGAGTTTATCGACTTCAAACAAACAAACAATTTTTTTTTAAACTATTTTATCGTGTTTCGTAAGTGATTTTAAGGCAACCTGTGTAATTTTCTTTTTATATCTTGCAATTACAGATTTTTTTATCCCTACGTTCTTATTATATGTATAGATTTCTTAATAAGTAAATGTTTTATGTACCTAAGTGATTCTTTGAAAAATAAAGTTTCTTTAACTAAACTTTTTAAACTATCATGGTCACTCACATCAGAATAATTATTATTAACGGGATTATTATTACCATGTCTTTGTTGCGTCAGTATTCGATATTTCAACACAGTTGCATGCGCCATGATCACCGCCGTAAGTACTGAAGTTATTGCGGGTGAGTGATTATGAGCAGACATCACGATCTACTCTATTCCTTAGTCGATTTTAGCGCTCGATACTCGTACCACTGTCTCCTAAGTCACTCTTCACTCGAACTTGTTCTCGCTACACACTACACTGACCGTATCAGATCGCGAAATGGACTTTTGTTATTTTTGCGGTCTTTACTAATGTAATGTAACACACAGCAAAAACATGGTAATAATCCCATTAATAATAATTATTCTTTAACCATAAATAAAATAGTTGAAGTAGTCACAAAGTAATAGTTATTTTATCCTTACCTCTATCATGCTGGGCCTTTTCGACGGCATTTTGTGCCAGCATTGTGTCATCAACTGCTCTATTGGCTCAGGACAACCCTCAATAAGATCTGGCCTGCGACCTGGAAACCGGTGGAACCATGGTTTAGGAACATAATAATGTGAAAATAACACACCTTTTAAAAAAAAATATATAAATTTTACCCAAACTTAATTGCGAACAAACATATTACAAATAAAGTAAATAAATAAAATCCACGTTGTCAATAGATGGCTCTTGATGAAAATTTGTATGTAGTAAGAACATGAGTTTGTGCAAATGATAGGCTATAAAAAAACAAGGAAATTTTATTCACAAGCTTAAGCGGGCGGGTGACGGCTCTTGATGAAAATTTGTATGTAGTAAGAACATGAAATTGTGCAAATGATAGGCTCTAAATGATGTTAGTAAACCTAATAATTATTTTGATTAGCATTCATTGATCCATTATATTCGCACAGGGAAGCGGGCGGGTGACCACTAGTATATTATACAACGTGTAACAAAAAGGTGTGGTCAAAATGATAAGATCTAAAGTGTATCCCATCTAGAACTTGTAGGTGTTGTTATTAAGACATAATTATTAACTTTAACTTGTCATGCAATGGTTAATGAAATATTTATATTTGTGAACTGATGCGCGTCAGGCGCGCATAAGCAAGCAGCCAGTGATCATAAATTTTAGTACACAGAGGTTACTAAACAACTAGGGCTGAGACTTGTTTGTTTTGATGTGACGTCACAATAGAAATATTACATTTAAAATTGCATAACACATTAAAGTTAATAATCATGGCTTAGTAACTCTGCATACAAGATCTAGATCGGATCCACATCGGATATTTTCAATTTGACCACACCTTTCTGTTACACGTTGTATATAATTATTATTTTAATCGATTTTGGAACAAAAAGTATGTATTCGTGGCAGGTGATACGGCCACCACCGGCTTCTGTCGCTTTCTTAATTTTAATTTAAATTTTAACGAAATGCCTTTAAAAACTCGAAGACGCCGATTTGTGAACTTAAACTGACGCCCAAGCAACTTTTACAAACACCGCTTGATGAAGATATTTTCAGAAGAAGCCACTAAGTGGCAATAACATATTTTTAGGGTTCCGTACCCAAAGGGTAAAATGGGACCCTATTACTAAGACTCCGCTCTCCGTCCGTCCGTCTGTCTGTCTGTCTGTCTGCCTGTCTGTCTGTATGTCCGTCTGTCATCAGGCTGTTGCTCATAAACCGTGATAGTTAGACAGTTGATATTTTCACAAATGATGTATTTCTGTTGCCGATATAACAATAAATACTTAAAAAACAGAATAAAATAAATATTTAAAGGGGCTCCCATACAATAAACGTGACTTTTTTAAATTGTTTTTGCTCGATATTGATAACGACAACAGGTAGACGCTTGAAATATTCACGGAATATTTAGTTATATATTCACTTTAAAAATAAACAATTAAATTAAAATAAAACAAATATTTAAGGGGGGCTCCCATACAACAAACATGATTTTTTTGCTCGATATTGATAACGGCAACAGGTAGACGCTTGAAATATTCACTGAATGTTGTTATTCACTTTAAAAACAAATAATAAAATTAAAATAAAATAAATATTTAAGTGGGGCTCTCATACAACAGACATGATTTTTTGCCGTTTTTATAGATAATGCTACGGAACCCTTCGTGCGCGAGTCCGACTCGCACTTGGCCGATTTTTTCCTTTTATCATTAGAAAAGGGTTAGCAACAGATTTTTTATAACTGATTCACTTTTACTCCTCCCCCAAGGCCTGGAGGCTTTTGATGTGTGTGTGTTGTGACTAGTGTCTTCGCAAGTTCTCTGCTATTAATCAGCACATTCTGTCCTCCATTATAAAGATTGTTAGAAGTGCAGAATGTATCTTGTCATTAAATTCTAATAAAGCATCTAGTTAATTATGAATCATTCTTCCACAAGGAATGATATATAAGTTACCAGGGGCCCGACCGCCTATGAAAGCAATATCAAAAGCTAAATGTTATAGCTTTCGATATTGCTTTCATAGGCGGCCCGAAACGACAAGATGGCGTCATAAACCACACACGAAGTCAAAGCGATCGATTAGGCGGTCGGGGGGCAGATACAATAAACATTTAACTGAAGTCACAATCACTTCAATACAATTTTATGGTTTTAGAGCAATAATTAAAACAGATACAATATAATCTTCCATGATAGCTATGTTATAAATCAAAGGCGCGCGGGCGCGAGAGGGGAGTCCGCCTTGAGCCAGCAGAACGGGTGTAACTTGTGTAAAGGCGGCCAAAACCCACCTGCGTCGTGTGATAGGAGATACCGTCCTTACTTTTGAGGAACTTGATACGGTGTTCTGTAAGATTGAGGCCGTCCTCAATTTGAGACCATTGTGCCCTCTGTCATCGGACCCAAATGACCTGGAGGCGTTGACCCCAGGACACTTTTTAATTGGACAACCCCTTAATGCGCTGGCGGAATATCCATTGACTGAAGTAAAATCCCATCGTTTGTCGCGTTACCAGCTATTGCAAAAGTTGTCCCAGAGTTTTTGGACACGCTGGTCGTTGGAGTATTTGCATATCTTACAGCAGCGCGTTAAGTGGACAGACAAGACCAATCCACCCAAGAATGGTGACCTTGTTTTAGTTAAGGATACCAACCTTCCACCTTTATTTTGGCGGCGGAGGCACATCGTTTAGTTAACCTTCGGCGCTGATGGAGTGCCACGTTTTGCTGAGGTCTTGGTTGGGGATTCGATCTTGAAGAGAGCGGTCACCACACTTTCCCGTTTATCCGTAGACTAGCGTGCCGTTGATGACGGTCCGGGACGGGGGGATGTTATAAATCAAAGGCGCGCGGGCACGAGGGGAGTCCGCCTTGAGCCAGCAGAGAGGTTGGTCGTTGACAGTGCGCTACGTGATGGTTTTGTGCTCCCGTTTTTATTACGTGTTTTGCATATAATTGTAAGACCAGGTGGTTTTGGTAGCCCAAGTAGGGTCTCCTAGTGGTAATAGTTTGGTGCGAGTGTCCCCAAAACCAAGAAGACCAAGCCCAAAGTTGGACTTTGTTCGGCGTGATCGATATAGGGGAGCGCTCCTCTTACCGCCGCTGTTTGGAAGCTGATGGAACAATTGCTGTAAGTGTTTTTTTATAAATAGTAAACATAGCCAAGATGCCATTCCCAGTGCCACGAATCGCGGACATAAGTACGCCCTGGCGTGATTGATGAGGTTAGGACGAAGACTTGGTTACTGTCTTACACACGCCGGCTGCGTACTGAACAGCTACGTATATTTAAAGTTTATTTGTTTCAACATAAACACATCCATAAAATGATAGCGCATAAAGTAGTAACAATATTTTATCATTCATAAGTCTGTATTACTCGATATACAAGGACTTCTTATTGAAATGTAAATTACAATTGTATGAGTATAAATGTCACTGCCAACTGGGTAAAATAGTCAATAAATGACACGGCCAGCCCTATGATTAAACAACTCCATTCAATTATACGTCTAGTTATGTAGTTATCCGCCAACGTGGCGCCGGCGCTAGCAAGGTGGCGTCAACAGCTGGTGTTATTTCATAGTAGCGAGTTTGTTGTCGTGAAAAAAAAAAGCAAAATAAGTTCCCAGTGTTATTGTTGATGGTGTTAGCTCGCCCAGATGACTTAAAACTTTAAAGCAATATTACTTCATATAAAATATATAACAATAGTAAACTATGACTTCAATTTTATGATCCATCAAATGAGTGTTTATCAATCACTATACAGACTGTATTTTTAAGTACCTATAGGAACTAATTGCTGTTCTTGTCTACATCCGGTTTGCTATATTATACTTAAATTTAACTAACCTGTGTGCACAGCCCACATAATTCTATATGCTGAACCACCTTCTTCAAAAGGTTTCCTCCTAGATAATACTTCCCAAAGTATTATACCCCATGAAAACACATCACACTTCTCTGTGTATGTAGAACCTTCAAAAACCTGGAAAACAAAAATAATAAACATAAGTTATTTTATACAATATTTAAACAGAAACCAAGTAACATAAGTTAACACATCAATGGTAGTAAAGGTGATAATTTATTATTGTCGAAGTATTGCAAACATCCAGCGTTCGAAATTATCAAGATAATAACAGGTTTATAGAAATTTGTTCATAACAAAATTTGAGTAAAGTTATACAGGGTGTTCAGCAGATCGTTGAACATACGAAAATGGGGGGTAGGTAGGGTCATCTCCTAGCCATTCAGGCATTTAAAAAAAATCCTGGTCATAAAAATCTTTTGCTAGGATTTTTTATTTGATTTTTTGAAATTTCGCCACTGTCATACTTCTAAACCCCTATAACTTTTTCTTTTTTATAGCTAGACCCAATTTTTTTTCTTTATTGAAATCTTAGGGGACGGCAGGTTCTAAAAAATTGGTATTTATTACAGGTTATTGCACTAAAAACAAAGTTGTGGTCTCCCAAACCTAAAAAAAAAGTTGTAAAAAAATTTAACGCTGAACTTTGCATTGCATTTAAAAAAGTAAAGGTGATAGAAGGCTTCAGATTTTTTTTAAACATCTCTAAATCTGTAGGCTGTAGCTGTAGGCATCTGTAGGCTTTCTAAAACAATTAATAACTCCGGTTAGGAAAATGATATCGAAACAAATAACATACCATTAGAAAGCCTTCACTTTAGATGTTTAAAAAAAAGCTAAAGCTTTCCATCACATTTACTTTTTTTTTAAATGCAACGCAAAGTTGAGCGTTAAATTTTATTTCAACTTTGTTTTTAGGTTTGGGAGACCACAACTATGATTTTAGCAATAACCTGTAACAAATACCAATATTTTTAGGACCTACCATCTCCTAAGATTCCAATAAAGAAAAAAAATTGGGCCTAGCTATAAAAAAGAAAAACTTATAGGGGTTTAGAGATACGACAGTGGCGAAATTTCAAAAAATCAAATAAAAAATCCTATAAAAAGATTTTTATGATCAGGATTTTTTTTAATGCCTGAATGCTTAGGTAATGACCCTACCTACCCCCCATTTTCATATGTTCAACGATCTGCCGAACATCCTGTATAATAACAAGAATAATACTAATTGTGAGCATTGCTTTATTGGGACCGGTCAATCATCACGGACAGGACTATTGCTGCCAATAAGCCTGATATCGTGGTGGTAGACGGGTCTCAACGTCGGGCGGTGCTCGTTGATATCATTATCCCGCATGACAAGAACCTCGTGAAAGCTGAGAAGGACAAACTCAGCAAGTACCTTGACTTGCTTTGGCAAATAATAATAATATTAATACTTTTAATTATAACCATAATCATAAGTATAGCTTGCCTAATTCATAGCTGATCTTTCAATATTTGTAAAAATATTAAGATCAGATGTTGATGACGTAGTTGTGATTTGAAATTATTTTATTACTTTGACAATCTAAGCAGTACCTACTGGGGTCTTAAAATCTTTAGCAAAATGCGCAGAGACACTCACGCACATGCTTATGAGTGAGGTATTAGAGCTTCGTCATTTGAATACAGTTAACTGAAGCAAGGGCAATATATTGTTATTATAAATTGATGATTAACTAACATCAACTGACAATATATTATATAAGCCTATAAGTGGAAACATTTTCCATGAAAGGGATGGTCTATTAGAGGTTATAATAACAGAAAATTTATATCGAAACTATAAAATGTCATTGAGAAAGGTCATGGGTTCCAGATCCAGTACAACCTGAGGCTAATCTTTTTCTATCAAGCTCTACTTTTGCAATATGTAAATGTGAAATGATTTTAGTTCTTTTGTGTTTGTAAATTGTAAAGTAATAATATATATTTTTTGATAGTAATGTAACATTTTTTATCTAACATACTGCACTATCACATGCACAGTTTTCCTGGCAAAACATTGTTTGCACAGAAGATAACTAAAATTTCTTCAACAGTTATAGTCAATATACTAAGACCATTCAGACATTAGAACTCACTAGCTGTGCTCGCGACTTCGTCCCCGTGGAATAGTGACTTTTGGCAGCATTTTTAATTTTTTAGGGTCTTGTTCCCGTTTTTGCAACACTTTTCACTGATGCTTCGCTCCTATTGGTTGCAGCATGATGTTATATAGCCTAAAGCCTTCCTCGATAATTGGAATACAAAAATAGTTTTTCAATTCGAACCAGTCGTTCCTGAGATTAGCACATTCAAACAAACAAACTCTTCAGCTTTATAATATTAATATATATATAGTTAAAACAGTGTCAATTTGATGGTCTTATTGCTATAAAGCGATTACTTCAAGACAACCAGTGGTAAGTATGTAAAAAATGACAATAGACACGGAATATAATTTTTTTACTAAAAAAAGAGTGCTATTAGACGCTTACGCCTAATAGCACCTCCTAATTATAATAATAGTGTAATCCTTAAATTTGAAATCAGTTTTAATCTTTATGGTTAAGATTAAGGGCACTGGTGACTTGTACTATAGGTTTCGTAAGCCCACTTCAGGCACCAGTCTCTCACAATGTAACGGCGGCTGACCTAACATCAATGTACCCTAATTAAGTATCATGTAAGCCAACATTGTGAAGAGATAATAAACGATTTTATTTATTTATTAAGGTTTAACCCATTTAGCCCGAACAGGCAATTGTGTGTTGTTGTAAATGAAAACCTTGTCGGGGTAAGTGGGTTTATAAAATGAAACTTTAGTTATATCATGATAATTTATGGATTACTTTGAAATTAAAGTATCCTTACCTCAGGGGCCATCCACGCTGCACTGCCTTTATTATTGGTCATGTATGTGGCTTTATCAGCTGCAGTTCCAAAATCACATATTTTAAGCCGTTGCCCTCCCGATACCAAAAGCAAATTTGGTGGTTTTAGATCCCTGTGTATAAGTGGTTTAGGTTTCATTGCATGAAGATATGCTACACCCTGAAAAATTTAGTCAGGATGTTATTAACACTTGTTTTTATTATGAATTATCTTAAATGAATGTTGTCAATAAACTGAACGATGTCGCGATTAAATAAATGTCATGATATTCAAGAGCTTATAGCTTATATTGTATAGCTTTATTGCTATAACAACTTGTAAATATGATAAAATTGTTGGAAATGTTACCTCAGCACACTGTCTTGCCCAACTCATGGCGTGAGCTGCAGTGTATTTAGGCTTCGGACGATTGTGCAGGACGTTGTACAATGAACCACCTTCAGCGTACTCCATAACAAGGCACACGTGAGCGCCATTTGTGCATGCTCCATACAACCTCACTATGTTGGGGTGCGAAACACGAGAGAGCTGACGCACTTCTATTGCGAACTCCCGTTTCTCAGCCTCAGAATTGATATGCTTCACAGCTACGAACGTGTCCCGCCATAATCCTTTCCAAACTACTCCAAAGGCGCCTTTCCCAACCACCTGTTTACACAATCGATGACTCAGTGATATTCCAAATAACAGAATGTAAAAGGAAATGAAGAATTGTTATTATAATTACCGATAGTTCTTGTATTTCACTGTAATCAATCTCCTCCACAAATGTCTGCTGAACGGGTGAGTCGTGCACATTGGAAGCCATGAGTACACTTAATATCACATTATCAAAATGACTAGCAAGGATTTAAGTAACGTTTTAATACAATACCGAACTTGTACTAAGAAATAAAAATAGTTGGCTAAATCAATTTTCTCGGTATTGTTTGGCAGAAAAAAGCAACTGTGACATGACCGCCATCTTTTTGTTTTCTTCTCGTATGAAAGGTAGGCATGGGAATCTAACCCATACAGAATAATTTTTAATAATTTAATTCGTCTTAGTGATGATGATAATGAAATAATGAATGATGAATGTTTCTGTACAGTAAAGGTATGGAAAATTACTGAGAATTCTATGAACTTTTGAAAGTATTCGAAAAGTGTTGTGCAAAACGGCCCTAACACCAAACGAAGTCGGCTATTAGATCTTATGTCAATCCCATACATTTTATTCTTTTCGAACTTCGCTATCGTTTTCTTAATGTTACTTTGGCTAAAGGCCTGTTTTCACTTTGATTAGTGCGAGTTCAGGTGATTAGTAACACAGTCACTTGACAAAATTGGACACTTCTTGCACTACACACCTGCACTAAACACTCGCAATTACTAATCACCTGCACTCGCACTAATCAAAGTGAAAACAGGCCTTAAGCCTACAGCTTGGAACAGTGCGAGTCCTAATTTAAGCTATCGGCTTCACCATACTCGACATCAAGCTCAGACGCCCCGGAGCCGGAGAATATAGTAAGAGAGTGCAACACCCTGGCCTGAAGCTGACCCTTGAATCCTCCTTTATCGGTCACAATCTTAGAATAATAACTAAAGCTATCCTGAGGTTAAAATACTCACAATCACAAAACGGCGGCTTGAGAAACCACAACGTTTCTGTAGGCCCATAAACCCTACGAAGCGCTGTCGAAGGCGCTGTCCATCGCTGCTGTTAAGCCCAACAGAAGTTTGTTTGTAAATTATTATGGTTCATTTCTGGATCTACGTTGTGATTTTATGTAGCATTTTAAAAACTGCAAGTCTGTCAATAACTTTGTATTTTAGGGAGGTTAAAATTAGGTCTATTCAGGTTCGTCAAGTATGTACTCTTAATGGTGTGGGAATTTCTTTAACGTTATTATTTCTTGTATTTCTGATCTCAACCCGCACTGATTTTGGTATGTAAAGTGTAACAAATAACTATTTAAATAAATCTAAGTATTAATTTATTACATTAAACTAATAAATATATTATACAGAGTACAATGACATGTTCAATACAGTACAAGCAAATACTAAAATGCCCCATTATTATTGAGTTCGACGATTGCGTCTATTGTTTAAAGATGTCGCACTATATAAACTGCGTAAATCCGCATTTTCCAATTCTTCTAGAAGCAATTGAGCTTCCCTACATTTGAATGTTATGGCTAATTCTCTTGGCGTTTTGTTCTTGTGATTGAGCATATAAAGATTAGCACCCAAGACAACGAGGATGCGTATGAGATTGCAGTTGTTACTCATGGCGGCAAAGTGGAGAGCTTGCCTTCCACCGGGCGCCTCTGGGTCGTTTACAATAGCCCCCTTTTCGACAAGTAGTTGCATAATGGCAGCATCCTCGTTAGTAGGTATCGACATCATTACAAACTCTACAAAAAAAGATTGGTTAAGATTGGACTCGGTTCAGTCTCGGACGGAAGTACCTTCATTATGGGTCTATAAACTGTAAGTAAGTAATTGTAAATAGTTTATAAGTTATAACTGTCCCACTGTTGGGCAAAGGCCTCCATCATTGAAATCACGTCATTACTACAATTTTTGGGAAATGGCTTAATGATTACGCTTGCCAAATGCGGGTTGGTAATCACAAACCCGAGCTAATTATTATTAATAATAATATGCACTAGTAATAAAAGCCTGTAGTGTCCCACTGCAGGGCAAAGGCCTCTTCCCCTACCCTCTTTCCATCGTGTTCTATCTTGAGCAACAAGTGACAAATCTTTTAGACGAAAAATCAGAAACGCTTTTTCTGACCTGGGTATTGAACCCGGGACCTTCGGGTATCCGGCCGAGCGCTCTGTCACTCGGCCACCGAGGCGTTATCAAACCAACACTGTATTTAACACCATATTATTAACTGCCACCCTCTTTTTTGTTTTAATCTAAGACTGCCATTGATTTTATTGAGATACTTCCGGTTGTTGTCAAGGTAACATTTCCAATTTAACTTTTCTATTCCCTCCTCATTAGTATCTTATGATTAAAAGCGAGGAGACAAAATAACCTGCTGATTATTAACTTACGTATAAATAATCCTGTGTCCATTGGCGAACTGCGTGTTATTATTTTTGCTCCGTATTCGAATAGAAGCTTGGCAACATTTAGTGATGGCCTGTAAAATAAGTACCTATGTCTAATTTAATATTATTAGAATGCAGCTTAGTTCTAGGTATCTAACCTAGAGGGCCAACTCCTTGAACCATTGAATAAAAAAAATAACTTTAATACAAAGGTACTTAAGTATAACTTATATTAACACTTTGACTGTCTCAAGGCACATTTCAATACATTTGACGGGTCTGATATGTAGTAATGTAGTTTCGAATGCCGTCGTTGCGACGCACGCTGTTGCGAAAAACATTTCAAGTGGTACGCCCTTGCGAAAAGCCGTGTTGTATCGAAAATCGCTAAATAGAATGACGGACTCGCGAGCACGCTGTCACGAAATCCCTTTCTGAAGTGGTACGCTAGATAGTTACGATATCGAAACCCATTGTTGCGATTAGAGTGCCTATATTATTCAAATCTATCGTATGGTAATCGACCTCGATGATTACTAAAAACTACCTAGGTATACCTACATTAACTAGAAATAAAACTTAGACTGTGTTGCTTAGACTACAAGGCTACGATTAATACCTATTAGTCATGTAATTATTATGATCTGTATAATAGCTAGCACCAATAGTGCACTTTGTTTACATTATTGTTTTAACTTAACCTATCCAACAGCACAAAATACCCAATAGATTACGTAAGTTTTTGAATTTTATTTTTTTACGCTCCCCCTTCCGTTTGGCCCTCGCTACGCTGCGCTTCGCTCGGAAAAAAAATCAACTTAACCTATCCAACAGCACAGAATACCCAACAGATTAAGAAACTCAGATTATCAAACACGTGTAAAAAAAAACCAAGCATCTCCGGGGGTGTCGATTAAAAGGGGTAACCAACCCCAATAAAAACCAATCCTTATCAATTCCTAATTCCTGCTGCCGATTACTAAAGCCAACCCCAGGATAATTTTATCCCGATATTCCTACGGGAACGGGAACTACGCGGGTGAAATCGCGAGCGGCCGCTAGATAATAATAAAATCTTCAGTGTTTGAGTTAAGTTTCATCAAAGAGACAGCGCCGTCGTCATGCCAAGGTTGTCCTTAATATTGTTGATGGTGGCGACGCGAGCGAGCATCTATGGAACAATTTGATCGCTCCCGTAGCTCTAAAGGCGCATACCGTCAAATGAAGCGCGTTCCGATTCCGACCTAGGTGGTCCTTCGCTTGTATATCTATACCTGATCTAAATATCAACTATATATATATGGGTACAGTGCCCCACGAAGGGTGTACAGTACAGTCTACAGCGATATGTCAAGTTTACTCGCCTCCTCATTTAAGAAAGGGACAGCGCCGGCGTCGTCTATGACAAGGTTTTCATTAACGTTAGTGGCGACGCCAGCCTCTTTGAGCAATATGGTCGCTCTGTAGCTATCGGCGCATACGGCCAAATGGAGAGTGTTAAGACCACGAAGCAAATTTAAGATCCGGTGGTCTTTACCTCATTCTGATCTAAATATCAACCAAATATACATCCTTGTACTACAAAACAGTGCTTAAAGTTAAACAATAGCTAAATACGTGTTTAAAATAAATGTGTCTGTCTAAAAATATTAGCTAAAAAGTGACAGCATCTGTTTTAAGCATTGTCTAACTGTAGCCATCGTTTTGTAGTAAAGCAGCTCGTGGGCATTTCTTTAAGAATGTGCATATTGCCTCATGTTAGGAGATTGCATAAAAGTTGTGACAAAACGCATTCTTTGAGTGAATTTTACATTGCTGCAAACATAGGTACCCTTAAAGAAGCTGTACAAGGGAATTATGTAAGTCTTTTACTTTTTAACTGACAAGCGTTTAAAATTTTATTTTTAAATGAATTTGCCAAAAAAACCAAAATAATCAAGATACAAAAACACGGTTTAAATAAACACACGTTTTTCTTTATATTTTAATCAGTCTTGAACACAATATCTTACTTATTAGGTACCTATTAAACAATGTAATAAACGTTTAAGAAACAACTTAATGAAGTTCTTGGTAAGCGGTAAAAATAGCTATAAATATACACTTAAATATTGATCTTATGATTTTGCTTTAGGCAAAGGTTAATTCTTCATTTTACCTGTTATCTATCGATAAAATGAACAAAGTAAGCATCCAACTGATGATAGTTGGATGCTTACTTCCAATTGCTACCACAACGTCTTGGGCGTTTTAGTTTTTTGTTTCTTTTATATTGATTTTTGTTAATTTTATCAACTATCAATCGGAATATTAACATCTATAAGTTCTTGTCCTCGTTTCAGTAATAGTTTCCTTTAGTAGTATTTAGTGAAATTTTCTCTCCATTTTTCCTTTGTAACTTTTTAGCTTTGGTGTTAAATATTTAATACTTAAAATTTTCTTACTTTCTCTTCTTTTCAAGTACCTCTACCGTTCCTTCTCATTTTCTCGAGCGTATTTTTCTCTCCGAGCTAAGTTAGCCTTCTCTAGTATCTCTCATTTTGTTCGCCGCATTGTGGAATTCCTGTCAAAAAATATCAAATTAGTTTAAAATTTTCGCGACTAAAACCATTGAAATAAAAGATTTCATACGGATTTTAATCGCGAATTTGGTTATTACGATCTGTGATTTTCCGATTTTTTTACATACTTTACCTAAAAATGGATCTTATAACAACTTAAATAAACGTATCAGATAAAAAAATAATATCTACTTACCACAAAAATGGAAAATGGTGATTAGACTATATTTTGACAAAAGCACTACGATGACGAGAGATTTTAATATGGCGCCAAAAATTCCGGTCTTTGATGCGCAAACTTTGTTAAGGAAGTTAAGACGAATATTTTTTAAACGGTAATTATAAAGTTATCCGAGGACATTTTAAGCGCATCAATTCTTTATAATTTATGTTATTTTTGTAAAACAATTCGTGTATGTATACTGTCTGTGTAAACTATCCCTATGTAAGAATATTGAACTATAATTACATTCTTTAAAAGGGATTTAGCTATATTGAATAAAAACTTATTGAAAATGTAAAATGGGACATTATTGGTAATTAAAATCTGGATGCTTGGAAACAAATTTCTCTAAATTCAATCAACAAAATATGGTTTCTAATAGTCAAGTTTAGATCTGTAATACTTATATTCATAAGATACTATTATCAAAAGGAAAATATTTGCACTGTAGAAGACTCTTTAACATCCGCCGCGTAATATGCACATTCTTAAAAAAAATGCCCTCGTGTCCCACGAAGGGTGTACAGTCTACAGCGATATGTCAAGTTTACTCGCCTCCTCATCAAAGAAAGGGACAGCGCCGTCATGCCAAGGTTGTCTTTAACGTTAGTGGCGACGCCAGCCTCTATTAGCAATATGATCGCTCTGTGGCTATCGGCGCATACCGCGAAATGGAGCGCGTTCCGACCCAGGTGGTCCATCGCTTGTATATCTGCACCTGAGCTAAATATAAACTATATAGACAGTGTCCCACAAAGTGTGTACCATAGCGCTTTAGTTGCCATTTGATTATTAACGAAAATTTGATTTTCTTATAATTTTTTTTAACTCGCCTTTCGTTTTCCACGAAGAGGCGCTGCTTCAGTGCCACACATTTTAGATTTAGTTTTTAACGTGATCAAATGGCAAATAAAACTTGCACTTTATAGGCAACCTGATGGTGACATTTACGAGGAGCTTTTCCATTACTACATCATCATCATCATCATCTCAGCCAAAAGACGTCCACTGTTGGACAAAGGCCTCCCCCAAGGATCTCCATAAAGACCGGTTTTGTGCTGCTCGCATCCAGCGGCTTCCCGACCTTCACCAGATCGTCGGTCCACCTTGTTGGAGGCCTGCCCATATATTACCTACATATTGTCACTTATTCTTTTTAGTTGCTCAAAGCAACATATTGTGTTAGAGGACACTAACGTATTGATTTAACTCCCATGGGAGTTAAATTTTAATTACCCGTGGTTCAATGGCACTAGGGATTTTTCCCTGGACTTCTGACTGTATCGATAGAAAATGAAAACCATCAGTTATACACAAAGTTTACTCAATCAAATTATATAATTCCATCCTAAGGAACAAAACGTACTCATACTAGAACCAATATTGAAAATGATGAATTCATGGAATTATTCCCCAGAGATACACTTTCGGTTTGAACACCTAAATAGAAATGTTTTTTAGATGAAAAAAAACTAAATATTAATATTTTTAGTGCACCAGATTTAATATTTCCAACATAAAGTACCAGGCTACCATAACTATGCAGGAGATTGCATATTCATATAAAATAATAATGTAGTCTTATAAATACATATATGTATAGCAAATATTATAATGATATGGTAGCCTGGAACTTTATGTTGGAAATATTAAATGTAGTGCTTCTCATAACATTTCTAATGAGTATCCAACTGATATTTCAATAGTAATTAAATCCATGAGTGTATCGGTTATGAATTCATCATTTATAATATTGGTTCTAGTATGTGTATGTTTTGTTCCTTGGGATGGAATTATTTTATTTGATTGAGTAAACTTTGTGTGTAACTGATGGTTTTCATTTTCTATCGATACAGTCAGAACAATCCCTAGTGCCATGGAACCACGGGTAATTAAAATTACCCATGGACCCGGTAATGGGTCGACCCACCGGGACTACGAGTAATGACTGCATAATTTATATTCAGTGATATTTTATGATGCATGTTACATAAAACATGAAAATGTTTACCTCAGAATAATCTCTATCATTTTGTCGTTCCCGGTTTCAGCAGCTACAAGTAACTCGTTGTCTTGGTGAAGAAATTCCACAGCTGTTTTTCTTAACAAATCGTCGTGCTTCTCATAAGAAGGTACAGTGCTTTCAGAACAAAAGCTTAAGGACCTCGGAGACGTCGGGTAGGACGGTAGGTGGGCATCCAAGGAATCTTCCGAGATTTCTAAATTATAAACCATTTCTTAAATTATACATTATCTTATCAAAAATACTGTCTTATCAATTTTCGTAGCAATCAAACATATCAAGTAAAATGGAATTTGGTAATGTATGTAGGTACGATGCGAAAGCGCTCAATCATGCTTAAAAACATATAAATTAACCAACAAAAATAAAATTATAAAAAAGGAAAATAAAAGAAAACTAAATAGTCAGCAGTATAATTACGATCATAACAAATTGAGGTAGAAGGTAAGGTGTACAAATATAAATGAATTAATCGTCCTTTTGATTTTCTTCATCCGAAGAACATTCCTGCGTTGGACAAAGGTAGTTCTTTGAAGTCGATGGAAATGTCAAGAATTGTTCGCCTTCTACAATGGTTTCCATTTTTGGTACAGTTTTTAAGAGAGACAATCTCTTTTTACTCGATAATAACGTGCTTTCTATTTCTAACGCTGCATCTTTGTTCCGAAGATACGCAAGTACTATGGATTCGTTGTCAAGCTCACTATCAACCAATGCAATTTCATTATCGCTTTGAAGGTTTATGTCTATCATTTGAACTTCCTCTTTAGATTCAGATGTTTTCAAGTTTTGTGGTGGTATTGAAGTGTCTCTACTCGTAGATGGCAATTCAGTAGGCTTAATATAGGTATTGAAATATTTTCTTAACACTGATTCTTTAAATTCGGTTGTGCCGTTAACAAGCAACTCCTTCGAACTAGGACTGCTGAGAGTGCTGGAGTCCACGATGACGAATACCGGCTCTTTGTCGATACCACCGATCTCAGCTGGTTGTTTGCTAATTGAGTATCGAATTGCGACGTCATCTTCACTGGAAAGAACATACGACTTAATGGCTTTGAAGAACTTTCTCACGGTGCACGTAAGGTTGGACATCTCTTGGAGTTCTCTGCAACTAATGAAACAGATTGGGTTGTACGTTCTGCCAACAAAGGGGTACTCGAGGAGCGTTTGATCACAATATACCTGCTATACGTAGCTGTATGCGACTCACGTTCTCTGTCAAGTTCCAAATGAACTCTCATTAAATGAACTATATGATTTGGTAGAACTTGATCGGAGTAGAAGTACCACATTACAGATTGGATGAGGTCTTTGCCCAAACGGGTCACAAACAGTTTTGCGTAGGTTAAAAACCAAAAAAAAGATTCATACGTCGTTTGACCCGGAGTCTGGACATCGTGATTTGTTTCAGTGGTTTCTGCTACTACTTCCTCTATTACGGAAATGTTATCAGGACTGCTTTCACTTATTAAACTATTGTTGGGTTTCTCCTCATTCATATTAACTTATGATTACCCTTTTTACTTAAATATTACAGTTATATCCAATTCAATTTCTTGTTTGATGGCGCTCACGATCGTTGATTAATTTCATTTTGACAAATGACATTAGAGGAATTTCAAAACTATTTTACTTTTAATTTGATTTTATTAGGTACCTGTTTGAAAAGAAAATTTTATTTACGTGTGAGAGTAGTGAAATAAAACACAAAAATGTATAATATAATACTAATTTAATACATCAGTTTATGTACCATTTACACATAAATCTATTTCTAGGTATATCTATTAATAAAGGTGAAGTTTCACTTCACATAAAACTATTAATAGGTAGGTATTTGGTAAAACTAGGACATAATTATCTATCTAGAATTTGATTATACTTTACCATGTATGAATTTAAACAGATATGCTGAAAACTGAGGTAGGAAAAATCGATTTGTAAGTATTATAAATAAATATAGTATGTAGACCCGTTACGTTTAATAGTCTAATTTTGCGGAATAATTAATCTCAATGGATAAAATTCCTTTAGGCCTTTTTCAAACATGACAAAGTAGATGAAAACATACTACACAGTGGCGCAACTTAATGACCTATCTTATTATTTCTATGTTTCTAATTTGGTAGGTAGGTATCCGCTACACACTGCGAATTAAATGCGCGACAATCTTCCACCCCAAAATGTTGCCATCAAGGCGTCCAGGCGACAGTTGCAGTCCTACGGAGTGTGAATTTCTCCAAGGTCTTAGTCATTTGTGCGGTGCAGGATGGTTCGATTGGACGCCACCATTTCAGTGTCAAATTACAATATAAGCCGCCGATATACGGGAACGTCCTGTTCCTGAATCCTTGGCGCGGAACGGAGCAGCTCCGCTAACGTGTACAGGTCATCTCTGGGCCGATAGTTATTCTGGTGCATCATGCCGTCAGACCGTTTCCTGGCTACCATGAACCTCTTCATCTTGTTGGCGTATTGCCTCTTGCGGCGGGCTTCTTCGTACCTTTGGGCGAGTTCGGATGGGTCCACTTGGTACATGTCGGGGTAGCCTCGAGCTAATGCCATACGATTTTGTTCCGAGAAGTATGAGTGATGGGGGTAGTCGCGTTCATCGGGTCCAACGACGACGGGCTCGTTGTACCAGATGTCGCCGTTCTCGTCAACTTCAGGTTGATCTTCTTCAGCTCCGTTCATTCTTCCGTAGTATCGATCGGCAGCCCACTGGTTGTTGTACTCCTGTTTCCTTCGCTCCTGTGCTTCCCATAGGTTGAGGAGAGCTCTAACATCAGCAGCGCTCAGTCCGGAGTCACGCTTGCGTCGCTCAGATATCGGCCTAAAAAAAATCGTAAATAAATACCTAATATGGCAAAGGACAGAACACTTGAGAAAATCAAATTACAAAATTGTACCTGAAGTTCTTCTTGCTGCCACCAGAGTTTTTGGTGGCGGTTTTGGCGGAGGCAGCCGCCCCACCAACTTTGGTTCCACTGCCGCGTTTTCGGCGATGAGCATCGTGCTCTTGAGCGACTGAGTCTACCGGTGAGAGGGCGTCGTGATCTTCAGGCCTGATGACAATAGAAGAAATAATGTTAATTATTAAGAGCTGTAGAAAGGAGACTGTTAAAAAAATGTTAATATACTTACTTCAGGTTCTTTTTGCCCGAGCCAGACTTGGTAGCTACTTTAGTAGCTGCACCGGCGCCCCCCACTTTGGTGCCACTCCCGCGTTTGCGTCGCCGCGACTCGTAGCCGGGCGACAAGCCCTCCATGGCCGGAGGCTCGCCGTACAACTCGGGTCTCATGATGAGATTGTCGAGTTCCCCAGTCGACTGCGGCGAGTCGAAGCGCTGGTCTACTCCCTGTTCGTAACCCTCAGCATTGCCTGCAACGTTAGTACATAGTTTCAGGTTGGAGAGTTTATTTTTAAAAACATAAAAACTTACAAATATTCTGAAGCTCTAAGCACTTCCTACTTTATTTTATATAACTGGTTTAAGTGCCAGCATATAGGTATTTAAGACGGCAGGTTATGTAAACTGTAGAAAAGTTTTGACTCCTCTCAGAACTGAGAAAAATAAGGCATTATATTGTTTCGTTCGTCGACAAAGGAGACCGTTGCGTACTTAATGAAGGCCCTAAAGGGTAAAAGTTACCAACCTTCCTCGCTGAGAGCTAACGGGTACGGTTCCAAATCATTCTTGTCGCTCTTATTCAGGAACAGGGATTGGGTGTCGTCTTTTGTTTGGTCCCAATTTTCTGGTAATTCACCAATTGGGCCTCCATCTAAAATATGAGCGCAAAACTATTTTCTTAACAAAAATGTGAGTTCAAATATTTATAGTGCCGATAGTTTTGAAATCGGACCTCTTTAAAAATATGGTAGCCTGTATTAACTATATAATTAATTATTACATGTTATACAAATATAACATTCTGCCATATATGTATTTACTATGTGTTAAGGGCGTATTGATTGCAAGACTGATTTTCAATCGTATCGAAAGTATTTATAAATCGATATGCTATAAAGTGACTAAATTTAAGCTTCGAAATGTGAAAGGTCATAACGACATCCGCTAACGAGCAAAAGTGATCTACGCAGCAACTAACAGCGAGGATGGAACACCTGTTGCTAAATATAGAACGGAGCCCGCGCCGGCCTGCAGATCGATAGACACATCAAAACAACCAAACATTTCAAAAAATTTAGTAAAAAATCAAAAAAGGTTTTACACCACAGCAGAACAACCACAACAGTAAAAAGAAAAAAAAGAAAGAACAGTAAAAAGTATTTAGTTGATAATTAATTAAAACCTACCTTTGTTATTCGATGGCGTTGGCACCGCATCGCAAACAAATAGAACCGCGATAAACGCGGTTGAAGTTAATATTATCATAATTTAAGGACTCTCAGAATCGGTTATGGGCAAACCAACAGAATTGGACAGGATCTCAGGAGCTATACCGGATGCTAGTGTGTGGCACGCAGCGAGCGAGTGTCGTCCGTCTGAGCACAAGCTGTAGAGAAAACCCATTGCTCCTGTCGATAATTTCGCGACATGCGCAGTGGTCAGCCCAGGGACGTACTCTATTAATCAGAGCGTCACGTTTTTAATATATTGACGTGCGCATAATATGATTGAACCTCAGAACAATATAGCTTTAGTCGTTTTTCTGAGGATTGAACGATGTTACTCTTGTTATGCTTTGCTGTAGCTTTTCTGACAATGCTTTTGAGTAATGTAGAGCTTACGTATTAAAAAAATTTACTGTGTAAGTTGGGATGGTGTACCGTTATATCTACGCAGCTTCATGGGTGTACCTAAATTATGTAATTTTGTACCGTTAGGACACTTAATGGCTCCGCACACTGGACGACTTGTCGCTGCGTCTAGTCGCCGCGTCTAGTCGCGTTGCGACAGTAAATGCCATCGCACACTGGACGACTTGTCGCTGCGTCTAGTCGTCGCGTGTAGTCGCGACGTGCATGCGCAATATATACTAAGTTCAAAGTCTTTGAGGAAATTTGGCTGTTTGTGGGAGTCTGACGTGCAGTCATGTGTAAAAGTACGGAAAGTAACACCTGATGTCATTCATTAACCATTGATTTTTATGAAACATCATCGTCATAAAATCTTACCCTTCTTCTTCTTTTTCCTGCCCTGGTCCCATTTCTTTTGAGGTCGGCGCAAAATGTCGTTTTCATCCACTTTCATTTTTGCTCATCATCAGCTCATTCCATGTCCCCACTCCTATGAGTGGATAGGGAGAACAGGCCATAAACCACCACGCGGGCCCAGTGCGGATTGGTGGTCGTTAACGACTGCTAATGTAACCGGGACCAACGGCTTTACGTGCCTTCTGAAGCACGGAGGAGCTCAAGATGATACATTTTTGGTCACCCATCCGATGACCGGCCTTGGCGAAAGTTGATTAACCTCAGCACTCACAGACCGGGCGCGTTAACGACTGCGCCATCTAGCTCCTCATTTTTGCTCAGGATATTGCAAAGTATTTACGGCCGGCCGCCTGTCTGACACCAACATTGGGAATTCTAGTAGTGGTTTACCCGCCACCGCGCGGGTGGCCCAGGGTGCTTTTCGATATGCACGGGGTCTTAAATTCCCTTAGTCGCCTTTTACGATACCAGCGGCCACGGGAAGAGATGGGTTGGTGGGTGCTATTCTTTGCGTCCGACACCACACGAAACAATAAGATCTATAATCATAAGTTGTGTGTGTGATCTGATGACTACTACTCTACCCAATATACTCGTCATAAGCTTTTCGATCTGTAACACATCAGACACACAGATATTTGGTCTGTGGTTGGTTACATCACTTTGCATTTGTACTCTCGCCTCGCGTGATGCCATTCGATCAAAAACCTCTGACGGTGTTTCGTTTCACACGACTTGAGGAACCCTTTAAGTTTCTCGCCACCCCTATATACCGCCGCCGCCGGAATACTAGCGTTGTTGCGACACGCCGCGTCCGCAACAACACAAGCTGAGGCGAGGTCATGATTTACAATAATTTGTCTTGGTGTGTTAGTTTATCGCATGAGACAATCAGCAAAGCTATCCAAAAAAGCTCTCGCCTCGCCTATTTCATCAAAGTCCATTCATTGTCCCCAGCCACGTTGTCTATACTCACTAACTCTGTGCATGATAGATAACACTTAATCTTACGGTTTCAATTCAACTGTCTCCTATAGCTACAGCAAACGGTTAATATCACGTTATCATTTTCTATTGGCCTTGTTACCCAGTACCTCTCTGGCTGCTGACGTCTGAGGCTGCTAAGCTAAACAAGCCCTTCATAAAAGATGTCTTATTGTGTGGAAGGAGAGGCGAGACGGCGCGCGGCGGAGGAGGCGTCGGCACTTATTAATTACGTTACATTAAACATGTTACGAATTTTTTTTGACAGATTGCGTTGAAGGACGTCTCCGTGCCGGGAGGCAACTCCTGAATTTCTTGATTTGATTGTGGCAATCTGGTAAACTGCGAATTTTAACCTAAGATGACTTGATACCTATTTAACGAGTTTGAGATTAAGTTTAGCTAGATCTCTTTATGAGTAACCTAACCATTATTTTGCATATTATGTAGGAACGACTCAGATATGCTATATCAATCAATTACCTAGTTACTAGGTACACGCGCCTGCAACCTAAGTACCACAAACTGTCAAATTTCCTAAACAGACTTTGGACTTTATGCCCTAATGATATTGTTGAAAATTAATATCACTTTCATATATATCAGATAGAACCAATTAAATTTATAGTTACTAAATTGTGACATATTATTATAACATAACTAACTACATTAAAGAAAAAATTAATTATGATAACTAAAGACAAAATAAAACCTATAAATAAAAAATGTCCTCCAGCTGTGGGCTCATGGGAACGGTTCCAAGAATGCTGGCAACATTACCTCTTTGGATTGCCAAGCTAATACGTTGGCAGAGGTAGCTGCCAGCCTTCTTGTCACCGGAGGCTTCAATAAGGCGAGCACTCAACTCTTTAACAAGCTGCTTGGCCTCCGGCCCCCATGGACCCAATGTCTCCACCGCAAACGGAACAAATAAATAATTTGGACCCAAGTAAAAAAATAATTTGCATTTGTTGAAAATGTACTTATTGAAGACAATTGACAGTGTTGGATAGGTTGTTGTACAGGCTCAGGCGTCTGCTCCTGTACCTACGTTTACTGGCGGGTGCGATGACAACCGTCACCACCACCATCACCACTGGAAATTAATCCTACTTTTTTTTGGAAAATGAGTACCTAGGTAAATTCAGATGCCTCTCCCAGAGATCCTTATCAGTGGCTTAAAAACAGTAGGCATATCACAGAAACGCTTCCAAGGCTATAATAAACGCAGGGTCCATGGGACCATGGCATGGCATGGTATGGTACCTGCCATGCCCTTCACCTCCACTGGAATTGAACTGAAGCTGAACGGCGACGGTGTCTTCGGCCTTTATCATCTCAAGTGGTCTCTGGCTCCTTCTCAGTGCAAGGGACCTTAACATTATACCTACCAACCAACAACAGTTTATGATTCGTAAAATTTAGGTATATTCCGCCCTAATGATGATGATGATGATGTCCTCCACGATGTATCCGCCTATGGCGACACTCTGGCGTCATCTCCTGGTGTGCGCCCTGATGTGACTTGCAAAGCCGAACTTGGTCTTGAAGGTTCGGTTACAGGTCGCACAGTACAACTGACTACGGTCATTGTAAGTATAGCCCATAAGATAGTTTTGGCCGGGTCTTTCGTATTAGTCGTTTTGCGTCAAGATCTTCTAAACGCATCGTTTCAAATTCGTCTACGTTTTTGTGGATTCTGTTTCGCCATCCTGGCCCGTTTAAAGCAAAATCATCCCAATTTTCCACAGATATGCTGCTCGATACTGGATGGCGAACACACTCTACTGCACTTATTTGCATTGCTAGGCTCTGGTTTTTAGGTCTGGTTATTAGAGGGTCATCATTTATTTTTTTACTCAAAGCGGGACTTCGGTATTGGTAGGTTTACAGTGAAAAAAAACTAATTTCTTGTTAAGTTTTATTTTATTTATCAAAATAGTAGGTATTTATTACAAATTTAAAAAGTATTTAAATAAATGCTCAGTTATTTTTATATTTTTCAGATAAACAAAGTTTTTATGCAGCTGGTGATGATTTTAAATAAGAATAAAATTCTTGGCACGTTTTTTTGTTGTTTATCTTTGTTATCAACATTGCCTTAAGGACCGGTTTTGGAAAACGGGACAATTTTGTGTCCCGAAGCTTTTTCGGGGACACCAGGACGGAGAACCGTAAAAAGGGACGGTCCCGTTCAAAACGGGACGTATGGTCACGTTAGTCATAGCGCACGTTTTGCCCTACGTATGTGTTGCAAGCATGCATGGGCGATTTTCGCTTTTCATCAGGGGAGCGTAAGCTCGTTTGCCAGTTCAGTCACATAGCTTCAGTAGGTACTTATGTTAACCATGTTTCCAAGTTCTGTAAGGCAAAGCAGTTTTTTTAATACCGAAACAGTAAAACGAATACAAAGCATAAGCCAAGACATCAATAAAGAACGCACAATGTGCGATTATATCGGTGTGAGGTACACAATAGGTCAGTTTAACAACAGTCATCTTCTCGTTCAGACAGTTAGCGCACAAAGGGAGCGGTCAGGCCATAGAACGTTCTCCGGGGTACTGCCACGTCCTGTAAACATGTAGCTACTATGCACCTACACTATATAGGTACCACGAGCGACAAAGTTATTGTGAGATATAGTAAATGGTCTTACGCCTGCCGGCGCCGTGCCAACAGACGCAGTCTCTCTCAACCTATTAAATAATATGATAGTAAAAAATACGTAGGTATGAAATGATAGTTTTTGTTTTGGAGAATATGCAGATTGCCTCAAACGGCATTTCAGCGTCACCGAACCTTTTGGGGCGTCGAGAAACTTAAAGGGTTCCTCAAGTTGTGTGAAACAAAGCACTCTCAGAGGATTTTTAGAGGGCCGGCATCACGCACTAGTGTGTGTCCCCGTTTCCTACTTGATTCTGAAAGGTGTTCGGATCGGATCGAATGAAATGTTAGTGCACATTTACACCGAAACAGAAGACCTACTTCACCCAGGGGTGAAGACCTACTTCACCCAGGGGTGAAGTAGGTCTTCTGTTTCGGATGTGAAAGTATGATTAGCGGTAGGCCGCTAATCATACCACACACACACCTACCCCCCACTTTAACATGCACTCACTCACTTCAACACTCATAAACAGCTAAGGTAAGTGATACAAATAAGGCCTACCTAATTTCAAACACTCATATCTTGATAAATTATTCGAAGAAGGTGATAAATAAAAGCAAGGCACTATTCTTTGGTTTATAAATTTTAAGTAGGTAATTAAGAAAACAGTATAATTTTTTTATCAAAAACCATAAAAAAGAGGTAATTCTGAAACCTTAGCATTAGGCCTGTTTAAAACATAGTGACTTAACAAGGCCTATATCTATACTTAAATTATAGGATTTTTGTTATTAGAGTATTAAATTATATAAAAATATGTATTTCTGAGCCTTGTATCAAGTATTTCCATGAGATCCTTGAACAACTTTCTAAGTTATTTTACTAAATATTTTGCTTAAATTGCTAGTCAGACTTGAAGTCGCATCTTAACAAGAAATAAAGAATAATTTAAAGAAAAATATATCCATACAAACAAAAATTAGCAAATTAACATATCTTCTCAAAAATATGATTAAATATTGAATAATGAAATATATTTTGATAGGCCTTAATTAAACAAGGTAACTAAATAAGGCCTTGGAACGTAATAAGTAGCTTTGTAGGTCGACAATCGTTCACAACGCATATCATTACCTAACTGCCGCTCTCAAGCTTTCTTCGGACCACGTAGCCCGTTTTGGTATTAGGCTTTATTTATTACTTTGTACTTTATGGGATCAGGCCTTCCTACATAAACATTAGTCACATCAGTCGAAACATAGTCTATGGCCCCCCACGTTGACTGGTGGTAACGACTGCCAATAAACGGTATACGTACTTTCCGAAGCACGATAGTATTACATTGAAACTTAAGTTAATAGCGGTTTGTTCTATATTGATGATATGTATAAATTAGTTATAATAATATAATAATAATAAAACATTTATTTCAGATTATAAAATCCATACAGAGGTGTTAGTAGGTTTCTTAATATTATACTAATAAAAATATATAATTGAAATAGAATTGAATAAAAAACTTAATTTAGGAATTTGACGGTCCCGCCCATATGCATTCGAGTCCAATGCCTACGGATAGGACAGTCAAGCTGACTGGTCAGAATCCCGTAATCTGCACACAATTGACGCAATTCGCTTCCTTATGATGCCATGAAAACCATCAACACCTGCTTCAGCAAACATGCTTGAGGCGCTGCAGAATCTGGGAAGACCCATCAGCACCCTGAAGGCATTATTATACTGCACTCGAAGTGCATTGCAGGTCTTCTGCGTATAGTCGCACCACAAGCTGCAGGTGTAGAAGGTTTGATAGTAAGCTTAAAAAGCGTAATTTTAACTTCTCTTGTACACCTAGCAAACCTGCGGGCAAGCATATTGCATCGAACCGCCAATGCTCTCCGCTCTCTTTCGATATCACAGTTGTCTATGAGATCTTCATTAACAATGTGTCCCAAATATTTAAACTGGGGCATTCTAATTATACTATACAATTTAATGGCACACCAAGGAGTTTGACGGTGGGTACAAACAGGGGTTTTTTATTATTTACACGAAAAACCACCAACTCGCTCTTATTAGTACCTATTATAGACGAGTCCATGCGCAGTAGCATACGATTCACAAACACCCACGAGTCTGCGCAACGCACTCACTGATGGACTCAGCAACACCATATCTTCCGCATAACTTATATTATTAATAATTTGTCTATCAACAAATTCATAAAAACATAAAGACATAAAGACTGAACAACAAGGGAGAGGAAAGCCCCCCTGTCTCACCCCGCATTCCAACACATATTCACCAGACAACACGCCAGACCATCTGACTCGGTTAATTTGATGACCGTACCAATACTTTAACGTGGTTATTAATACCGCTGGAACAGCTGAGTCGCGCAGTTTTGTCCATAACAAGTCATAATTAACCCGGTTAAACGCCTTGGAGAGGTCGAAAAAAGCAGCATACACTGGGGTTTGTCTATTGGTGTAATATTTCACGGTATGCTTCAGCGACATTATGGCACTCTTTGTCGACAGGCCTGTTCGGAAACCAAATTGAGCTGTATGTAGTTACCAAGCCGTCGCTCAAAAAGACCGTCAAGCACCTTTGCTAATATAGTAGCCAAGGATATAGGTCTATAATTAGACTTGTCAGATATATCTCCAGTTTTGTTTTTTATAATAGGAACAACAATAGTTCTCATTAGTTCAGCGGGTAAATAAGAGTGCCTAATACAAAAGTGTACAACAACGACAGGACCCTTGGGAGATGCGGCCCTGCATTATGGAGGTGCTCGACACTGAAGCCATCGTGTCCTGGTGACTTTTTAGTTACGTTTCTAGTACCTACCTATAATAGCTCTATAAAATATTTACTGAATAAAAGGGTATTTAAATGGCACACATTTAAAAAATACACATTCTAAGGTTTTGTCGCAAGCTTTTTTTATAATATAAAGGTCAAAAAATGTAGTAGTGTATCTATCTATTTACTCACAATCCTATTTTTTGTTACAGGTAGCCTTGATTTTTGGAGTGAATGGCGCATGTCGTGGAAATGAACTCGTAAACATAAAAGTCAATGATATCAAAAAACATGCAGATTTATTGCTGATTAACTTACCAGATACCAAAACAAATAGAGAACGTTCGTTCATAGTTCGTGAAGATTATGCAAGAATTGTTGAAAAGTACCAAGCTCTGCGCCCCTCTAATATAAACACCAACAGATTTTTTATCGGTTACAGTAATGGCAAATGCACCAGGCAAGTCATTGGCAAGAATAAAATCAGCGTCATGCCAAAAGAAATTGCAAAATACCTCAAATTGCAAAATCCCGAGCTCTATACGGGTCATTGTTTGAGGAGAACATCAGCAAGTCTGTTGGCAGATTCAGGAGCAGATATGGCCCAGATAAAACGTCATGGTGGCTGGAAATCCGATGCAGTAGCGGAGGGCTACATAGAGAATTCCATACAAAATAAAAACAAGATAAGCTGTCGTATTGGTGACAACATTCATCTGAAAACTACGTCCATTATTTATGATCCTTGGAAACCTTTGCCACCACAGCCATCTAGCTCAAAATATATCCCGTCAAGCCCACTGCCTCAAGCACCACCTTCCCCAACCTTTACTGTGCCAAACGACCCTCACACGCAAGGTTCTGATGTATTGGGTGCTGCTACTCAAATAAATTCCACCTCAACTAACATTAGCGTACCAAAAAATATAACCATATCTTTACATAACTGGACTAATTATTTGATGAGCTTATTTGATGAGCTTATAGCATCACCTGGTGGAATATCAGTACAGGAACTTCCGCAAATTAACCAAAAAACTAGTATTAGCAAAATTAAAATTAAAAAGTATGTAAAAATTAATAAATTTATAAGGAAAACTGAGAAGTTGATAAAGAAGAACAACTGCTTCTACAAGAACATTGCTCTTAGAAAGGAACGTATTAGCCTTATTGATTCTTTGGAAATATATAATAGTAAATTGTTAGAAAGTAGGCAAATGTATGACCGGGACACTAAACAATTACAAACTGATATCCAACGGTTACACGAGTCACTTGACATAATGAGCAAAAAATATTCAATTTCCCAAAAACAGATTGAGGAACATATACAATCAGCCACAGAGTTAGTTGATCTGTGCAAGTACAATGCTGATCGGTACAACTCATTAATTAGTAATGAAATTAACATAACCAAAGAGTCTTTATCGCTGAACTCTAATGTTCTGATAAAGTCACCAAACTTGTCTGTTTTGGTTCCCGGTCCTACATCAGCCGCTCCTCAAACAATACATAAACCTAATGTAACTAAATTAGTAAGAAAAACAGTTATGTACTCAGATAAACTTGGTCAGGGCTTAGGGTTGCTTATGAATGCAAATCTTAACCATTCAATGACCAATATTTGTACTCCAGGTCAATCATTTAATGCTATAGTAAATAACATATCACAGGATACACTGAATAGTTCCACTAATGTTATTATATTGTGTGGTGACGGTTTACATACGAAGAAACGCGACATTATAAATAATTTTAATATTTTGATTAAACTGCAATCAGATACGAATTGCAGGTTAATAGTTAGTGCTTTTCCCTATTGTACAAATTTAACCTGGGAACAAAATAAGCGCATTTATGACTTAAATTTATTACTTTTTAATTTAATTTATCGTCATAGTGACACTATTTTATATTTCGATATAAATAAATTTATTAAAAACTTTAGTTTGACGTCAGATACTATGTATCTTTCTAAGAAATGTAGGACTCAGATAGCTAATTTGTTAGCTTTTAATATACATGATACAGTTATAGGTGGTATAACTAAGTCTTTTCATGATAATAACTTAATCATTAGTAGTTCTACTAATGCAACTTTTACATCTAGTAATAAGGTTACAACCTCAGGTTTAAACTGAGGTCTAAGACAAAAGCCAAGCCCACATCCATTACTATTATACATCAAAATATTCAGGGTTTGGCTGGCAAGGACTTAGAATTAGAATTATTAGCAAAAAGTCAGGTAATTCATGTATTTTGTATAACTGAGCATTGGCTAAAAAGTCATGACACATCGTTCCATGTAAATAACTTCCAACTAGCAAGCGCGTACGTGCGAAGCTCAGCTATTCACGGCGGTTCTCTAATATTAGTAAGAAGCAATATTAAATACAAAAATCGCAACGATATTGTAGACCTATCAGTGGAGCGTAACATTGAACTATCGTGTGTGGAGTTCAATAGTTTTGTAATAGTGTGTGTATACCGACCCCCCTCGGGCAATTTCAATATTTTAGAAACAGTAATGGAAGACGTACTTAGAAAATTAAAACTAAAAAAGAAATTTGTTTTAGTATGTGGGGATTTTAATATAAATATTTTAGAAAACACTCCAACGAGTGTTCGTCTTCTTGCCTTATTTAAATGTTTTAATCTTTTGAATCTATTTCTCGAACCCACTAGAATAACTTCACATTCGGCCACTTGTCTCGATAATATTTTTACAGACTATGACCCTGTTTCTAAGTCACTCATTAATAATCTTACGTCTGACCATTGCGGTTTGAAGGTGACCTATGATTTTGATATTAGGGATGAACCAATAATAGTGAACTGTAAACCAGTTACAAAAGAGCGAGTGGAGTGTTTCAAAAATAGTATAGCTTGTAAAATAGATGCATTGCCTTTTGTACAAGATGATCCAGATGTGCTTTATAGTAATCTTTTTAACCTAATCAAGACCGAATACAACCAGGTGTTTACACCAAAAACAATAAAAATTACTCATAAACTTAAGTTCTGTGACTGGGCCACGACTGGTATATATAAAAGTAGAAATAAATTGTATGATTTATATAGTTTAAAACAATATAACCAAAATGTTAATTTTACGGAATATGTAAAGAATTATTCGAAAATGTTTAAGAAAGTGTGCATAGTAGCAAAATCTAATTACATTAAAGAAAAAATTAAAAAGTCTAACAATAAAATCAAAGCCACTTGGGACATCATAAACCGTGAAACAGGTAAATTTAAACCACGGGATAATACTTTCACTTTAAAAGTAAACGACAACTTGGTCAATTCAGATTTACAAATTGCTAATATTTTTGATGATTTTTTTGTAAATATACCTGTAATAACAACATCAAATTTAGATTCATCACCAGAAGCTGCACAAACTTTACTCCAAAAATATGTACCAAAATGTAATCTTTCCTTTCATTTTAAATACATTGATTCAATGAATATTATTAAAACATTCAAATCACTTAAAATGAAAAACACGAGTGATTTGTGGGGTATATCTATTAAAGTAATTAAGAATATTATTTATTCTATTGCACCGTATCTTGCTGAAATTTTTAATAACTGTGTCGATAAGGGAATCTTTCCTGATCTTATGAAGTTTAGTAAAGTTATACCTTTATTCAAATCAGGAAACAAAGAAGACCCCAGTAACTATCGGCCCATTTCAATATTACCAGCGCTAAGTAAAATTTATGAAAAAATTATACTCGAACAGTTGATGTCATATTTTAACACAAACAACCTTTTACATAGTAAGCAATATGGTTTTACTAAGGGTCGTTCTACTACTGATGCAGGCGTTGCTCTAATAAAACATATATTTGATGCCTGGGAGAAGTCTCAAAATGCTCTTGGAGTTTTTTGCGACTTGTCCAAGGCTTTTGATTGCGTTGAGCACCGGACTCTGGTGTTGAAGCTACATTATTACGGTCTCGAAGATTTTGCACTAAATTTAATACAGTCATATCTCAGCTCTAGAACTCAAACTGTCGATATAAATGGTACTAAATCATCTGGTTCTCATGTAAAAATGGGAGTTCCACAAGGGTCGATTCTTGGTCCTTTTCTGTTCTTGATTTATATTAATGACTTACCATTCTTTGTAGAGAATTTCTGTGAAATTGTATTATTTGCAGATGATACTTCACTCATTTTTAATGTGACTAGGTGTAGGACTAATTATGAAAATGTAAATAAAGCTCTTTCAGAGGTACTCCATTGGTTTACTATTAATAATTTACAGCTTAACGCTAAGAAAACAAAATGTATTAAATTTATATTACCAAATGTCAGAAATGAACCAACCAATATTAGAATAAACGGTGATCAATTAGATTTGGTAGATTCTACAGTCTTTTTAGGCATTACCCTTGACTCAAAACTTCAATGGAATCCTCATATATCGAAATTGGCCGGTAAACTCAGTTCTGCTGCTTATGCCATTAGAAAAATTAGGCAGTTAACAGACGTTGAAACTGCTAGAACAGTTTATTTTAGTTATTTTCATAGTGTCATGTCGTATGGCGTCCTACTGTGGGGAACAGCGGCTGATATTGAAACTATATTCATTTTACAGAAACGAGCAATAAGAGCAATCTATAAACTAGGATCACGAACTTCCCTAAGAAATCTTTTTAAGGAGATTGATGTCCTGACAGTTGCATCTCAATATATTTATAATTGTATAGTTTTTGTACGTTGCAACATCAACTCCTTTACTAAACACGGTGACGTACACAATTTCAATACTAGAAATAAGACAAAACTTGTAATGCCACTGTTCAGGTTACAGAAGGTACTTGGTTCTTTCTTGGGGCAAGGTATACACTATTACAATAAAATACCAAATTCTGTACTAGATTTACCTTTAGATAAGTTTAAAAAACATGTGAAGTCTTTATTACTTATAAAAGGTTATTATACAGTCAAAGAATATTTAGATGATAAAACAGCCTGGTTATAATAAAAATCACATATTATATTTGAATCAATTTATTAAAATTATTTTTTATACTTTTTATACTGATATGACAGCCTTTATCAGCATTGTCCTACAGATAACAAACAGCGTTGCGTTAAATAGATCATTAAGTTTTTATTTAGAGTATCTTGAGTGTGTCATGCTCTCTTTACTGTCTCTGCGGTGGTGGCGTGTGCGTCGGGTCGTTACGTTCCCTAAAATATGGTTGAGCGAAGCGATGGCTGATTCATACGTCATGCTCGTGAACGGGTGCCGCCTGTGGAGGCTGGTCTGCTCTTGCATACTTATCTTATTTTTAGTATTATTAATTATAGTTTGACTTTGTTTTACCTAAACAATTTTTGACTTTTACTAGAGTACTGTAGTGGTGCTGTATGACATTGTGGAAATTGAAACTTTTACATAATTATCTGATGTAAATTTGTTAACTTACATTTTTTATTTTAACAGCATTGTCCTACAGATAACAAACAGCGTTGCGTTAAATACATCATTAAGTTTTTATTTAGAGTATCTTGAGTGTGTCATGCTCTCTTTACTGTCTCTGCGGTGGTGGCATGTGCGTCGGGTCGTTACGTTCCCTAAAATATGGTTGAGCGAAGCGATGGCTGATTCATATGTCATGCTCGTGAACGGGTGCCGCCTGTGGAGGCTGGTCTGCTCTTGCATACTTATCTTATTTTTAGTATTATTAATTATAGTTTGACTTTGTTTTACCTAAACAATTTTTGACTTTTACTAGAGTACTGTAGTGGTGCTGTATGACATTGTGGAAATTGAAACCTTTATATAATTATCTGATGTAAATTTGTTAACTTACATTTTTTATTTTGTTTTTTTTACATGTTGTAATTGTCTTATATATATTTTTTGTGTTTATTTGTAATGGAAAGTGTTCTGCTATGATAGGGCATTTTCCAATATTTTTGACGCTGTAAGGGAGAAAAGAGCTGGACACTTGCTGAGTTTCTTGCCGGTTCTTCTCAGTACAAGATCTCCCGCCCAGAGTAGATTTACGAACCGATGGCATAATGACATTCACAAGAGCTACTTGTAGCCTAAACTGAATAAATGATTTTGAATTTTGAATTTTTTTTGAATTTTTAATGTATCAAACATCAATTTTAATTTTTAATTTACTTTTTATTGTTGTTTACTGTGCTAATTATATATAATTAGTAATGAAAATAGTATTTTAATAAATAAAATACTTTTTCTAGTAGCCTTGGTTTTTATTGTCTCGCAAAAGGTGAGAAAAGTAGAGTATACTCCTCAGGGATAAAACTGATTTTGCCTTGGGCGCGCTTAAATCCTTCACTGCTCTCAGGACTCCGTTTTAATTCCCTCGCTTCGCTCGGGAATCAACTCAAAACCCCCTCGCTACGCTCGGGAGTTAAATCTGGAGTCCTTCGTTACGCTCAGGATTCAAATATCGCGCCCGTGACATAATACAGTGCTTTATCCCCTTGGTGTACAATCTACTATTAATAATTCGGCACATCTCTTATGATGTGCCTCGATTTGGCTCTCATCTCTATCACCCCAGATTACCCTATTAAGTACATGTTTAACTGTTAGAGTAGATAGAGTTGGCACTATCATGCCGAGATCAACATGTAGCACCAACGGTAGATAGTCTGACCAGTAAACGTCGTAATAACTTCTACAGCGTCTACTGACCGCCGCGCTGCTTCGGTTACTAGACTATTTATTTATTTATTATTTATTTATTTATATAAAAGGACAATACAAACTTACAGCTATTTATACAGCCAACACGCTTATATGCTAGGATATTACATCAAAAAACATCCCATCCCATAAACATCACTAGCAAATGTGTATGTGCCTGAATCAACTTCTAGCTTATCGATATCTACGCAGTACCTACCACTTTTGATCCAAACAAAGATTTCGCAATTCTCTACCAAACAACTCCTTTGGGTCCGCATTAAAATCACCAAATACAAAGACTGACTCTACGTTACAACTTTCTACTATCGCTGCGATTTCGCTCATACATTCACAAAAATTCGCTAAATTATCGTAACTATTAGTAGGCACATAGACATTACATTGCACCACAGATACGGTATTAAAGATAGACTTTCTCCATAGCAAAGCCACCCCACCGTATGGTCGGCCTCGGACTAGCTTAGCCGCCTCCATCGAAGACTTGCCATAATAACCAAAATCCTTATCAATATCACCCAGCATTGGTAATTCCGCAGGTAATAACCATGTCTCCTGTAGTGCTATTATACCTATTTACAGTTTGACAAAGATTTCGTATGCATTCAATAGATCTATTTACATTTTAACAATTAAAACTAACAACTTAGAAATGAAATTAATATTATAATCACAATTATTCATTTTATGTTTATATAATTATTAAATTACTCGATTTTCTATAAAAATTAACAAACTTGCGAAAAGCAACACCACTTGGCCACAGATTCTCGTCCATAAAAATAGATAGTTTATCCTTAGGATAAGAAATTTAGAAGCTACATACTTCTTTAGTTTCATATCTATTTTATGTAACAATACTTTAATCCCTGTTTTACATTTAATATTTATTTATTATTATTATTTTATTTTATTATATTTCAAAATTCACAGCTCTTAATCTAAATTAACAAACTTATATATTTAAACATACAGCCAATAACGAATTTTCTATATATTTATAAAATCTGTAAATAAATAAATAAAAAAAATTTGAGAGGTGTCAAGGGACACCCGGATGGAACGAAGTTCCTTTCGATTAATTAGTGAAGGAATTGTAATAATTTTTTACTTATATATATTATTATTTTTTTTTTTTTTTTTGTCAGGATTCATTATTATTATTTTTTTTTATTATTTATTATTTACAAAAAACCTGTATATACTCAACAAAAATAATCGTCGCGACACCACACTGTTCAATGCGAAATAGAAATGAAAATATCTGGCTTGTTTTCTATAAGAGAGAGAGAGACAGACAGAGAAACATGCGACGCCGCACAGCTTACAATAGCTTACTATAGCAAAAAGTGTCGTGACAACTTTTCGTAAGAATTTTTTCCGTCTAGCCCCCTTTCACAATGCGCGATAAGGAACTTCGTTCCAAAAATATAAATAGTAATATCATCAACAGAAGATCCCACATCAATATTGTAAATATAAAAAGGTACCCTTCACTTCTGCAGCTTTAAACTTACATTCCGGCATCAAGTCCTCATACCAATAAACCTATTCCGGAGACGAGCGCGTTGAACTAAAATCCAGTTCTCCTTTGGTGTATCAGGTTTCCATTTCCCCTGTCGTGCTACATCTGACATTAGTTTAAGCTCGTCGTTTGCAGTTATAATCCAACAAATATAATAAAAAACAATACTACAAAAAATTTGACACAAGCGTGATTCAAACCTGCACCTTCTGACATAGAGAGTCAAGCGTAGCACCAATAATAAGGCTATCGTGGCACAGTCCGAACCGCAGGCTGATTAACGAAAACAGCAACCAGTTGCTAACTGCACATTGGCAACGCGACTGCGACTGATTGCCGTTGCTTCAATCGGTCGGTTTTTTTTAGAGCGCCGCCGCCGCCTTCATGCACTTTTAGTTCGTTAATCGCTCGCTTGTGGCGCTATCACAGCCTTCTACGTTCCGTGATACGAAATGTAGGGTCTAACAATATCAATAAGCGAACGTTTAAGGGGCGCATCTATACATCACACTGAGCATGCTCACCAAAGTCCAAAACTACAGGCTCGTTACCGAGATAATCAACAAAACATTATCATAATTCACCACAAAAAATACAGGGTGTATTTTTTGTGGTGAATTATGATAATGTTTCCAAACCCAAACCCAGCTGTAATACACGCACACAAAGATAGCCGTGTGTATGAATGTCATACAATGGTTTTTCAATAGTGTGCGTATACACGCATTATTACAGATACCTGTACACTATCTTTTTATTGACGTGCGTGCGTGCGTGTTTCATGATGTGCATTATTTTAATTGATTTAGTTTGTTAGAAAACATTACTTTGAAAAATCACTATAACACTGGAGCCCATTTTTTGTCATTGTATTCAGAATGATGTATAGTTACCGCCCTTAAACGTTCGCTTATTGATTTTGTTAGAACCTGTATATGTTTTGGTAGCGAAAAATTGCAAATTGTTGCGATTGCGACTGTCACTTAAATATCGGTAATAAGCCTGCCATCTGCCGTGCAATTATCCATTTATCAACATTATCTACTCTTACTTTGCAAGGCAAAACAATTAAATCACATTATGTATTATCAATATCATTTATTGTGTATAAAAATACATTTAACGCGTTTTACAAATACTGTCCTAAGCATGCCCATTTAACATTTCGGACCAGTAAATATTAAACAATTTATTTAAAGTTTCTCCGTGAACAACATTTACTATCTACATCAAATTCTTAGACAATACAAAGTCAATTAAACAAAGCTACAGCTCTGTTGAGCTTAGTAAGTAAATAATAATACAAGCTATGTGAACAACACAATCCCCCGCAATAATAAACAGCAATTATAAGCTTCGAATAGTTATTCCGTATTTTGTTCCTTTTACTCTAATTTAAAATGAAGTTGCACAACAGCAACGAAACACGAAATATCTATTCCAAGCTTATACCACAAAGTAAAGGGACTTAGGAAGGTAAGCTTCGTACAAAGTGCTCGAGCAACACACACATAGACAATCTCACGGACACGGAATCTCGGCCGGCCGTGTTCGGCGTGCGACCCGCACCCCTCCTCCTTCTCCCCTCACGTGCCTTAGGGATGGCGCGTAGGCGCAGGCATAGTTACTCTGTTTATTAGTAAGGCCAAATAAGTATGAGGTAAGTACCAAATCTTAATAAAATATACATCAGATTGAAACATATATTTTTAAATATATAAACTACTATTAAACATGACAACCTACATTTTGTACTAATTAGGAAAGATGATAAAAATTTCATCAGTCGATATTCATAACTTAAGCATACATACTTACTTAATAATTATTTATAACAAATATGGCCACACAATAATATATATAAATATATACAGGGTGTAATCGTTAAGTGTGACCATGCGATTATTCCGAAACTGTTACAGATATCAAAAAAACTTTAAACTGATATCGAAAGTACGTTACCTAATGAGTAAAATGACACATCAATAACTTTTTTAAATCAAACGAGAAGTATCCAAACTTTTGACTTTAAACACTCCCATACATTTAGTATGCGATTAGTAGAAAGGTTTTAGTTTCTTTAATTTAAGTGGTCTAGTAACTCATTTTACCGTACCTAATCATATTTTATGATTACGTATGATATGATAATAATTACTCCGCAAATGTTAAGGAAAGTTCATTTAGAAACTGTAAATAGAGCTCGTCATTGTATCGCACAACAAGAACGTCACACTTCGAACATCTGCTTTGAATACAAAATTTTATACTTACTAAGAAATAAATATTATTCAATTAAAAGATAGTTTTATTACTTTGTTAGGCTAATAAACAGTTTCCTTAAATATCAGTACTAAGCTAAAATAACCTTTAAAAATAAGGAAACTAAAACCTTTCTACTAATCTCATACTAAATGTATGGGAGTGTTTAATGTAAAAATTTTGGATACTTCTCGTTTGATTTTTAAAATTGATGTCATTTTACTCATTAGCAGAGACTAGACTCTCGATATTTATCAACGATACTTGATACGGATCGAGGATTTCTGGATTTTTAGAAATCCAACGATCCGTAACACGATCCGGCGATACACAGTCGATAAATATCGTGATCCTGGATCGAGATCCAAATATCGCGATGAATATCGAGCGTGTAGCATTCGCCTATCGAACGTGTAGTATCTGCTTGCGATCCAGATTTTTACTCGATAAATATCGAGCGTGTAGCATTCGCCATTAGGTAACGTACTTTCGATTATCAGTTTAAAGTTTTTTGATATCTGTAATAGTTACGGAATAATCACCTGGACACACTTAACGATTACACCCTGTATGTAAGTTAAAGTATAGCCAAAAGTTCTAATCTACTTAATTAAATATTATAGACATTATTTAACAATAAAATTATTACAGATGAATCATTATTTGTGACAAGTGTATAATTAATTTATTATCAATATTTAACAATCAATTTAATTTTACATTCATTTTTATGTTGTGATAGGTACATCATAGAATTACCTAATAAAACAATCTACTTAATTAAACTGAAACTGGAAATTGTATACAAAAAAGAAAGATAAAGTTTGGTAGTTTGGTAAGGGTAAGATAAAGTGGATAAAGTCAAATGCCATAATTAAGTAAAAAAGATATTATCTTTAGCTTTATAATTACTTTATAATTTTATAAAATACAAAATGGTTGAAGAATGTGAAGCAAACATTATAGAGTATTGTTATAATAATGAACTTACGAGTTATTTCACATTTCGGTATACCATACAAACTTGAAGACTTGAGGAGCTCAATGGTGCAGTGGTTAATGTGCCTGGTCTGCGATTGTTAAGGTTAACCTTTTTACCGCCAACAACTTCTATAGAAGTTCGAGATTTTCGTGCCGTCGACGCCAGCACTTCTATAGAAGTTCTTTTTTGTACCTACTTTATTAAAATACATTTATATGTCGGCGTACAGCGGGACATCGCGTGCAGGATAGTTGGGCGGTGAAAAGGTTAAGCAACTTTAGCAAGGGCTGGTATGGGTGACCAATAATGTATAATTTCGAGCTCCTCTGTGCTTAAGAATGCGCATAAAGCAGTTGGTCCTAGCTGCATTAGTAGTTGTTAACAATCACCAATCCTCACTGGTCCAGCCTGGTGGTTTATGGCCTGTTTTCCCTTTCCATCTATAGGGAAGCCTCGTGCCCCAGCAATGGGAAAGTTACAAAAAAATTGGCTTATTAGTTCAAAAGAATAAGATGAAATTTGTATGGATACCCTTATGTAAATAAAATAGCTCTATAACTTACTACTATGCTTTGTTTTTGGTCATCTTGACAACATTCTTTTTACCTTTCTTTGACTTTTTTCTATTTCTTTCACTGTCAGTACTAGAGCTAGTTGAACTGCTAGAGTCTGAACTACTAGAACTAGAAGAACTGTCACTAGATTCACTACTACTTGATGATGAATATTTTCTCTTTTTCTTAAGCCTCTTTCTCTTTCTATCAGAACCACTAGAAGAACTAGTATCGGTACTTGATGAACTGGACTCCGAAGAATCAGAATCTGATGACGAGGTTGAAGGTTTCCGCTTTTTTTTGTTGTTCTTTGATGTTTTAATATTCTTTTTATTTTTATCAAGATGTTTTTTGTTTCTTGTGTTTTTAAGGTTTTTCTGATCTGTAGGCGATGGAGTTTGAAGGTCCACATGTTCATTATCTGCTTTCTTTAATCTTTTATGACTTTTTTGTGATTCTACATGTTCTAAACGTCGCTTATCCTTTTTCGATTCTCCTTTGCTAGTAGATCTATGTTTTGTGGTATTATTTTTACTATTGTGACTTTTATCATTTTTGTCAATTCCTTCATATCTTTCTCTTTTATCATGTCCATGTTTATAATTTTCATGCCTCTCAGACTTACTTTGTTTATTGCCATCAAACCTATTGAATTGTCTAGAAGTACTAACATTATCTTTTTGAGATTTAGATGACTTTTCTACAGATTTTATTTTCATACTGTCAACTCTTCTATCCTTACTGATACTTCTAGCTCTGTGTTGCTTCTCATTATCATACATATTCTGTGCATTAATGTTCTCTATACTTCTACTTCTACCTCTAATATGCTTCTCACTTTCATTAATTTTTCGTCTGTCATGGTTTTCCATACTTTTGCTTCGGGCTCTATATTGCTTCTCAGATTTATATCTTTTCTGCCTATCATGATTTTCATTTTCAGTTATTTTCTGTCTATTCTGTTTTTCAACACTTCTGCTTCTAGCTCTAACATGCTCTTCATTTTCTTTTCTGTATTGTTTGTGGTGATTATCTCTACTTTCATCATCAGCACTCTTGCTTCTAGATCTTATATGGCCTTCATTTTCATTTTTGTGTTGTCTGTGCTGATTATCTTTACTTTGACTTCTGGCTCGGGATTTCTTCTCAGTTTCATATCTTTTCTGTCTTTCATGATTTTCATTACTTCTGCTTCTGGCTCTAAATTGTTTCTGGTTGTCATACCTTTTTCGTTTATCATTAATTTCTACACTTCTGCTTCTATCTCTATGTTGCTTCTCAGTTTCATATTTTTTATTTTTATCATAATTTTCATCACTTTTGTTTGCGGCCCTAACATGTTTCACACTGTTGTTTCCTCTTTGCCCATCATGTTTTTCTAAACTTCTGCTTCTAGCTCTCAGAAGCTTTTCATTTTCATTTCTTTTTTGCTTATCATGATGCCTTTCATTTTCTTTTTTTTTTTGCCTTTCAGAACTGTCTTTACTTTGGTTTCCTCCTTTAAGTTTCTTCTCATTTTCATTTTTTTTTATTCTTTCATGGTTTTCTGCACTGTTACTTCTAGCTCTATGTTGCTTATCATTTTCATATCTTTTTCTTCCATCACGGTTCTCTTCCCGTTCTTTATGTTTGTCGCTTTCATGTCTACTGTTCCGAGGATTATCCTTCTTATGGTGGTTTTGATTGCGGTTCCTATCCATATTGTGTGATTGCATAGTTTTATCATGACGGTGATTATCTTTGAAGTTGCCATCATCATCAAAATGTTGCACACCTCTGCCTTTGCCAAGCCATCGCATTTTAGACACAGATTGTGAGAAATCTACATGAATACGTCTGTCATCAATTAAAACATTATCCATTTTAAAGTAGGCATCTTCACATGACTTTTTGTCAGTAAATTCAATAAAAGCATATTGTAATGAATCACCTGACTTTTTGTCTCTTATGACTTCACAACTAACAATTTTGCCAAAACGGCTAAAGATAATTTCTAAATCTTCATCAGTAGTTACAGGGTTAAGCTTACACACAAATAGCACATTTTCAGGGGGAGCTATGTCAGCATCGGGCAAATCACCAACAATTTCAAGAATAGTAGCTCTGGCTTTAGCCTCTTTCTCATCAATAATTTCTTGGATTTCTTGTATAGTTTTGCCCTGCGTCTCATCTATCTCCTCATCAGGTGCAATTCGCCCACCTCTTAACCTATCCGCACTTGGAGAAGGAGACCGTGACGGTGCACGGAAACCTGAAGGATCATTAAATGGATCTTCTAATATTACAGTGTGGGTAATTCTTACATCTTGATAGGGTCTGTGGGATTCGTCACAAATGGCTTCATTCAATTTGCGAAGAATTTCATGACCCTCTGTCACTTCTCCTATCACACAGTGAACACCATCTAAGGAATCCAAATCAGAACCCAGCGTAAAGAAAAATTGTGACCCTACCATCATATTTTCACTACAAACCATTGATATCAGACCAGCGTTTGTGTGGCGAATCTTTGGCATCCTTTCGCCAGAAAAGAAACGCTTTTCCGGCCCTTCCAGTAATCCAAAAACAGACTGTCCTCCCGATCCTTCTCCTGTAGGGTCACCTGTTTGGGCAATAAAGCCATTTCTTATTGTGTGAAAGAGATTGAAATTGTAGTATTTCATCTTGCACAATTTTAAGAAATTGAGACATGTCACAGGGCGCTGGTCCAAATACAAATCGACTGTGATATCACCAAGAGTAGTTTCTATGACGACTGCCATTGTGTTAGTTAAAATGTTTAGCGAAATTTAAGATCTCATGTTTCACATAAAATAAAACATTAAAGAAATGCCGATTGCCGAATTCCCGATTGCCACGAAAAGTTTTTTCTTGTTTTGTTTTCTTCTTCTATTGAAAAAAGGCTGAGGGATACTGCTCATACAACCTTATCTACATAATTTTTATTTTCGTATAATTTTGATGACAAGAAATAATTAGCAATAATAATATTTATTTAATCGATAATTTACAGTATCGGATCGTATTATCCCATCTTTCAGAGTAACAGTAAATGTGGGATTATTCGTAGACTTCCTACAAAGTCCATCCTAATATAAAAAAATAAAATATTTGACACTATTTGGTATCATCATCATCATTATCATCACCAGCTCATATATTTAGCTATTTTGTGTATTATTTATTATGTTTACTATTTTGTCGACAATTCGACATCAATGTATCTTTACGAATCTACTGAATCGCCACGCCATACGCCAGTCAGTATTGGTTATTCATTAATTACAGTACCTACAGACGAAAAAACACATACGTCTGTGAGGCACACAAAGAACATACAAGACCAACATTAGGTCATCAAGATGTTATCTTTATCCACTAGTATAACAGTATACATCAAGAGAGACAGAATTTCAGCATAAGTTGAATTTAAATAAGTGTTAGTAGCGCAGCGCGCGCAGCGCACTCTAGTGTAAATGTACCCCATAAAATAAACCATACTTTATAGAGTGCAACGCCATCTACTAAAATAATGATGAAACACAAACTTGCTGCTGTCGCATAGCTAGAGGTGCTACCGCAAGTAGACGGTATACGTTGCTTTATAGTTCTTTCTTCTATTGATAGATGGCGTTGTTTATCATTTTATTTAGTTTCTTTTTAGGCGGATGTGCGAAAACTTATTGTTGGAAGTTTTAGAATTATTGTTTATTCTTATGGCACTACTACACTTTATTGATCATATAAAATAGAGTATAAAGTATAGACTGTTGGTGATCAAAGTAAATAAAAAAAATAATAAGTGAATGATTAAAATGAAAAAAAAATTGCTATTTTTACTTACTAAATAAACACAATAAAAAGAATCATTACATAACTTAACATAAAAAAAACCGAGTTTTTGTATATTTTTTTATTACTGTATAAAATATTCTAAGAACTGTAATTTGACAGTTTTGGATAGTCTGATGTGCAGGCGTCTATCTGTACCAGACTCTGTGTGTACATTATGACACTAGGTTACCTACTTAGGAGCGTGAAATAGATCGTGTAAGCACGCGTAAGTCAAAACTCCCGTGATCTCGATATCGTATTGTAGTGAGCGCACGCACACACACATACATCAGCTTGGCAGTGGCACAAAATAAGGTGACCCAGTAGGTAACCTTAATACTTAACGCGCTCAAGCAACGCACACATAGACAACTCACAAACACGGATCTCGGAACGGCTCGGAACATTGCGAGCGCAGCTGTTTTATTTATTTTATTTTATTTTTCTTTATTAGGGATAACAACAGCATTTACAAAAGTGATTGTGTAAAGATAATGAAACATGTTCGTAAGCCAATTATAGTTATCCACGGATAATAAGAACACACTTACCTATTTGGATAAAACTAACTTATAAAATTAATTTACAATGCAAATTGTTTAGGTACCTGTATGAATATACATACTCTTAGATATAAATACAGATATTATATAAGTACTTTACTTTACTTCCGTGTCCGTGATAGGTTGTTTATGTGTGCGTTGCTCGAGAGCGTTAAGTATGAAGCTTAACTTCTGCAGTCTCCTTATTTTGTGCAATAACGACGGTGACGTGTCGTAGGAAGAATTCTGATAATTTGGATACATAGTAAGACACGCACTAGTGCGTGATGCTCACCCTCTAGAAAACCTTTGACGGTGTATCGATCACACGGCTTGAGGAACCCTTAAAGTTTCTCGCTGCCCCGAAAAGGCCAAAAACATTAAAAATGCCCCATGCGGCAATCAGCAGACTACCTCAAAAAAGCCTTTTAAATTGTTGTAACTACCAATTAGATTGTTTGTTAATTTGTACTATTTTCTGTCACCCTAAACCCAAATTCACCGACCAATAAATGAATGTATATTCATATTTATAGTGATTTTCAAAATGAAGGTGTCGCTGGCAGGCCAAGCGATTCACTTTACTCACGTTTCTAGAAAATCTAATAAAGGCCGTCCCACCCACCCTCTACCGTTTCGCCCCTAATAAAGTGAAGTATTGAAAATTTACCAACCATTCTTCGAGAATATAAGGTTAGCCCAGCATGAATGACGATCTCACCTAAAATTCATGTACCTGCGAACAACACAAAATAACGTTTATCATGGTAGCTTTAAAGTGGTTTTTCGCCTAAATCGAAATCAACGTGGTTCGAAATTGTTTCTGGTAAGGTTACACATCGAAATAATAAAATAAAGCCTGGTAAATGGTAAATAAGATATAAACAAGGCGGCGTATTTGAACCAGAGGCTCTGAACGATAGTCGTTCTATTTTATGTTCAGTTCAGCGAAATTCTTCTCTCTTCCGATCTTTGTAGGTAAGTGACACATTATAGATGACTAAAATAAGATATACAACTTTTTATTCTATTTATGGTCTATACTTTTTTGTCCAATTCGAAAAATTCCTTTTTTATAAATAAACCATGCATACGTAAGCACATTTAACAGTTGTCAGCGCCTTAAGAGCTCGTTGCCACAGAATCCGACCGAAATTTTACTGAGATCCTCAAGGGGTTGGGGATATATCATTTCTCATTTGTCATTTCTATTATCATTCATCATCATCATAATATTAAAAAAGGAAATGTCGTCGTACCTATGACTTGTAAGAACAATTTTGTTACTTTGACACTGGCTAAATGTGCAAACCGCACGAAGCAATCAATAAAAGAAAAAAAGGCGACCTAAAGCTAATTAATTGAACGGCCAAGCAGAATAGGGTATTTGACTACAATGAAAATATTGATCAAACTGTTGTTAACTTAATAGTAAACATGTCTTTAAACTAATTTAGCCAGCACATAATTTTAAAATAAGTATGATTTAAAAAAAAAAAACATTAATAACAATTTTTTATGATTGACCACGTGATCAAAAACGCACGGGATGACGCTGAATCTGGAGTGACGTCACCAGCTTGTAAACAGTAAAATGTCAATCAAAGTTTTGTACGTTTGATTTGACAGCTAAAAGTTTGCTTACAAGCAGGTGACGTCACGACATCACGTGACCTGCATGCATGGCGTCTTCAGCGTTTTGGCGGCTATTTTATTAATTTGAATTTTAATGGCGATTTTCATAAAAAATAAAGAAATTCATAACGAATTAATCAAATTGCAAATATATTATGCTATAATGAACCATTAGACATATTTTTCTAAAACCTGTCAAATACCCCATTGTTTTTCATTGTTGTGTTTCAGTTTGAAGGCTCTTACTAGATCCATAATTACAGGGCATAGTATAAAGTATTAGAGCTAAAGTTTCTGGGTCAGCCACGCACGTGGCTTCCTTGGTGTTGCAAGCGTAAGCGTAACGTGGTGGGTTCAATTTCCATCAGGCGGGCCATAAATGCTCACTCACAGGCTCAGTAAAAAAAACAACTAGGTAAGCGAAAGATAACTGCAAAGCTTGCTCTGCGTGACGGAATGGAGTGACCTACGTGACGCGGCAGCAACATTTGTCAATGTGTTTGCCTATCACGGTAGCCCTACTACGGATTCAAATAGAGTTACTCTGACAAGCAAGAGCATTAGCAATGTTCAAATACCACCTTACTTACTAGAGTCCATAATTTATGTTTCCACTAGCTTTCACCGGCGGTTTCGCCCTTTAACACCTTAAAGCGGGATGTCTGATAAACAATAGGGATGATGACAACAACAATATTGAATTCCAGAACATTAAACGTATAAATGAAATCACGTAACAGTTCATTAAAACATTTACCATTTATTTATTTGTTTTATTTATTTATTTATGAATTTCTGTAACCTAAAAGTTATTAATAGACACTCAATTGAAGAAACAAAATAGTGACGTCATAGTTTCAATTCACATACAATTTCTATTGGAAAACATCGTTTTGTCAGTTTTTTTATTTTTTTATTGTAGGTTCACAAAACTGGTCGTTGCATGTACAAGTTAGTGGAAACAATACAAAGAAGCATGGCAATGCACGACCTTCTAGGAGTGAACACTGCATGCAATCAAATAAATATCCAAATACATACACTACTTACCCAATACTAATAACGAAAATTACAAATGTTTTTTGATACTAGCTGATGTTGTGTTGAAAATATCCAAATTATTACAAAGGAGATCATTCGGGCTCCATACATTTTTGGGCCCTCTCTGAAAGTGCCGGCCAACAAAAAAAAATAGTACGTATTGTTGTAGTAGGATTGCTCTGAGCCAAGTTATACGTTCGATGATTCATCATTTTCATACACTTTTTTTTTTCATTTTTTTTTCGTATCAACTTCAAAGCGGTCGCTTGACGCTTCACAATGACAATTGCTTCGGATCATTAGTTCTTACAATATCTATCATTATTTTATGTTTTCCAGCACTTTCAGGAATCAATTAAGAAAATGATGAATCATCGAACTTGTATAACTTGGCTCAGAGCAATCCTACAACTTTTGTGCTATATTAACTATTACTCCAAATGGCTAGTTCTAACAATACGTACTATTTTTTTTGTTGGCACTTTCAGAAAAGGCCCCTAAAAAATGATGTCCTGAAGAAGTCATTCTATACAAAGGCGAATGTTGTTAAAAATACTGTTGCTAAAAAGTATCTCTATTGAATGATCAGTCCAACTACCCAATTGAATTACTACTGTGCTGTGTCTAGGTACAACATAAGGAGACCCCTAAGCTTAATACACACCGCGCTCCAGCAACGCACCTATAGACAACATCTCACGGACTTGGAATCACAAAACAAAAGAAGACTTAAAATGTTGATATAATATTTAACGCAAATTTTGTTGCGAACAAATTACAAAAACACAAATGTTGAAAAAAAATCCACGAGCAGGATTTGAACCCGCACCCTTCTGACACGCCCTTCTGAAACGCCTCGGTGGCCGAGTGGCAGAGTGCTCGGTCCGATACCCGAAGGTCCCGGGTTCAATTCCCAGGTCGGGTAAAATGTATTTCGGATTTTTCGATGCATAGCCCGGGTTTGTGATCACCAACCCGCATTTGGCAAGCGTGGTGATTAAGCCATTTCCCATCAATTGTAGTGATGACTTGATTTCAATGATGGAGGCCTTGCCCAGCAGTGGGACAGTTATAGGCTGTTTACTTTTTTACCTTCTGACATACCGGGTCAGGTGCTACAACAACCAGTTGTTGACATTGAATGGGCGCCTTTGGCTTTCAAAGTAAAAAGTAAATAGTGTTGAATAATTTCGGCGGGCTGGTTAGAACCACGATAGCTCAATTGGAAGAGCACCTGACCCGGTATGTCAGAAGGGTGCGGGTTCAAATCCTGCTCGTGGAAATTTTTTCAACATTATTTTTTTTTTTCTTTAAAAGAAGACTTATTTTGTGACGGAATCTACCAACAGCTGCGCTCAGACTGTTCCGAGCTGATCCAAGACCCGTGGCCGTACAGGCGGTCTTTTTTTTATATTAACGGGTAAGCACAGTGCCTTGATCTCACCTGATGTTAAGTGATGATAAGGCCAAAATGGAAGCGCACTTCCCCCGGGATCCTCAACTAGTGAGGTACTGGCTATCTTATCTATAACTGCCGGAACACAACAATGCTATAAACATTGATGTTATGAAAATCTAGTCTATGTGTGTGTTGCTCGACCGCGGTATCTATCAAGCTTACCTTACTTCATTTTGAGGTGTGGCCCCGGCAGCGGAGGTCAACCTGTTAAAACCTCACCTGGTTTAATGCTCTAAGACCTCATCCAAACCACAAAAAAAGCCCAAACAGAAGTAGTGGTGGCGATGGCGGTATACGGTCGTGGTGCGCCCGTGGGCAATTTTAGTTCACTCTAGTGCGGTGGCGGTGGCGATTTTGTGACACAGTTATCAATAAACTACCACGTCACCATAGACACGAGCGGCAAAGCGGGCGTAGCGAGCGGTCGCAGGTGTCCGCCTGTAGATAGCGGCCTGCACGCGCTTTTTTGATATACTTTTATATTTTCTATATTCTTTATTATTAGATATGGAAAACGTCAGAATATAGCTACTTTAACAGTATGGTGGACATTTAAAGATAGCAGATAAAAATATACCTACATAATAATAATTAGAAAAAACTAACGAGACAACCTTAAGCAAGTTGCTAACCCAACCGTGGGACTATTTCCGTTCAGAACAGATGCACTTTCTTTATTTGGTCCTCTTAAGACAACTGTCATCTACTGTTAGTCAACAAGGTGAGTTGACATAGGTATACTCGTAGATATATCGTCTACTTCCTATTTTTCAGATAGGTGACCAGACCAGACCAGAAAATATTGGATAATAGGAAAAGCCTGTGACGTGATTTGAAGATATCTCACTATCACCTTACGGAGAAAAAATTGGTTTACTGCTAATTATAGCGGCATTTGATAGTCAGTAGAGCGCATAGTATTTTATTTTTCTATTTAAAACACGCGAAAACACGCGTACTCATAGTAGGGGTACAGCAAACATTTGCACTAGTGATTGCGATGTATGATTATGATTATCGTCAAAACGAGCGGTACCTCCACAGGTTGTGATGATATGAAAACGATTTGTAATTTTGTAAACTTTTCATTGTGTCTACTATTTTTGTGAGCGTATTTTGTTTGTTATTGTTTCTTGAATAGGTGGTCAAAACTAAAATGGCATCAGATATGTATGTATGTGTAATAACTGTTATTAAATTATCTATTAAAAAAAATGTGAATCATAAACAGCCTATCTTTCAGGCTATCTTAGCCTATCTTCTCTCAATAATCGGCAAAAAATACAGGAAAGCGATTTCTGAGAAAAAAAATCTAATTCAATTGCACACTGCAACCGGGGTTACCCTACAAACAATGCCGCATAAAACAATGTTGATACGCACCAGAACGATATTATCTACATGAAAAAGCAATCAAATCGCGAGTGAACGTCATAGCGAGCCAGCTACGAGAGTAAGGCCCTTTGTCCATCAAGCTGTGGGGGTGAAGCGGCGCGAAGCTAGAGAGCTAGTAGATATTTGTGTCCACTATCATAACTCCACAACATGGTAACGTTAAATGCACCGAGTAGATGATATGGGCACACAGTTAATTATTTGACTGCCGAGAAAACATCATACCAGCTCATTTTATGTCCCCACTCAGCTGAGACCATAAACCACCACGCGAATCGGTGGTTTTTAACGACTGCTGCAGACGACCGCCTGCAGGAGACGGGCAGCAGCGCCTCCCTCAAACAGTAGTAGGCCCTACTGCGATTGCCCGTCTGGCAAGCGTGGCGATTATGGCAACCCCCCAACCCCCCCACATGAGGACCGATCGTTGTGGCGATCCTTGGGGGAGGCCTATGCCCAGCAGTGGGCGTCATATGATCATATGAGCAGTTGCAATGCAGCTCATGCCCAACGGCTTTCCGTGCCTTCCGAAGCACGGAGGAGCTCGAAATACTTTTTTGTTTCGAGATGATAAATAAACCACCAATCCGCATTGGGCACTGGGCACTGAGGTTGTTTACTGCCCTATCTCCCTATCCATCCAAAAAGAGGTGATGATGATGATGATGCTGGTGAAGTACAAAATTGTGTAAACTTTTTTCTTTTTTCTCTTTCCTTTACAGTAAAAAGGGCATAGAATAATATAGGTATCCCTTTCTTACCTGTAGATATTTCAAAGCATTTCTAATAGGCAATCCTCGCACAAGAGGACGGTGAGCACAACACTGGATGTATTTTTAAGGAGGCAGGGGCGTGACGTGCGTATTTCCATACAAATGCTGCATAATTTACGGAGGACGCGACTACGCGTTATAAAACTCGCATTTTATGAGATTCATTATGCGAAACCGTCAAACTAGCGCGGTAGAGCGTGATCGTGTTGCTTTTCAGTGTGAAAGTACTTATAGTTGGTTTTTTGTAGCTCAGTAAAGTTTACTACTTTAGATGTCATAGGAATACTTTAATATTCATTATTTTTTAAATAATTAATCGGACTTCTTGACGGTAAAGTGAAGTCACGCGAGTCTGCGCTTTTGTGTTATTTTCAAAAAGAAAAGTAAATAGTCTAAATAACTATTCCATTTAGGGTTCCCAACCATACTTTAAAATAACGTATCCCACGTTATTTTCCATCCCCATACTTTATTCTTTTTAATAAAAATAAAGTATGGAAACTACTTTATCTCCGACTAATGCGTGCGTTTGAACGGTATATTCCTGTTGACTTAATTTCTGAACTACTGAATGAAGTGATACGAAACGCAACGCTCAAATAAATAAATTTGGAAAATATTTTATTCTTTCTTCCTATCCTTTTTTATACTAGTTAGTGATAGATTTACTTTAATTTCCTGAAAAATAGTTGGCCACTCTAATCCCATTGCATGGCAAAGGTCTTCATCATTAAAAACAAATCTCATGACTTGACAACAATTGATGGGTAATGGCTTAATCACCACTCTTGCCAAATGCGGTTCGGTGATCACAATCTCGGGCCTGCATCGAAAATCCGAAAACTCTTTGCCCGACCTGGGAATTGAACCCGGGACCTTCGGGTATCGGGCCGAACGCTCTGCCACTCGGTCACCGAGGCGTTTTTAAATTATGGTGAATTATTAACCGTTAAGTATTCAAGCATAAGTGTGTAGTAATTGAAACAAAACAGTGCAACGTCATTCTCAAGAATCAATTTCTCTCAAGAAGTCCGCGTGAAATCTTAGGAAAGCTCCACATCGTTACTGACAATTCTGATACTCAATGCGATTGGGGGCAATATCATTATCACAAAGAAAATGTTGTTTATTTAAATAACTTGAAAGACAAAATACTTTGAAACTGGCAAAATCTACTGACCGCATGAAGCACAAGCCACTCATCAATAGTTAAGCCAATTCTAACTAAAATTTTCTTTGCTAGATGCTAGAAGAACTAGTCTAAAAAAAATCTTTGTCTAATTACACAGATGGCTGTGTACTTAGATATAGATTCATAATACTAGACGTTATATAAAATGAAAATACAATTTGTTTTATTAGCTGTTTAACGAACACTAGTTTGAAGGGAGTCCTAACTTGGAGCATTATAATAGCTGACAAATGCAACGATATTCTCTCACATGTATTAATGTAGCCAAAGCAAAGTGAAAAGCTCATTTAAACATGAAGTTATTAATGTAAACAGACGAAAATAAAACATTAGAAAACACCATGAAACCAAAAATACAAGCCAGAGGAAACTTCAAAGCGCAATCACCCCACAGTTTGATTTAATCTGTTTAGAGCGCGTATAAAACGTAGCCGATAAAATAAAGTGAGAGGCTCGCGAAAATCTTGTCTTATCGCCACCGAGCAAGATTACACATAAAAATGTTAAATGATCTCGAACGCGTATTGAAAAAATCGAGGGGAAACGCCCGGGGAAATTGCTTGTGGGCCGTGCGACGAGAACGAGGGCGACTTTTTGGTTTGTATCAAACAATATGGTGACAGTAATATAGATAGCTCGGCAAATGACTCCATCCCACCTGATGTTAAGTGGAAATGGAGTCCAGATGCGAACATAACTGGTGCAGCGTGGAAACAAACGTAGCATCAGTTAACCTCACTCTGCCGGCCCACAAGGTGCTTCTTCACGCCTCTTTTGAATGACCACATATCATAGGAAGGTGGGAAAACGTGGGGGAAAACTTGTTCGACACATTTTTGCCACCAAAAAATAACAATTGAAATTTATTGAAATTTTTCCGCAGGAGCAGGTGATCTGTATTAAATTGTTGCTGAAGTTTAAAAGCGTTGCTGACCCCTGTTTTTAATGAGTAAAGGAAAAAAATATCGACCACCGGTTCCTGTCAAACACTGGATCCACTACCCTACTAACTTCTGTAACTGGAGGTTATAGAAGCCGGAAAGGCTAAAACGTAATGTACATTTATTATTTAAATTTGCTACGCCGCCGTCAGTCGGTTCGTAATATTATTCACGGCAGATACGACACAAATATATTACATTTTATCTTAACAGTATTACATAATTGACTTGTTGTATTAAGTGTATACAGGCCTCCGTCAGCATTGTATGATTATTTTGACAAAGTAATGGATGAAGCATTATATAAAATCCGCAATGTAGGTAAAAAGATAGTTATTTGCGGTGATTTTAATATTAATTTGTTAGAAAAGTCTACAGGTTCTATCAAAATTAAAAATTTATTTCAATCGTATAATTTAAATAATTTATTTATGGAGCCAACTAGAATAACTGCCACTTCGGCCACTTGTATTGATAACATATATACCGATCTAGTACCACTGTCTAAACTCATTATTAATAAACTGGACTCTGATCATTGTGGCCAAATGGTCAGCCTTCCACATCAGTGTAAGCAAGTGAAGAAACAGAATATCACTGTTGTACCAAAAACTGCAGGCCGTCTGGAACGGTTTAAAAACAATCTTTATGATAATATATGTTTTTTAAAGTATAATGATAACCCAAATGAATTTTATAATAATTTCTTTCATAAATATTGTACAGAATTTAATAAAACTTTTATTCCAAAAAGGATCTCGGTTAGTGGTACTGTTACTTTTAGTGAATGGGCTACAATTGGTATCCACAAAAGTAGAAAGCGACTTTATGAGCTATATGATGAACGCAACTATAACACCAGTGAAGATTTTAAATTGTATGTCAAAAATTATTCTAAGTTATTTAAAATAGTATGTCGATTAGCAAAGGCAAAGTTCCTGAGTTCAAAGATTAAGCTAAATGATAACAAAATAAAAATGACATGGAATATTATAAATAGTGAAACTGGAAATGTCAAAAGTCGTAACAATGAGTACAAATTGAGCTACGAAAATCAAACCTTAACTTCCGATGCTGATGTTGCTGCGGCATTTGAGAAGTTTTTTACTGATATTCCAGTTTCAACTACAAAGGCTTTAGACTCCTCCCCCACTGTAGCTGAAGCGGTTCTAAAGGAAAATGTCAAACCTAGTAAAAACTATTTTAGTTTTCAAAAAATTGATTTTAGAGATATAATTAAAACTTTTAATACTCTTAATAAAAAGAAGACTGCTGATCTGTGGGGTAATTCCGTCGACGTCACTAAATCCGTTATTGAGACAATAGCTCCAGTTTTAGCTTGCATATTTAATGAATGCATTGACTGTGGTGTTTTTCCTGACCTAATGAAGCACAGTAAAGTAATTCCATTATTCAAATCAGGTAGCACATGTGACCCCTCTAACTTTAGACCAATTTCTGTGTTACCCACATTTAGTAAAATATTTGAAAAGATAATTCTAGACCAAATTCAAGTTCATTTTTATAGAAATAAACTTTTACATTCTAGACAATATGGTTTCACTAGGGGTCGCTCGACTACTGACGCTGGTGTTGAGCTTATTCTTCAAATATTTAATGCCTGGGAGGATTCTCACGATGCCGTAGGGGTTTTTTGTGATTTATCCAAGGCCTTTGATTGTGTTTTACATGAAACCCTGGTCAGGAAGCTCTACCACTATGGAATTAGAGATGCATCACTGAATCTTCTTATCTCATATTTGAGTGATAGGGTTCAGAGGGTTGATGTTAACGGTAAAAGATCTCCGGGATCGGTGGTTACAATGGGTGTTCCACAGGGTTCAATTCTTGGTCCTTTCTTATTTTTAATTTATATTAACGACTTGCCTTACTTTGTAAAAGACAAACATGAGATAGTATTGTTTGCAGATGATACCTCACTTTTATTCAAAGTGAAACGACGACAGCCGATTGATGACGATGTGAACAATGCTGTCACAAAGATAGTTCATTGGTTTAGTGTTAACAATTTGCTATTAAATGAACAAAAAACCAAATGTATAAGATTTGTATTACCCAACGTTAAGGAGGTAAAAACCAGTGTAAAAATTAAAGATAAGAATGTGGACCTTGTGGACACCACAGTGTTTCTAGGCATTACGTTGGATGCAAAGCTACAGTGGGGCCCACATATAGATAAATTGTCGAGTAGACTGAGCTCTGCGGCTTATGCAGTAATGAAAATTCGTCAGATCACTGACATTGAAACAGCTAGACTTGTTTACTTTAGTTATTTCCATAGCGTAATGTCGTACGGCATTTTACTGTGGGGCAATGCTGCCGATATTCAAACTATCTTTGTGCTGCAGAAGCGGGCTATTCGAGCAATTTATAATCTAAAAGCTGGTAATTCTCTTAGGGAGAGATTTAAAGATATTAATATAATGACAGTTGCATCACAATATATTTACGAGAACCTAATGTATGTATATAAAAATATTGAAACTTTTTCTAAAAACAGTGATATTCACAATGTAAACACTAGAAATAAAAACAAACTAGCAGTACCTAATACTAGGCTCCAAAAAGTAAATAATTCATTTAGAGGCCTGTGTGTACGTTTTTACAATAAAGTTCCAAGTAATATCCAAAAACTAGATATTAATAAATTTAAAATCGCTATTAAAGAAAAGCTTTATAAAAAAGCTTATTATAAAGTGTCTGATTACATTGAAGACAAAACAGCATGGGTTTAAAATGCTCCAATCTATTTCTAATCCAATATATTGTTAAGGTTTTTTAAACTTGTATAACTTGGTAACGTAACGGCATATAATTTTGTAAATGTCGTTACATAATGAATTAAAGCTGTGGAGTTTCTTGCGCCCATTCTTCTCCACAGCTAAAAATAGACGTCCTGAATGGGTAGTAGGTAAAAAAATTATGGACGATTGAAAAGCACTTTTCTAAAGTTTATTTGAATAAAGAATATTTGACTTTGACTTTAATTATAATTTTTTATCTAGGTTTATAATAATTAATTATTCCCTGTGTGGTGCCGAGGATAAAAAATTGCACCAACCCATCTCTTCCCATGGGTATCGTAAAAGGCGACTAAGGGACCATTCCAGAGGATGGGCAGCAGCATCTCTCTGAGGTTACCCTCAACCTACTGCGATCGCCAACCCGCCTGCCAAGCGTGGCGATTACGGCAAATACCCCTCATATCCTTGGGGGAGGCCTTTGTCCAGCAGTGGACGTCTTTTGGCTGAGATGATGATGATGATGATCTAGGTTTATAAAGAAATCTGAGAGAACCGACGCAAGGAGGCAAAAGGTAATTTAATGATATTTTAATTCTGATGTATACAGTGTTCATTTATGCAGGACCAGCAGGAAAAATAATCGTTTTATAAAACAGATATTAACATTTACTTTATACCGAGCTACATTACCGTGGCGAAATTCAAAAAGTAAAAATTGAATGTAGGCATAAACCACCACGCGGGCTCAGTGCAGATTGGTGGTAGTTATCGACTGTTAATGCAGCCAATGCTTTTCATAACACCGGTAACAAACTCAGCAAGAATGTCGCAGCGAAGTCTTTGAATACCGTAAAAAAATAGGTATCGATACTTCTGTCAAACGAAGATACCGATAAAAAAAGTACCGGTATGCTTGGTATCGTTACCTGGGTGGCATTTTTATGGATGAATAAACTAATCGCCCTACGCGGATTGGCTAAAGCGCATTATTTACCGAAAAAAGAAGCGATACTTTTCTAGATAACGTTACCTGCATTACCGGTTAATACCGGTAAGTAAAGTTATTTCTATAAAGGTAATCCTTTATAGAAATAACTTTACTTACCGGTACTTATAGTGGGAGTTTGGTAACGGTATCAAGCCCTGGTCGCAGACTCGCAGCCTCATTCAGCGTGCCGCCTGTACCAAGGCCGGCGGGGCGCAATGTTCGTGACAAGTCGACAAGCGTCGCGCTTGTCGACTTTCTTGAAATCTAATCTCTGCGCCTAATTTCGATCGCGCGCCCGAAATATACACCCCACCGTCATGCTTGGGACCGCTTATATAATTTTGTTGAGTATTTTTTGTCATAAAACACTTTTTGCGCTGGGATATTTTAAGCTCAAATGTTTTCTTAGCTTTTTATATTGATTTTTTATAAATCAATTCAGGGTTTAAACTATTATATTGTATGAAAAACCCACCAAACCTGTATTGGTTAAGCGTGGTAGGTATGGCCTGATCGCTATATGTTCTATGATTTGTGGGAAGGCCTTAAAGCCTTAAGGGTTGGTAATAACCAACTTACTCTTCTTCTCTTCTTGCAGTGCCTCTCTAATGGAGAGGTCATCTAGTATACCTCTAGTAATCTAGAGGTTCGCCGTCAACTCCGCGAACTTCGCTCTGTCTATATTTATAACTAACTACTCGTAGGCTGGTAATGATAATAACGATGGTCTACTACTAAGCATAACTAGCTAAATAGAAAAATCTATTTAAAGAATCAAAAGCTCAACGCGCCAATAAAATATGCTTTACGATATCACCCACGCAACGGTATCGGTATAAATAAAAAAGTGTCGTTTCCCGTAGGCCAATTGGCTTCGATTATTGCCCCGCGGAGACTAATACACTTCTCGGTGAATGTGTTTTTTTCCCGGGCCTGTTATTCCGTCGTCGGTCGCAGATGGCCGTCGCCGGCGTGTCTCCGAGGCGCAGTTGGTATTCTGGGAGTGGCGCATAGTGTTGGGCAGGGGTAGTCTCCTGAGCTGATTCCTTTTTAAAATGACTAGACTCAATTATGCGACTATTGTACCTAGTTATTAACCTTATAGTACTTTTTTGTTAGTTTGAAATTTGTAAATTCTTTAAATATATTTTTTTGAAAGCTCGATTCATAATTGAAAGCTTTTTGTGAGTATAAATCTCGTGATCATGTATCATTCATTACGATAGGTACGACTCAAGAACTCGAGTCTTTTATTTTTGTTGAAAAGTGATTTCCATTTTGTTTAGACAGATTTCTAGACTCTATTGATGATTTCAAAATTCAAAATTCAAAATTCAAAATAATTTATTCAGTTTAGGCTACAAATAGCTCTTATGAACGTCATTTTATGCCATCGGTTCGTAAGTCTATCTACTCTGGGCGGGAGATCTTGTACTGAGAAGAACCGGCCAGAAACTCAGCAGTTTAAACAATGATGAAAAACAAGCTATATTTAAAAGTAAGTATAGGTATTATAGCATGTAAATTTTTATTTATTTTATTAACATTTATTTATTAATAATAATGGCATTTAACTTTATATATTATTATTATTATCGTAGTACGTACGTATATACCTACCTATACCGATTACAAATGAGTTAATTAAGAAATATATCTTTTAACAGCCGTTCAATGAGTCGAGTCTTCTTACACTAGAGCTCGTTAAAAAGACACGACACTCATAACTTATTTTAGTCGGAGTCTCACGAGCTCCGCCAAAATGAGTTTAGTCCTAAAGATTAGGACTCGGGTCCCATCACTAGTGGCGCCACTTAGGTTAAGTGGCCTCTTAGAAGGGCACGTGACGCTCAGGTGTGTTTCGAGACTATTGTGATTGGAATTGCACGGTCCGGTCGTTAAAGGTTTTTGTGCTGTCTCTCTTTTTATATACTTGAATATGTCCGAGTTGATACGGGTATTTTGCTTACCGACAGAACAACAGATCTCGGAGTTAGAATTTGGAAAGGATGTGGGGTTTCTCAATTGTTTCTTTTTGTTTTATGTTTCTAATTTGTTTTATTCAGGTAACTCTGTAATATCTTGGTAAGGTAAGAAACTCGATGATTAAGCAACTTTCGCAAAGGCTGGTCATCAGATGAGTAATCAAAAATTGATCATATCGAGCTCCTCTGTGGTTCAGAAGCCACGTGAAGTCGTTGGTCCCGGCTGTATTAGCAGTCGATAATAAATGTTTATATAATTTTTAACGCAAATTTTGTTGCGAACAAATTACAAAAACACAAATGTTGAAAAAATTTTCACGAGCAGGGTTTCAACATTTGTGTTTTTGTAAACCACCAATCCTTACTGGGTCCGAAGTGGCAGTGGGCCGGCCATATCTGGCGAAGAACCGACAACTGCTGGGGTAAACGTGTTCTTGAGTGGAGACCACGACTCGGTAAACGTAGTGTAGGACGCCCTCCGGCCAGGTGGGATGATGACCTGCGAAAGACTGCAGCCAGATGCTGGATGCGTCAAGCTGAGGACAGGACGCTATGGCGCTCATTAGGGAAGGCCTATGTCCAGCAGTGGACTAAGATAGGCCGATGATGAAATGATAATGATGATCCTCACTGGGTCCGCATTGTGGTTCATTGCCCGTACTCCTTATCCATCTATAGGGCAGGCTAGTGCCAACAGTATTGACATAAAGTGAGCTGGTGGTCTTGGTAAAAGAAAACCATTTCAGCCTTCAGGGTAGTTTATTTTGTATTGGTCACATTTATTAAAATACCCAAATTGCAAACAGTGCCTGGCTTGTTTATAAGAGCGGGCCAAAGAGGGCCAATCCACCAACCAGTACTTAGTCCGATATTTCAGGTTCTACTGTCCACGTGAAAAGACCGGAGCTCGTCAAGCAGAAAATAAGCAGAGCCTGTTATTTAAAGAAGAAGTAATTTAGGTTGTCTGGAAGAGATCGCTTGTAGTGATAAGACTGCCTTTGCCCATACTAACTTTAACATTATGTGTAACTGTTATTTTGTTTTCATTTGTGTGAGCAATAAAGTATCTATCTATCTAATTTAGTAGTCAGAGCCTAAATCAAGCTCTAAGTGTAAAAACACACTATGCCGAAGTTACGCGACTGAAGTTCGGCATGATAACGCATACAATTCTATTTGAATTACTGACGACACATAATACCGAAATTACGTTGCGTTATAGCGTATAGCATTTAACCTCTGAGGCCGAAAACGCCGAACTTCGGTCGCGTAATTTCGGCATTGTATGTTCCTACACTAAGACGAACTGTTTTTGTATGTACAATAGGCTCGATCGAAGATAATAGGTATACTCGTACAATGGATCGAAAATCTATGTATGTCATCGATAGTATAAGAATAGAATAAATTTATTTCTGTATAAAACTTAGTCTAAATATATCAAACTTATAAATCATGAATGCACATTATCTTATTAAAATATGCTACATGTGACCGTAGGAAGTTTTGAGTATTGTTCTCCAAACTTCAGTATGAAGATGGCACTAAGTGATAATGATGATAACGTCATTGGAGTTTATATTAATTTTATAATTAATTAAATGTATATTTATTTATATAATAAAACGAGATGCATTTTTCTATAAACGTAATAGCACTTATTGTTATTTGGCAAAGGGCACAAAGTGCACGGAGATGAGTAACTCAGTGACTGCATAGAAATGCGAACACAATTTCTAATATAAGAACGTAGCAAAAAGCAAACACGGCTGCGGCAGTTGGCTGCAGATATTAAAGGCATATCTCTCTATTATGAGCGGGAGTTCTGTAATTTAAGGGCAGCGCCGGCATATGGCGAGACGGGCAAGGGTTGAGCGTGTCTACAATCTATCGATGTTTTTGAAATTGTATGACTTTGAAGCAGCGCGTTATGATGATTCACCTATGATAATACACGTCACGTTCCAACATCAGTAAAAGAAAAATAACACTCACAATAAGCTAAGCAGAATAATTTTAGCATTGTGTTGTCTTTATAAATAATTGTTTGAAATTATGCATGCCGCGACAGCCTTTAATTAAAATAGCGCCAGCTTAATTTTAAGGTTTGTAATGTAGGAATGTGTTCGGTGTATGCTTCGTTGGATGTCCATAATAAATAAATAAACGGCAAATAAAACTAGCAATAGCTACAAAGAACACTGTTTTGGAAGTTTTTATTAGTTGTATGGGGATTGTCGATGGGGATTAGTGGAATAACCCAGTGGGAGGGCTTGCTGAAAGAAAGATTATTTAATGTACTAAAAGTAAAGGTTTTTAGGTCGCTGCGTCGTCAAAGGACGCTTCCCATTTGAAAAAAAAGGTTTGCCAGTCTCATTAAAAAAATAAACTTACACATTATAAGCATGACGTTTTCTTTAATTTTACACATTGTAGCTTAGATCTGGTCATGGGCGGGAATATCGGTCGTTTCGGTGAACAAAAGACTTGCTTGAAGGTATTTGCTTGACTCTTACGCTAAGCGCACGTAGCAATTTAAGCCCTGAATGCTAGTACTAATAAACAGATTGTAGGCTTTAAATAGTTATTCCGTGTTTTGTACCTTTTACTCTAAATTGAATTGGTACTAAATATATCTATTTGAAGCTCTTACTTTGTTTATAAATAGGGCTCCTAAAAATGTAATTTGTTATACAATATACTGCAATATTCAATTAACCTACTTGTTAATTTAGCATTCTAAACAATTGTTTTTAACAAAATATTATAATTAAATATAATCATTCGCAGCGTTCGCAACATTGTATCATTGCAACTTCATATTTCTCTACGATGCTCTCGTAGCGCTACAAGCATATCTGCTACGACGTAGCAGAATTAAATGTCGTCAATAGGTAAAATAACTAGGTAGAATGAAAAAATCGTAGCATTCGTAGCTAAGTTATTTATTTATTACTTTGTTCACAGTAGACAAGGGAGAACTCATAATGAAATTGGTATTTCAGACTTGCTACCGTGAACTATTTATCAGGTACGTACCGTTAAACGCATGATGTGTTTTCTTTTATAGATGAGTTGGAAAACGACTGCTCTGCATGATGTTGAGCAGACGAAGAGTCCAGATGCGAAGACAGCTAGCTAGCTTGGGCCTCACTAGCTGTTACCACCTAGCCGACCCGCAAGTTGCTCCTTCTTACCTCGTTTAAGTAAGTAAGTAAGTAAACAGCCTATAATTGTCCCACTGCTGGGTTTGGCCTCCATTATTGAAATCAAGTTATCGCTACAATTGACGGGTAATGGCTTAATCACCACGCTTGCCAAGTGCGAGTTGGTGATCACAAACCCGGGCTATGCATGGAAAAATCCGAAATACATTTAACCCGACCTGGGAATTGAACCCGGGACCTACGGGTATCGGGTCGAGCGCTTTGGCGAGCGAGGCATTCACCTCGTTTAAAGGAAAAAAGGAAAAATCCTTAATCCTCAAAAAGGTTTCATGACATACACAGACAAACATACTTAGTTAATAAACACTTTTGCTTCATAAAATATAATAAAAATGTAAAAACTGTCTCAATATTGTTATTGGCACTAGGTTAAGAGCGTTTACGCCGCACACTAGCGCCACTAATGAAAAAAAAAACATATCTACTAATTAGAGACAGAAAATCAAATTATGCTCAACAAACTATTTGAATGAAGTAATTTAGCATTTTTACGTCACCTAATGAACACCTGACATGTTATGGTTTAGTTAAATATGGCGTTATAGTTAAAAGTGGCCGTAACGTCTTATTTAACTAAATGTTTTTTTTTTCATTGGCGGCGCTAGTGAGCGGCGTAAACGCTCTTAAGAGCGAGGCACCCCAACACCAGTATTTGCATTACTCTTTGGGGTTGTCTCACTACAAATTATGTTTTTTTATTGGGAAATAAAAAAATATTTCTTTTAATTTCCTAAATAGAGGCATAGTCGATAATCTAGCGGGCATCTCTAGCGGAGACTCGTTCCTCAGACACAGCTGCAGCGCTCGATTATAACTAGCTTACGGAGTCGAGCGGCGATACAGGCTACACACGCCGGTAACGTTACGGGGACTCGCTGTTTATAATTGTTTTCCTTTTTTTATTTGTCGTTGAGAACGTTCTCAATCCGTTTACAGTGCACTGACCCTTTGTTGTTACAATAACCTGTTTGTTTAATAGCAGGCTATGATTTGAACAAGTCGCTATATTATCGATAATTATCAAAGAGTACAGTTTATAATAGTTGCTATAATGAATTGCTTATTTTCATGTTCTAACATTTTAATTTAGAAAAAGCGAACTTTTAAAGGGCCTTGCCCAGCATTTTCTGGCGATTCAGGATATGCTCTGAGCTGCACTTCCTTTTTTTTCAGAGTTAAAATTTATCTACAATGATTTTGTGAAGATGTTTGACACTACATTTTTAGTATTTCGTTAAACAATTAAGACCATATTAGTACATTAAACAACAAACTATAATGTAACTTAACTTTTAACTCTTAGCTTTTTTCGATTACAAACGTTTGTGCTACCTTCCTCTACGTTATACACGCACGCACTCACAATAAAACACGGTGTGCAAACTCGCCGACGACGCAAGCAAACAGCTTTAAAATTGGTTGTCAGAAAACATAATGCCAAGGGAAGGGTTGCCGCGTGCCCTTTCCCTATTCTTGACATTTTAAATTGTTTATTTGCGAACAAGTGTCAAGTTATTTATTCAGCGTAGACTGGATTTGAAGGCGGGGTGTGAATTGTGAAAATCGAAGTGTTTAATGAATTTGAGCGGTTTTGTTGTACGTTTTAGACCACATTACTTTAAAAGCTGTCAGAGGTCCATAGTAAAACAGATGTTCTTACGAAAACAAAGATATTGTATACAAGAAAATTACATGTATTATTCCTTTCATAATAATGTCATATGCTCTATATGTTCCTATGACGATGACTCGTGCAAATTTGTGTACAAGACAGAAATGTTTATAATATTACGAGTATTTTAATCTGTACAGAGAGCGTACATATTAAAATAATACTTTGCATTATATTTTATTCAGGCGGCGCAAATGACTGGAGCCTCAATTCTACTATTTAGAAATGTAGACAATTGTCTCAATCGCCTTATTTTGACATTTGGACTCTAAGAAAAATGTCAGAATGCTGATTTTATAAGTGGCCTATTTTATGAGTAGACTCTTTGAGACAAAGATATTTTGAAATAGCGGTATCGAGGCCCTTTAGTAGTGCACAACAATGTACAAATAATACTTCATCAACATTATCATTAGCCTATACTAGTCCACACTACTAGTACAGTCCTACTAGTACAGTCTAGTGGAAAAAGGCCTCTCCAAGTGCAAACCACCGAGCACGATCCACGGCAAAATACTTAGCAAATTTTTTTTCGTTCAGGCGTAACAGCTCATAATATTTACACATAATTCAATGCCAACATATGTACAATGCAGTACCTATAATCTAGAGACACAGCTTGAACGCTGACAGTCGTTTAAACAGAAGAGGGTCACACGAGAAAATGACAAGGGTACTTTTAGATTATCTAAAATTCGGTATAAGTCACAGGTATAAGTCTTACTTTGTGCTTTCAACTTTTCATGTTTACCACAATAGATATAGGTCGTGCGCCATAGTCACGTGGTTATGGTTAAAAGGCATGCCTAGGATACCTGGGCTAGTCCAGATAAGTTATGATAAGATACCTTATACTGGGCAGTTGACAAAGTGAAGAAAAACTTTATACGAATCTACTGTAGAGTGAAGTAGAGTAGCTCAAGTAACTCACTATGCCCGCAGGATTGACGGCAGACAACGTCATCTGTTGATGCAGAGGCAATCTTGGTAAAATGGGAGCATTTTGCAAATTTTAATACCTTTGCAGATAATACAGGTTAAAAAGAAACGTGTACAAACACATGGGATCGAAATAAAGTTTTAAAATAAAAATTTGTTGTTTTTTTTTCGGGAGTATCCGAATAAATAGTAACAATATTTTAAAGTAAATAGATGTATGATATTTGCAATTCAAAGTCTAAAACGCGAGTGTTGTAACTGCTAGCCGCGGCCACGGTTACTCGTCGTGCCCGTCTCGTGGTTAGCCTCGCACCGAGTTGGACCGCGATTGTGACGTTCCAGTGGCGAATCAAAGTAATTAGTACTACATCAATGTTTTGATTTATAAAACAATTGATTGTTCATTCATATTGGCATGTCAAATTCTTTAACAACGCGAGTGTTGTGACTGCTAGCCGCGGCTACGGTTACCCACCGAGCCCGTCTCGTGGTTATCGCCGAAACGAGCCGGTCCGATATGTACCCGCCCGCCCTATGACCACAATGCGGCCGGCTCAAGTAACCCACTACACCCGCAGGATTGACAGTAGATTTGGTAGCAGATTTGATTATTTAGTAATTATGATTATGGGTATTTTTATTTAAGTTTACGCAAATTTTGTTGCGAACCAATTTCTTAAAATCGCTAAAAAAGATTGGTGAAAAATTTTTTTTTACACTTTTTATAATTGTTACCTATTTAGTAATTGTTCATATTTTTTATAGTACGTACAAAAATGCTGGCAGCCGTCGAGCCCGTGTCGTGATTAGCGCTGCAACAGATAATATAGATAAAGAAGAAACGTGTACAAACGCTCAGGGGATTAAAATGATGGTTTTAGAGAGAACATAATGATGATTGGTTGATTTTTTCAGGAGGTTTACGAGTCCAAACAAACGGTCACAAAATTTATAATCAAAATAAATTTATGTATATATTATTATAATATTGGCAAGTCAAATTCAAAATCGCTATTGGTGTGACTGTTAGCCACGTATACGGTTACTCGTGGAGCCTGTCTCGTGGTTAGCGCCGCAACGAGTCTGTCTGATATGCCCGCTCGCCTTAAGACCACAATGCGCCGGCTCAAGTAACTCACTACGATCACAGGGTTCACAGCAGACAGCGTCATCTGTTGGTACAGAGCCAATAAACAAGTGCTGTTTAAAGATTTAAGTACCTTTGCAGATAATACAGATAAAACAGAAACACTCATGAAAAAGTCATGGAAAACACCACACATTGTACACCACAAATTGTGAATCGTTTGGTTTTTTCAGGATTTATATTTTTTTATGTTTAAATGTATATACAGATTTATAATCTGGGCATGTCAAAGTCTACAACGCGATGCTCGCCGCGGCTACGGTTACCCACCGAGCCCGTCTCGTGGTTAGTCCGATGTGCCCGCCCGCCCTATGGCCACAATGCGGCCGGCTCAAGTAACTCACTACGACCACAGGATTAACCGAGATCTACGTATAACGTGATTATTTGAAATTACTCTCTTTCCTTTGTGATAATGTTATATTTAAATCAAAAAATACTGGGATTTTGAACGGTTTGGTATTTTGAAAAAAAAAAGTGATTATAATCTAATAATATTATCACTTCATTAAATCCCATCCGAACGTTTAGGCCGATAAAACTTACCTATTTCTACCACTGGAAAAAACACTTTATAGTAGAACTGCCGCATGTATGAACGAACGTACAGCAGTACACCAAAATCTATTTAATAATACGTGAAGCTTTAGCTTTTGCTTTTGCGCAATTTTCGTAAAAAAAGGGGTACAAGTTTTTACTTGTACCCCTTTTTTTACGAAAATTGCGTGGACGGAGGAGTATGAAATTTTGCACAGGTATAGTTTATATAGAGAAGGTTAACCGAATGTTAATATTTTTTTAAAATTATGCATAAAAATACATTATATTAATAAAACAAACATTACACACACTACCACGTATTTGACCCACATGCATATATAATCTTTTCAAAAATTTCAAAAATGGAAGAGGAGCGGCCGAAATCTGTCAATGCCAATCCAACCAAACTCACATTCTATCTTTTTTAATCTTTCATTGCTTAGGATACAATCCGTGCAGCCTTAATAAAATTACGATCGAATTTCGACCACTGGGCGACCACTAGTAATAGATAAACACTTGAGAGAACATAGGCCCTATTAATAACGGGCTGTAAAGGCATAAGAGATGTAATGCGATGATGTCGACGTTGCAAGCGTGCACTGGCTGCGGCGAGGCGTTATCAGCTCGTTTGTCCGATAAAAACAAAGAAAAACTTAATGCCAACTGTACACTCGGACACTGCAGAACATCGATAATCGTCGTTTGCTTTTACACCTAGATTCTATTGTAAAATCCTCAATGTAGTTAGCTTGCCTTGTCTCACTGAGACTGTACTAAGATTGTATCTTAAGAGCGTTTACGCTGCACACTAGCGCCGCCAATGAAAAAAATAACATATCTAGTAATTAGAGATAGAAAATCAAATTATGCTCAACAAACTATCTGAATGAAGTAATTTAGCATTTTTACGTCACCTAATGAACACCTGACATGTTATGGTTTAGAATAAATATTATTAACGGGATTATTACCATGTTTATTGTCGTGTTTGAGTATCCGATATTTCGGCACAGTTGCATGCGCCATGATCACGGATGTAACCGGGCTTACGACTTGTGCGATAATGAAACACTGCACGAGGAGTTATCCCATGTCCGGCAGGTTCTGCAGAAGAACGGATACAAGGGGAAGGTGTTAACATCTAGACACAAAGCCAAACACGATAGGTTCAGGGTAGAAAGGCAACCGCTTTTTATGCCGTATATGAAAGGAGTGACAGATAAGGTCGCAAATATATTCAATAAATACTCAATTAACACCATCTTCACTCCTTTTAAAAAAGTAGCTCAATGTCTACGTTCACCAAAAGACAGCTTTCCCCTAGAAAAGCCCGGTGTGTATAAGATCGATTGCAGCTGCGGTAGCTCCTACATTGGCCAAACAAAACGTACAGTAGCCTGCCGAATTAAGGAGCATATAAAAGCTGTAAAGAATAACGATACGCAAAAATCGGCCATTGCTGAACATTTGATCCAATCGGGTCCTAATCACTGGATTGAGTTTTATAACCCCCAGATAATTTCAACAGAACGTCACTACATACCAAGATTGGTAAGAGAAGCGATTGAAATTACAAAATACAAAAATTTCAATCGCGAAGATGGGTTTAAACTGTCGCGTATCTGGAATCCAGTGATTAGCCTATGTAAAGACCGCAAAAAGAACAAAAGTGCCGTTTCGCGATCCGATACGGTCAGTGTAGTGTGTCGAGAACAAGTTCGAGTGAATAGTGACTTAGGAGCCAGTGGTACGAGTATTGAGCGCAAAAAACGATTAAGGAAGAGGGTAGATCGTTTTGTCTGCTCATAATCACCCACCCGCAATAACTTCAGTACATCCGTGATCATGACGCATGCAACTGTGCCGAAATATCGGATACTCAAACACGACAATAAACATGGTAATAATCCCGTTAATAATATTTATTCTAATGCAAGTGACCATGATAGTTTAAAAAGTTATAATGTTATGGTTTAGTTAAATATGGCGTTATAGTTAAAAGTGGCCGTAACGTCTTATTTAACTAAACCATAACATGTGAGGTGTTCATTAGGTGCCGTAAAAATGCTAAATTACTTCATTCAAATAGTTTGTTGAGCATAATTTGTTTTCTATCTCTAATTACTAGATATGTTTTTTTTTCATTAGTGGCGCTAGTGTGCGGCGTAAACGCTCTTAATACAAAGTTATATGTTGCTGATGTGTTCCCTGAACGCTTGGGTCTCTTCAAAAGCTAGAGTGAATAGGTTTTTTCTAGGTAGGCATGTTTAGGCCACGTCTTTACTCAACATCGGGTGAGATGGTGGTCAAATGCTCACAAAATGGTCTATATAATGTAAAATAGATATTGTTTACATGTTAATGCTCGTGTCTAAACTAAACGTTTCAAACTAACACCGTTAATCGACGTTATAAGTATCATCCGGTTATTAACGGAATCACGCAGCTCGGCCGAAGTTCAGAGGTCGACCTCAAACGATCGTTGCGGGCGTGGTCGGTCGGGCTGGGCGGCCGCGGTGCGGTGCGGTGCGGTCGTAATTGTCTCAACAATACCGCGGCTAGACGAGTACTCTGACCTAAACTGGGTAGACAGTTGCGTGTACTGGTTAGTATTATGCAAGCAATTTTTTTTTTGTTGAAGAGAGGTTTCTGTTGGCTGGCCATGTCCTTAACTGCGTCACCGGACCCGAACGCGTCAACCGTTGCACCATCGTCTTTTGTAATCTGGGCAATTAATTGATTTGCCATGGTTCAAGTCTCACGTGAAGCAGTTCTCTCAATAATAGATATAGAGGCTGGATCACAAACCCTTGAGACCTACACTTGAGAACGAAGCATTGTAAAGCAATGCTGCTTGGCGGCATAAATAGCTGTGAGCATTGTTTGTATTCAGTCTGATTCTAGGCCGAATCCTACAACAAGCCCAAGTTTGAAGTATTGTACAAAACCGAAACTTAGTTATCTTTGGATTTGTAAACTGATTGTCATAGATACAATAAGAATTATAATATAGACTTTTTATGTCTCATAAGACTGAGCCATAAGGAACGGAAATCTTGTCGCCGGCCGTCGTCGTTACAAGCAAACACGTTCGCCCCGCAAAACTTCCCGAGCAAAGTGTCAAAAGTTGCCGCGCAAAAAGCTCTTACAGCGCAAGCGCGAGTGAACGAGTCAGACTGTCTTCCACCCCGCTTACCCCGAACGAGGTCTGCGGGCCGCGGCTAACCTTCGGCGCGAGGTTTGCGGCGGGAAAAATGTGTGTTTCGGTGTGCCGATAGCGGGGCGCCGCACGCCGCGCCCCGCCCAGCGCCCGCACGCGCGCGCCGCTAACGCGTCTTGAGCCACTTAGTCGCTAAGACGACGCGCACACTGCCTCTCGGAGCGTGAACGCTTAACTCGAACATTTGAAATTACTCTTTGCAGACGTCTTTTGTTTTATTTCTTCATTGACACGTGTTCACACGTGGCACACCTCTTTCATTTGTTTTGTAGCGATGACGCTTTGAATACGTTTGATTGGTAACTTGTTACGTAGTATGATCAAGGTAATCTTATTCTGTTAAAACATAAAATAAATGTACGTTTATATACTGGCCTGCAAAAATGAGTACTACACTTTTAATATTTATTTATTTTCTAAACTATAGAAGTTAGAGATTTTTAAATAAAAAACGTTTTGCAGCAATTTTTATCAGCTTTCTTTAAAACTAAAGTAAATTATACATTAGTAACATTTTCCTTTTTGTTTCGAAAGTATATCTTGTGTAATTAAAAAGTTATTGCAATTTTAAAAGTGTGTTACTTAATTTTGCAGGCCAGTGTAGTATTTATATAAGAATAGACTAGCTATAGGTATTTACAGATCGAACGATATTCATTAAACTAAGGATTGTTACTTGTTAAAATGGTTGAAGAGATCCAGTTCGTTTCTGGTAATATCGATAAAACTATGGCATCTATCATTAATTTTTTTACATAGACTAGGAGGTATCGTTATTGTGGAGGTAAGCACGTCAGTTTGAAGATGCTGAAACGGACTACGTTCATGTCTAAATTAATAAAATTACGGTTACCCGTTAGGAAAGGTGCTGTGAACGCTGACTTACCTTCCGGCTAGATATGGAGCCGCGACCTGTCAAAATGGAGTGGGAAAAAAGGCGGGAATGTGGCGCGCTTTATGTGAAGCTCGTCATTGCGCGAGAAAGAGAATGGTTTGCGTCACCATGCGTTAGAAAGAGACAGCGAACACAAAGTGGTCTAGAAGAAAACCCAAGACGTTGGGCGTGTTTAGTGGGTGGGCGTACGGGTTTTGCGGTTGTAGTGGTGAGCTATACGTGTGTGTGTTACCGTAAGTTACTATGCGGTTGAAGGTGTGCGTCGCGGCTACCCAGCTCTCATCCTTTTGTCAACGATACGGCGCTATATCGGCTACAGGCTTTAGTTATTAAAGTGCGCAGTGAAATTTTATAGCAGGCCGTAAAATTTTCATCGCCCGCCGGCCAGTCGCGGAGTCCTTATGCGGCTGGCGTTGCCAAACAACGCTATATTATATTAATTTATTAATTCTACAGACGTTCCGTAGCATTGTAGCTTTGTAGCTAGCGTACGGTCTCGTAGACTTCGTAGCGTCTACGAAATGACTACGGCTGCTACAGTGTAACGCATCGTCAACTTTGATTAGCTCTTGTACTGTATAATGAACAATAAAATATAATAAAAGAGGTAATATATAACTACAATTAGAAAAAGATTTTTATGGTACGCCGTACGATACGATATTTCTGTAGGTTTTCACTATGCGAAAGCTGCAATCAAATCAGACAAATCAAATCAAATAGATTTGATTTTCTCCACATTTGATCAATGTACAGGAAAACTATGTATTGGGTATACATTATGGTGAACTGGTGCACAAAACCGGTCGTAGTGGAGATCCTTGGGGGAGGTCTTTGTCCAGCAGTGGACGTCTTTTGGTTGAGATGATGATGATGATGATGAACGGTGAACTTTATTCAGTGTGCAGCATTTCTCTTTGTTTTTGTTTTTAAACAATTGAATCACTCATCATGGTACTCTAATATTAACCGCCTCTTTGGTCTAAAGGTTAAACTAGCAGACACAGATTCAAAGGTCCCGAGTTCAATTTCCAGTAGTATGTTTTGTACTCAGTTTAGTCGGTGGTACCAGAAATGGAATCACCTCGAATGCTCTATTACTGAAGAATTGGTTTTGTTCCAACCGTTTATCTCTAACTGTTGAACCAAAACAGACAGACAGACATATTTATAACAAGCCATACAGCCATCTACACCGCTGCGATTCGACCCCAGGACCTCTGAGTACTGAGACTGGTGTTATAACCACTAGACGACACAGGTAGTTAAACCCTTTCGGTTTGGCGTGGGGGTGCAGTGCCAGGACTGAAACTAATTTTTCAAATAATCTGCATAATTTAAGTAAATATGGATTTAATTTAATTTTAGAATGATAATGGGAATTATAGTAGGTAATTAACTTTGCAGCTCAGAACCGTTTGGGACGATGGGCCCCAATTGCTAAGTAAAAACTAAGCTTCAGTCTCGAATCAAAGTGTGACAGGATGTATATTCCCATCGGTCTTACGTGGTACGGGACATATACATACCATCAGGCCTGAAAGGGTTAAGAAAGCAGAATTGCTTTATAGTAATAGCTTAATTGTTTCATAGCAAAAAACACTTTCGCAAAGGCTTGTTATCAGATGGGTGACCAAAAATTTATCATTTCGAGCTTCCCCGTGCTTCGGAAGGCATGTAAAGCCGTTGGTCCCGGCTGCATTAGCAGTCTTTACCAACCACCAACCCTCACTGGGCTCGTGTGGTGGTTTATGGCCCGTTCTCTCTATCCATCCAAAGGTAAGGCTCGTGTCCCAGCAGTGGGGACAAAATGATAGAATGTGCTTGATGATGACTCGTAATTGATAGTAACTTGGTGGATCAAGGTCCAATCTCCCCGTGTGCTATTTTATGTGTGGAGGCTTGAGTCTAGTAGTGGGACGTTTAAAGGTTGATGATGACGGCACCGACACTATAAACTGTCATTGAAGGCCTATTGTCATTTTGTATATTGAGTTACCTAAACAACTGAAATTAAATGAAAATCCTTTATTAAATTTAGGCATATAAATTGCACCTGAATGTCAAGTAGTTGCATAAACAAACAAAATTATATTATGAATAAAAAATTATATGAGTACAATAATACTTAAATATATAACTTCATAAACAATAATCTATATATTAATACGTGAAGCTAAAACTTTGTACCCCTTTTTTAAGAAATTCGCGCGGACGGAGGAGTATGAAATTTCGCACACTTATAGTTTATATAGAGATGGTTATCCGAATGGTAATGTTTTTTTTAATAATGCATAAAAATACATTAAATCAATAAAACAAATATTACACACACTACCATGTATTTGACACACACGCATAATTATACTCTTTTCAAAAATTTCAAAAATGGAAGAGGAGCCGCCGAAATCTGTCAATACCAATCCAAACTCACATTCTATCTTTTTTAATTTTTCATTGCTTAGGATACAATCCGCTCAGCCTTAATAAAATTACGGTCAAATTTCGACCACTGGGCGACCACTAGTTATATTTAATGTTACTAATCCACTCAATAACGGTTAATAATCCACCATTATTTTACATTAATATTCGACATAATACAAATTTTAGAAAATAAATCAGAACCGCAGACATGACTCTTCACTTTCCCGCCGCACTTTTGTTTTTTTAAAGGCGTAAATGTAATTCTAAACATGTTAAAGGAGCTTAGCGCCTTTACTATGGTGGGGTTATTGAACCATGTTACTAACTTTTGTTAGGTAATATTATTATGACAAAATAAAACACGACGCTAACATAGCGATTAACATCCATTTTTATTTTCTTAAAAATCCTCCTTTCACCTCGACGATTAAGGTCCACTTCCATTTTTAGGAACCATTTTCTATTTCGTGGAGCTCAATGGCGAAGTTGTTAACGCGCCTTTCTTTCGGATGGGTGACCAAATAACTACCATCTCAAGTTGCTCCGTGCTTCGGATGGCACACAAAACCGTTGGTCCCGGCTGCATTAGCAGTCGTTAACAACCACCAATCCGCACTGGGCCCGCCTGGTGGTTTATGGCCCGTGATTTATGATCCTTAGCTTGTTAGGTATAGACTATTGTTCCACTGCTGGGCTAAGGCCGCCATAACTGATATCAAGTCATCGCTACAAAATAGGTGTTAGCTAAATCACCCCCTCTATTGAACCCAAAACAGACCACCATTACCTATTGACATTGAAACGCTTTTTTTATAATCAAAAAATACTGGCAGCCTGACTTTATCCACTTAAACACTCGAATCCCGGAATCCCAAGCGAAGACAAAATCTATGTAGCGGATATATCTTTATCTTATAAGGATCCTTCTTGGCGAACTTCAAGTTTGTAGGCTATGAGACGCCTGTACAGACGGCAGCAAAAGTCGCTAAACACTGTCTTTGTTAAAGTCAAAACTTGTTATTCAAATAAGCTTAAAAAAAGTGCTTTTGAATCGTCCAAACATTTTTTTGTCAAACCAGCAACAGGCACTTTTAGTAAGGCTATAGTGAGGTTACTGCCATACTAAAATGGTCAGCGACTTCCGATGTTGACTGTACCATATACCCAAGTCCGGTGACGCTGTACAGGGGGGTAACCACGAGCTCTTCCAGCAGTATTATTGCAGTTGTGAAAACGAGACGCGTGTAGCGGCAAATATACACGCGTCTCTTTTCCACAACTGCAATAATACTGCTTAATGCTCATAGTCAGGGGGCAGGCCATAGGCGGCAAACAGTATTTACTCTCTCTCAAAAAAACTATACCACGTCATACTTCCACACACCACACCATCTTGTTGGATGGCGGTCTACTACTGTGCGTTTCTCACGTAATTTTTTACCACGAACTACAGTGCTGTGGAACCAGCTCTCAGCGGCGGTATTCCCGGACCATTACGACTTAGGGATCTTCAAGAAACGAGCCTATTCCTTCCTTAAAGGCTGGCAACGCATCTGCGATTCCTCTGGTTTTGCGGGTGTCCATGGGCGGCGGTGATTGCTTCCCATCAGGTGACCCGCCTGCTCGTTTGCCTCCTTCTAATATAAAAAAAAACTTGACGTGTACCCACGTGTATCTATGGCGCCCGTTAAGTCGTGATGTCGATGATGATGATGATGGAGACGCTTTATAGTTTCGACATTAGTCAGTTATCATGATCATCATACGTGAGTGTTGTTCGTTTTTTTTTTACTAGATTTTTTTGTCTTTTACGCGTTCCTATCCCATTTATTCGAAATGGAACTTTGATGAGTTTTCGTGAGCGCCCCGAAAGTATTTGACAAAATAAGACGTGTAGAATGCTAATGTTATTGCATAATAATATTTTATTGACAAAGAATAACATAATAAGGGTGTCTTAATTTTTATAACATTATATAAGATTTACTCATGTGAGATAAATCATTTGTTTGGTTTACAGAATATTTATAAATTAGATTACACTGGCTAACTAACTTTTTATTCGGTTGGCGCCTTTCGTTTCAGTAGAGTTCATACGGATTTACTCCGAAGTGAGGGTTTTTATAACTGAAGCTGCTTGTATAACTGCGATATATAACTTTTTATGAACTTAAGATAAGTAGATGTTTTAAAATATATTACACTAGCTGTGCCCCGCGGTTTCACACGCGTTAATTTTCAATGCTGCTCCACTCCTATTAGTCATAGCGTGATGTAATATATAGCCTATAGCCTTCCTCAATAAATGGACTATTCAACACAACATAATTTTTCAATTCGAACCAGTAGTTCCTGAGATTAACGCGTTCAACCAAACAAACAAACAAATTTTTCAGCTTTATAATATTAGTACAGATATACCATTTATAAATTTGAAAATATATGCTATATTAGTAATAATAGGAGTTTCAGGACAACCAAATGTCGTTTTTACGTGAAAAGTGAGAAATAAAAACAATTATATAAAAAAGCCCCTGATTATCATTATTATTATTATTTCACCCTATGGTTGACTGGTAGAGAATGCCTCAGGCATTAAGTCCGCCATGTAATATATGTTGCAAAAGTTTTAAAATAAATAAATAAATAAATTATCGCCCTTATGGGTAATGCTATACATAGATTTTAGTTGCTCAGCAACCTCTATCTTGTGCTCTAATAAAGATTAGATTCACAAAAGGTAGCGGACGAAGATGCCATTTTATTCCAGTACAGTAAGTTAGGGTCGAGAATGTCTCATAGACGTCGTCATATGGGAGGCGTTAGACGTCTCTACTTGTCCCGCACCTAACTATCTCTTTTAATACTTATTTGTATCGTGCCACGCACACAGGGGCGCGCTTCCCCCCGTGTCGCGTCGGTGCAGCGTGGCTGTGTGCGCGGACTTCTTTCGCCTGCCCCAGTGTGCGGGAGAATTTTCTTTCGAGACGTAATAAGGGGACCGTTTCTTTCCCGCTAAGGTTTTAATGTCGACCACGTTTCGGTGGCGGACGCGCGCGCCTCTCGCGGTTACGGGCGGAACTTTTTTTTATTTCAACCTCTTTTTTAAATTTAGTGCAGACTCAGTGCATCGAGCGGTGCTCGCATGGATTTTTTGTAGCGATACTTTTTTGAGGTACGGTGGGTTAATGTTTTCTTAATTTTTTTTTCTTAATCACGCCTAAGTGTCTAAACGTATTTTTCGGAGTGCTCGCAAATAATTTGTTGGAAAGTTGCCAAGTACTTAATTAACTATTATTGAATGTGGTGAATGAACGTGGAAAATTAATTAGAGTAAAGTTCGTTTAAGTTGCTAAGTTGGGTTTCGCAGAGCGGCGGGCGCGGCTCACACTTGCGTGTTGTTTTCCCAAACCGCAGGCTCATTAGCCTCGGCGCACACTACGCCGCGACGATTAAACTTCAAAGATAACGCAGATTGTGATAACATCGGAGTGTAAGATATCTTCGTAATCTTATTAATGAAAGGAATTTTAGTTAGTGTAATAAAAAATAGACGCTCCCCTTTATTGTTTTGAACGAAAATTATAATGAAAAAAGTTGGTGTCGTTTATTGTTGTTGTTTTTGATTATTAGATGTCTTTGAATGACAAATTGTATTTTTTATCAAATTTAAATCATAGTGAGAAAAAAATGATAATTAGTTAAATGTCAATTAATTAGTGTTCGAATGGAATGAGATTGTGTGCCAACGTTACAACATTATTTTATCGTTTTTTTGTTATGAATTTTTTAAAACAAGTAAATTAAAAAATAACAGATTTCAATTCATGTAAAGTCACGAACAATTTTGTTACAGACTTACTCTATTATTTAAAATATTGCACACAACTTTGGATATTTTACAATGTGTGTTTTATTTGTGTAAAATATACGCAAGTATATCCGCAGCTATAGTGTCTTATTTTAAAGTGTAGTGTTCGCGTGATCTTTAGAAAATAAAATGTTTTGTTTGCTAAACCCACTATCTCATTTAAAGTCATAACTTATAAATCTTTATTGGTTTGACATGATCTTAAAGCTTAGTATAACGTCCTCAAATGGACCCTACAAGGGCATTTCAATATTAATACAAAATAATAATATAATAAATAATCATGTAGAAGACGAAGAAACGATTAAAAATTTAACTGAGAGGCACATCTGAAAACAATTACCACACTCATTTAGAAATGTCGCGCGTACCTTGGAAGTGGCAACTTGTTAAAAAGTAGGCGCGAACTGCCATTAGGGTGCGCGCCCTAACTTCTGCTTAATTGCGACGGTGCGTGCGTGCCCTTAACTCCTCATGTGGCGGTACGGGTTTGTTCCTTTGCCTTCTCTTGCTTAACTTTAAAAACTTTCGGAGTAATCATTTTTTTCAAATCTGTCACAGTGAAGTTCGATTTTTGAAATTTGTTCTCCTCGTTTGAGTTTTCCTTTATTTGTCCGTTGTTTTAATAGAAGAATGAAAGTTGGATTGATCGAAGGAAAGTTAAAAAGGAAATTAGCAAATAGAAGCAGAGAAAATAGATGACTATTAATTTAATATATTAGGTTCGGGAAAAAATCTTTTCGCATATAGCATGTATGAACTTGTAATAAAATCTCTTTGGCTATACTATTTGTATTTGGCTGGTTTTGGTATAATTAATAGTTTAAATTTTAAAGAAGATAATTCCCAATTCAAATTAGGAAAATGTGTGATTTTCATTTGTTTTTCTTACTGTCAAGATGTGTGAATCTGATAAAGAAATTCGATACATTTTAAAATTTTACCACAAAAAAGGTAAAAATGCAACGCGAAAAAAATTTGCGATGTTTATGGACCTAGTGCAGTGTCTGTGAGAGTAGCACAAATTTGGTTTAAGCGTTTTCAATCCGGAAATTTTGATGTCAAAAATGCACGTCGCTCTGGGTCGCCCTATTACGAATAAAATGGGTGCCATTTTTGATAAAGTAGAGCAATATCGGCATATCAGTAGTTACGACGTAGCTGAAGAACTGAGAATTGACCACAAAACAGTTTTGGCGGTATTTGAAAAAAACTGGGTACACAAAAAAGCTCGGTACTTGGGTACCTTACGAGCTCACTGAAAGAATCCTAATGAACCCTGTACTCATTTGGGATTCTTTATTACGACGTAATGAAACCGAACCATTTTTGAAGAAGCTGATAACTGGTGATGAAAAGTGGATCACGTACGACAAGAACGTGCGAAAAAGGTCGTGGTCAAAGGCCGGTCAGGCTTCACAGACTGTGGCGAAACCCGGGTTAACTCGCAACAAGGTGATGCTGTGTGTGTGGTGGTGGATTTGGAAGGGCATTATTCATTATGAGCTGTTACCACCAGGCAGGACCATCAATTCCGAACTCTACTGCGAACAACTGATGAGATTAAAGCAAGAATTTGAGAGAAAGCGGCCGGAATCAATCAACAGAAGGGGTGTGGTTTTTCATCATGATAACGCTAGACCTCACACATCTTAGCCACTCAGCAAAAATTAAGAAAGTTTGGCTGGGAGGTGTTAATGTATCCGCCGTATAGTCCTGACCTTGTACCTTCAAATTTCCACCTGTTTCGCTCTCTTCAGAATTCTTTAGGCAGTGTCAGGTTAACATCACGAGAAGACTGCCAAAACCACTTCTCGCGGTATTTTGATCAGAAACCCCAAAATTTATATAGCAATGGGATCATGTCCCTACCTACAAGATGGCAAAAAATTATCGAACAAAATTACACCTACATACTTTAGTTAAATGTAAATAAACTATTTTAAAAAATGTTTTGTATTTTCTTAAAAAATGCGAAGAATTTTTTTCTTCAACCTATTATTTATTCAAATGTTCTTAAATACAGACCCTTAGCGACTTAGTTGTTTTTAAACCAGACACAATAGAAATTCAATTGTTCTATGGCATTGTCGTTGCATTGGGCGTCCAAGTATCTACGTAAGTTACCGTGATAATAAAATAAATAAATAAATAAACTTTCCTACACTCACACCAATTATCTTGCCCAAGAGAAGCTTCGTTATGAAACTCGTTAAATGGTTACTAGACAACGGATAAACATACTTAAAATACTTAAATACATACTTATTATACATAGAAAACACCCAGACCCGAGACAATCTAGAAAAACAATAATTTCTAAATTAACCCAATCGGGGATCGAACCCGGGACATCAGAGATGGCGACTCCATGAAAACCGGTGTACATACCACTCGACCAAGGAGGTCGTCAAATAATCAGATAATAAGCATCTCAATGACGATAATTCATTGTTCTTTTTAATTTGTAACAATGGTTCTTTAATATCAGTAGCTTGTTTTCTTTCCTGAGTATAATTAGTACTAGTTTGCATCTACGATTCCTTTGGTCCTTTGGTGTCCATGGGCGGCGGTGATTGCTTCCCAACAGGTGACCCGCCTGCTCGTTTGCCTCCTTCTACGAGTAATATAAAAAAAAAACTTTTTTACATCATTTTACTATTTATTACATGTGATTGATATAAAATACTATTATATAGCTTCCTATAATATGCATACTTTGTCGTTTCGTACTTTGTCTATTTTATTTGTCGTTTTCTCAAGAAAAGTGAATGAATTAATCAAATAGAATTCTGCTTCTTGTAAAGAAAAAAGTGTGCACAACAATAACTAATTAAGTAAAAGTTAAACAAAAAAAAATGTTTAGCAATTAAGTGCTTTGGTTGGTACTTAATCTTCTAAGTATTGAATATCAATTTCTAAATATTGAAAAAAAAAATTAATGATCAGTCATCACAGTCATCAGTCATCACCATTTTATTTAGTGGGTTCAAAAAAGTTTCGTTTTTTAAAATGATAATGATAAAACAAAACAAACTGTATACACTATTGCTCGCTGTCCTGAATAAAATAGAAATGAAGTATTCGCTCGCGCAGAATCGCACCAAAAACCCGATAGTTTTCAAAAACCCTAAATAAAGAGTTTCAAACAATAGTATTTAGTATAGCATGCTCACTTTAAGGCTACTGTGGTGGTGGGATGTGTGTATGTTGTTGCGTTCCCTAAAAAAGTTCAGTGTAAAGCGATATCTGATTCATGTCGACCTTGCGTCATGCTAGTGAACGGGTGTCGTATGTGGAGACGGAACTTCTCATATCAACCATATTTTATTATTACTACGTCATAATTTTAAAATGCATTTCATTTATAGCAATAAAAAACCTATAAAGATTGTAGAAATATTAAATTGTTTAGTTTTTTTTAAAACAACAATCGTTATTTTTCTGATTGTGATGTAAATTACTTATGATATTTAGTCAGTTTCTTGCGGATTTCCTCAGTAAAACTAACATTTCTAGCCGTTGTTGACATATAAACTGACGACGGCATAAATTAGTAATACTTACATGAGCTATTGGAATGGAATGAAGTATTTTGTAACAATGAAGAATGTATAAAACAATTACAAATCTCTTAATCAGAATTATACGTTAGCAACATTAATTTTAATCTGAACACAGCAGCGACAAATCGGAGTATTTGCAGTTAAATAACGCCGCGAGGGGAGACCGCGCTAAGATAATTACAAATATTTTACTTACGTTAATTGACATTGCAAATTGACTCTTATGTCTTTAAGGCTAGATGTCTAAATGAGTTAGTTACTTGTGTTCTTATAGCTACATCATGAGAGCATTGTTATTTTTGAAATTCGAACGTCGAATATTTTAAATATCGAACAGTGTTAAAGAACTAAAGCGTAGCGCTGCAAAGTTAAAATTAATAATGGTTTGTAATAAAATTTATTACATAATTATGGTTGTAATTAGGATTTTAATAATATGATTTTTTTTTCATATTTATGACATTCACAACAATAAACTTTTCTTTATTCAATTTCTCATTTTTATATCAGACTACCTACAGTAGTAGTACCTACAGACTATATATTAAGTATGTTATTGTACACCTAGTATACATTATATTTCATTGTTTTATCCTTTGTTTGTTTTTTTGTGCGGTTAACACATTCAGCCAGTGAGTGTCTATACAATCTTATATTTCTTGTCTTAATTGATTAACAAACAAGATCGTGGTACAATATTTTTAGTTAAAAGGAAGATTGCACCACGATTTCTTGAATTCAACATAAGCCATCGACTACCGACGACGACGCTTCAAATTGATATTGATTCCTTTGAATGTCTCAACTTAATAATTGACGCCTCTTATGAATTGAAATGAAACAACTTTTACAGATCTACTCGCGTTTATTTTACACATTCTTTTAATTAATGTTTAGTGTTCGCGTAAACTTTAGCCTCTCATGAAGCTCCGACTATAGTGTCAATCAGCCTAACACTTTCAATTTCCATGAGAAGAGCTCAGGTAAAAGGCGAATGTATCGTTAAAATTTAAAATAATTAATTATTAAATCCGGGCGCGTCGTTATTAGCTAACTCGCGTCGTAATGATCCTGTATTATTCAAGATTAGTTGTGAGTAGGTACCTACGTACGAAAGGCGTTCTCTCTGTTTGTTCTCGAATAGGATCTAAGGATTTGCCGTCTTAATCCATACTAATGTCTCGTGTGTGTGATGTTGGTACGCACGTCTCTTTTTAGTGTAGGACGCTTAAAGTTTTGGCATGTTGAGCCTGTAATGTCGATTAGATTTCCATCAAAATTTTAATCGTAATAGAAAATTTTACTGCACAGGAAAATTGCCAATATTATAATATTGTTTATTTCATAAGCGTCAGTTTACTCAGTTACTTTGCATATTTTTAAAAATTGAACATAAATCTATGGTAGGGTTGTACTAATCACATAACGTTATGGTAAAGTAATAACTTATCGATATCTGCCCACAATCCTGTTGGATGGCAATCACCCTAATAATAATTTCTGCTAAAAACAGCATTGTATTGCATTGTTAAATTCCGATTTGAAGGGGACTAGATCTAGTGAAATTACAAGGTATAGACGCTTAAACTGAACTTATAACGAGAAGAACTAAAGCTTTAAGGTAGGCACCGCGCACGTAAGCATTATACAGGTTTCTTAGTGGGTGTACCTTCCCTCTTCTCGTCGAGCTTTTAGTAGCTGGATGAGAGAAGAGAAGGAGAGTCTTACATAACAAAGGGGTCACCCCTAGCCCTGGTGCACACGCAAAGCATTTTACCTAGTTTAAAAAAAGAGGTACCACGCCTGTTGGCGACCAACAGTCCTTTTTTAAGTTTTTAACCTTTTTGATAATTTATGTATTTTTTACTTTTAAAAGTGTTTTTGATTGACACAGTTCAATAAAAATTAAGAAGAAGAGCAATAGTTTTTTTCTTACAACGCCTGTTACCCTATGGATCAAAATAGTTAGTCATAATTGAATAAAATTTATTAAAATTTTACAAATAATTTGATAAGAAACTTAAGTAACTAAAACTATTACTAAGCTAAAATATGGCGTCAAAAAATTCCTCCGCGTCGCTGTCAACTGGTAATGTACCCAAGAGACTGGCGGCATTGCCTCTTTGTATGGCAATGCTTAGCCTCTGGCCAAGGTAAAAGCCAGCCTTTGGGTCATGGGAAGAGTCAACCAGCTGTTTGGAGATGTCATAGTCATAAACATATCATGTTTTAGTCAATAACAAAAAAAATATACAAACCATCAGCTGCTACCTAACTGCCATTCCGTAAAGTTTCAATTAAAATCTTCGGCGTCGAGAACTGTGTCGAACACTGGTGAAACTGGTGAAACTGGTGTCACTACGACATGTTTTAGGTAGATCGATAATACTTTATTGCATCACTATAAAACTTAAACATGAACTAAAAAAACACAAAGTTGCAATTTGGCGGTCTTATCGCTTTTAAGCGATTTCTTCCAGACAACCAGTCGGATGGACAGAGCTAATGAACTGTAAGATCAGATGTGAAACTATTTAAACATACTAGAATAATGACTGTGTTCTTATGTATGTAAGTATAAGCTTTTTTAGAATCTAGAAGTCATCAACGTATAATAATACTAGCTGTGCCCCGCGGCTTCAACCGCGTTCTATCAGTCATAGCGTGATGTAATATAGCTCATAGCCTTCCTCAATAAAGGGACTATTCAACACAAAAATAATTTTTCAATTGGAACCAGTAGTTCCTGAGATTAGCGCGTTTAACCAAAGAAACAAATAAACAAACTCTTCAGCTTTTAATATTAGTAATAATATACGTAGCTTGGCAAATAAATAAAACATTACGTACATAAAGCCAGGGCCGGATTCTAATAAATGGCGGCGCATCGCTGGGCGCATTCCGCGCGATTCTTATTTAACTGCTTGATTGTCTTGCCGTTGTTTATTGTCACCAATATTGCGAATAAGCGGAAGGGTCGCCCCTCAGCATCAGGTCGTTGCGCGGGATTTTTTCTTTTAGACAAGCAATCTGAACGCAGAAATCACGTGAAAAGAAACAAAAAAGAATACAATCTTAGGCCTTGTATTAAAATAAAAGTAATCAGCATAAATACTGAAAAACCCTTTGTTAAATCAAGTCATCGATTTTTAAAGATATTTATCTATAAAATTAGCAGACACCATCCGGGACCCCAGAGCTAGCAGCTACTTGGGCCAGCGTGTATTGTTATCCAACATGGCAATGCTGCTAGCTTTCTGGGCACTCTGCCTGATGGGGAAGATTTAAAAAAATATATTTACAATATTTAGACAACATCACATACATTGTTCTGATCCCAAGTAAGTAGCTAAAGCACTCGTTTTATGGAAATCAGAATCAACGACGGAACTACAACCACCCAGACCCGACACAATATCGACACAATATATAAAGTTCGTTTACGACATTGACCCGACCGGGAATCGAACCCGGGACCTCAGAGTTAGCGCCGCCCAAAGTCCGGCGTGCACGCCATTTGGCTACGGAGGTCGTCAAAATTTTGGGCAATTTTTTTATTCAAAGTTAGTAGTTAAAGTTTATTGTTTTAATAAGCTTAATTTACTTGTTATTGTCTTTGTATGTAAAGTTATGTGCCTATGTTTTTGCAAATAAGATAAAAATACAATTTAACATAAATAATGCTATAATGATGGATATTGGTTTAAAAATTGTCGTCTTTCGTAAATACAGACACAATAGAATTTTAATTGTTTTTCGTCAAGGATCTTTCAAAAGGCATATCAGAGGTTAATCACCACGCTTGCCAAATGCTGATTGGTGATCACAAACCTGGGCTACCTATGCATCGAAAATATCCAAAATGTTGTATGTTGAAACTCAGTTGAAACATCGGGCATTGTGTTGTTTACAACAACAACACAATGCCCGATGTTTCAACTGAGTTACACAAGCCACGCGCGGATACTATGAAATCTACCTATATACTTATTACTTTAAAAAGTCTTATGCAACGCGAAAGTTTAAAACATCATAGAAGGTAGCATTTGCTTCATTTTTGCGTATAGATAGAAAATATGACATTTAAGCGCTGGGAACAAGTAAGGTTATTGATTTTTTGTCATAGCTGGTAAAATAATATAACTAACCGTATTTTGTGAATACTTTGCTGCTTTGGAAGGCACGTTAAGCCGTTAGTGTCAGTTGGGTATAATAACTCGCCTTGGACCATCATTATGCGTTATGACCCGGTTCCTCTGTGCCGTTGTTCACGTCTCATGCACGTAAACAACGGCACATAGAGGAACCGGGAATCCAGATATGGAATCCCTGTTTTTATACCACTACCACAGTCTATCTAACCTCTTACCACTACTATAACAGTAATGAGGCGTACCGCCGTTTATATGCTGATGATGATTTTGTTACCGAATTCGATAGGAACTCATCCACATCGCAATGCAACGTATAACAGGGAGATCTTTGGAAAATGTCAAAGGCGTCGCAAAATCTTCGCACTCCTTCCGAATTTCAAATCAGGAAACTCAGGGGTCGTCACCTAAGACCGCTCGCCGTCCATTTAAATATCTTTGGACACGACGGATATTACATTTGCTAACCCATTTGTATCCGTCGCTGGCCTCTACGATCATTATACGTGTCCGACCGGCCTCGGCTCCCTTAGGACGAGTCCCTATTGATTCTCTCCTTAAATTTGGGCCGATAATGGTCGGAGGGTGTGGAGTCTTACGACACATGTGATACTTATTGAATTCAACGATTGCCGGCGGATCTTCGATAAGTACCGGTGAATTGAATGTGAAGGTAGCACAAAGGTTCAATCATACGATAATGTATCGGAAATATTGCGTAAGAGTTTCAGTTGAAGTATCGTTCAAGAGCAAAAGAGACTGTAAGCTTATTTGGCGTCAAGCGAACCAAACAGTAGCAATAATTAATACTGAAACAGTATTTAAAATACTTTCAATGCGCGAAGTTCCTGAACCCATTCTGGTTCTACGGGCAAGGAGCCTTACCATTCGACTAGAATAAGCCTAGCGGCTCGTTATGTTCGAATCTCACTTCGTTCGTTGAAAACTTTCCTTCATGGCTGCCTCTTATTTGATACGGGATTCCGATCTACCAGATAATCGTAAATACTTAATCAAAAGTGTAATTTCCAAACACATCTCGTGGCCAACTAACAATTGTAAACGCTGTTACCGGCTTATTTATACAATCATACATTTTATTTTAATAATAAAAATGAAAGATAAGACTTCATAGTTTTGGAACACTTCAAACAAGTTTCTATTTTTCCACGAAACCGTTATTGCCGTTTTGTTTATTATATATGAAATTAACGAAATAAATAATGTGTAACGCGCAGTCATATTTTAAGATGAGCATCTAGCATTGTATATTTACCACATTCCAGCGTAATGATTTAGATGCTATAATTATTTTGTTATTATAAACTTTTGTAAAAAACATCAATTTAAAGTAGGTGACTCAGTGATGACGATTTTCCCCCTGCCCCCCTAGACAAGTGGCATAACACTAATAGAATAAAAATGAAAAAGATTGATTATTGTATGGCAGACATAAACGTCGTTTATACGCATCGTTGGCCTATGTCAATCCCGAACAATAATTATTAGGTATATTTAATTTCTATTGTATTAGCGTTACGCCACTTGCCTAGGGGGGCTGTTATGCTCCGTCAGCACAAGACAGCCAGATAAGCAGTTGATGCTTGATGAAGCGCGCTATCATCTTTGATCTTATCAGCACCTATCATTAAGTATGGAGACGAAGGCCAAACGCTTCCCCGTGGAACAAATTACGTAAACGGCAATAGGAAATAATTGAAAAACGTAATTATAGAGATTTTATGACGTCATCGTTATGAAGCCCGGGTTGAATACGAGAAATCGTGGTTCTATCCTCAAAGCTTTGTTAGACTACTGACGTGATCACATACCTAAAACACAAGTGTATTAGGTTTTTAAATGGTAAATAACGCATTGATTTTATACTTTACAACAAAAAGAACTCAACAGAAGTTCATGCCAGACCCTAAATAACATTACGGGTATGAATGAGGGAGAGGTCTGTTAAACGCGAAACGGAGAAAATGAAGAATTTCCAAATCCATCGGAGCGTTAAGTTTTTATTAAAAATATGGTCCGAATGCTCCGCAGAGCATTTAAACAGAAATGGTGGATGTAATGTATCTTTACCCTATGCCCGGGTTCTTTTGTGGAAGGGTGCAGGGCCGGTAACGAGCATTACCCACTTGTAGGGCGCCCCTACATGCTTTATTATTTACGACTTTGGCCCTTTATGTATGTTTTTAAGCTAAGATTTTATTGCCATCCTATTCATGAGCCTAATCCCGCGCAATCTCGGCTGAGAGGTATATTTCATCAGTTTCAGGTATTTATGTTAACCTGTGGAGGCTTGCAAAATTACTCCTGTATATTATTAGATATTTATTTTGTTGTTATATTACCATGAAAGCCACAAAAATACAAAAATTAATGTAAATAGCCTAATGATACTATCCCTTTTGTTTTGAGAGAGATTGCTGATTGCCTCAAACGGCATTTTCAGCGTCACCGGGCTTTTTTGGGGGCGGCGAGGTACGTAAAGGTACTCAAGTCGTGTGAGAGGTTTTCTAGAGGGAACGGCATCACACACTTAAAAGTGCGTGTCCCCATGCCCTACTAGATTCTCCGAAGGGTTCGGATCGGATACTATCCCACTACAGGACTCCTATCATTAAAACTAAGTCATTGATAGAATTGATGGGCGTTGAGCTAATCACCACGCTTGATGATCACAAACCCCAATATATTTTATTTTTATAAAACAAGCCATGTTTCTATTAAAATATCACTCTGTACTCTGAGAAAGATACAAAGGTATTGTTGCCTTATGTTTTATTCCATCGAGATAATGAGACTGTCACTTGTTTCCAATCATCTGAATCCGTCGAATCCCTAGAAGATTGTGTTCTGGGCTGAATTGACAGTCATTGTCATACGCTGTTAGACTAGATAACAATGATGTCACTAGTTTCCAATCATATAATTTGAAGATTATATTTTCTCAACTTATTTGACAGTCATTGTTCCAAAATCATTTTGTAAATGCTGTATTCGTGTGTGAGATCATAATGTCACTTTTTTCATATTTAGACAAGCGCTCGACCCAATATCCGAAAGTCTGGTCCTATTCAAAGTCGAGCGAAGCTTTTTCGAATTTTTCGAAGCATTATCCCAATTTGGCTTCCGAAGATGATTATGTTCTCAACTAAACTGACAGTCATTGTTCCAAAATCGTTGTGCAAACGTGTAAAAGTGTCTCCTACGGCGATGCGACATCAAAGTAAACAGCGAGAGGCAGTAAAAGGCACGGAGGGCTCACCCCTTCACAGAATTAACTTAACATGCCAATCGACATATCGCGTAACGGATAACGGGCTATTTGCTCTCCTTGGGGTCGGGAGACATGTAAGTATTATTTGGAGATGTGCTATCGGTCGTGGGATCGCGTGTAATCGTGGAAATAACGTGTTGGGAGGATTTCTTGGATTTGTTGGTCAATTGGCGAGATTGGCGAGATTTATTGATTAAGTCAATACCCATTGTAGCGATGACTTGATTTCAAATGATGCAGGCCATTTTCCAGCCTCGAGACGGTTTATAGACGAATTATAAACACATTTTATTGAGATACTAGGGCCCGCTCGCGTCTTCGTTCGCTTAGGAACACCCGTATCCCATCATGTCCATCATGGGATCCCTATTGCAGCGCCACCTACTGGGCCCAACCTGGGCTGGGTTTGTAAATCTAAACCATTCTCAAATCCACTTGAACACACACAGAAAATTTCATCCAAATCGGTCCAGCCGTTTAGAAGGAGTTAACATACACACGCACAGAAGATTTATACATATAAAGATGGAGACACTTCCAAACAAGTCGAGACGTTAATAGCACACTTAGTAGATAAAGAAAAATGTATAAGCTTTTATAATGTTATATTATTATAAAAGCTAGATTTTTTGGCACAATATACATTATTTTAAAGTTATAAATTACTAGTGACCGCTCGCGGTTTCACCCGCGTGGTTGCCGTTCCCGTGGGAATATCGGGATAAAAATTATTCTATGTGTTATTCCCGGTTATAAACTATGTGTATGCCGAATTTCGTCCAAATCCATTCAGTAGTTTTTACGTGAAAGAGTAACAAACATCCAAACAAATTTTCGCGTTTATAATATAAATAGGATATGACGGAATTATAGTTATCCACAAAGGTCGCACTTTGTCAAACCCACCCAATCTAAAGAGCACTTGTCAACTTCTAGTAAAGCTATTATGACATGGTATAAAGTCTTCACCGACTTTCGATGCTGACTGGACCCTTATATATATTTAGGACTTTTGCTCGCCATTATTCCACTTACACTTATATCTCCCGTAGCTATACACTCGACTAAGAAACGGGATAGTGGCTAACCAAACGAATTTAGAAACCCGGGGTGACTTTCTGACTTTACTACAATTTGATAACGCACACAAGTCCGAAACAAAAGAAGATTGCATTAGAAGCAACTTTAACATATAAAATATTATTGATAATTTAATAAGATGGTGTAGGACATCTAAGGAGATTAAGAAACACTGGCTTGGAAAAAAATTGGGTTCTGTGATCTCGCTAAATAAATTTGAGTACAACATTTCATTTAAGTAAGCTCATTGTCATAAGGTTTTTTAATTAATTGTGAAATTGTGATTCCTCCACACAACATTCCAGATATACTATATTAGTTGCTCCCTTAAAATAAATATTAAATACGCTTAAATCTAAGATAGCACAATTACCAAAATAAAATAAAACTATCATCATATCTTTCAGATATAGTTTCGATTCATAAGAACTGATTGTTTTCTATTCTCCAATTAAAAATACTTACGTTTATCAAAAACGTCTCTATTCGCATGGTTTTTGGCCACTGATGTAGCTACGACACCACAGAATAGATATATGTTATTCACACGACACTGCCTACAGGCAGTTTGGCAGTTTGCAGAAAAACCTTTTGTTTGTTATGCTTTACTGTAGTGTACTACAAAAGGTTTTTGAAAACAGAAGAGTCTGCTACCTATCGTTGTTCTAGGCTAGCTTCAGAGTCCGCTTTTTCTACTCAACCTCCTGCACTACGAAAAAACAGAAGAGTAACGCAATCTTTTTTATTCAGCCAAACGTATTTATATTTGTCGGGAAATACAAAAGGCTCGCTCAGCTCTGCTTGACTGCGTCCCCCTCAACCCTGTGTTGTTCGCTCCTGCGTCTCCTTTGATGCCACGTCCAACATCCTTACAATTCAATGGTGCTGCCAAAGTAACTCACGGTAAATGTATTACACCTTTGTGAAGTCACGGCAAAGGGCACCAAATAAGTTGAACTGATCAACAAGATTCACCGGCTGTCAAATTTGTGCAATAAGATAGAAGATTCAAGTCTGTATGTGAATGAGGAGAACATGAACAGACCCTTGGTCATATACTTATTGGTAGTATCCATGTACTATGTCCTAAACAAAACCTTGTTTACGCTTACTGGTAGAAACCATATACTATAATAATAAAACTTTAGAATTACTGTTTTGAGCTTTGAATAATTTTATAAGTCATTTTAAATTACAAATAGGCCCCAGTCTTGTGTAATTTTTCTTACTGTCCTGTGTAATAAGCTACATTGTGATTTAAAAACAAAAATCTGTTTTGTGAATTGAAGACTAAAGCTTTTTTTAAATGTCTAATAAATATAAGTAGGTATATATATTTTTTTTATTTCCGGTCGTTGTGAAGATCCTTGGAGGAGGCCTTTGTCCAGCAGTGGACGTCTTTTGGCTGAGATGATGATATATATTTTATTTAAGTATGTATGTATGTGTATGAAACGTATTATTTGTACTTATTTATTTAATGTTAGCGCACTTACTCTATCTCTTTCTTGGATTCTATAACCAAAGGGGTAAAGGTTGTCTGGAAGAGATCCCTTGTAGCGATAAGACCGCCTTTGCTCATATACTAGCTTTAAGTTTTTGTTGAACTGTTCTTTTCCTTTTGTTTCCATTTGTGTGTGAGCAATAAAGAATATATCTATCTATCTAACTATCTTATTATTGGAAACTTCTGTCATGTTCCTATATTCGCTTTAATGCTGGTCTTGTTATTGATGCCCCTGATGTACTAAAAGTTGAATGTTCCGTTTCAGATATTAATACCACCCAAGATGACCTCAGAACCAGTTTCAACCTATTTATCGTCAAGTTGCTACTTAAAACAGTTACATCGAACCCTTACCGACAGAGCTATGTGACGGACGTTGCTAAGACTACCCAAGACATTGTGTGAAGTGCTATAGTGCTACTAATTGCGTACGATGCATCTTTCGAGTGAAGTGAGTTCGACTACTAACGGACTGGGACACGAGGCACCCTCGTCGAGTTACGGTGGGGGCCTGCCAAGCCAGCCGTTGACGGCTGAGCTGCTGGCTGAGAGAACACTGGAGGGCTTGTTGGCAGATCATCCTGGGGAGCTGGTGAAGACTGGGAGTCCGCATGTCGTAAGTTCACATTGTATTGCATAGTCTACCTGCACTCGTTTCCCCACCTTCCTATGACATAGAGTCCCTCAAACGAGGCGTGAATAGAAGACTGAGGCTCCATGTTTTTACGCTGCACCAGTTGTCTTCGCCTCTGAATTCCAAGAGTAGAGTCATTTGCCGTGCATTTAAGAAAAAACTATGTAGCGATGTATTACAGTACTGAACCAGACACTAATTGCTGAGTTATTGGCTGAGAGTAAGTAAGAGAGAATGTTGGTTTTATCTAGGGGAGCTTGTTGATCTTTCTTAATTAGTTAGTGAACAACTAACTACAGAGACAATTAGTTAGGCTAAGCATTTGAAGAAAAAAACGTTAAGGGCTTATTGACTGGTCATGCATTCAGCCCATGACCAGCGCTAGTCCAACTCGGCAGAAACGTCGGATATTTTGAGAAGGTATGCCTAGTATACCTACACTGTTAGTTTCGGTCATCTTTAACATCTGAGAAGTTCCTAAGTATTTTTTTATTACAATGCAGCATGTAGTTTTTAAAGTTATCCAGAAACTTCAAAAACGTGCTTTAAAGCATATAATTAGTTCGATTCTATATTGACCTTCCTATCAGGCAGGTCATATGCCTATTTTCTACTCTAGCAATAAATTATAATCATGATAAGAAGAACTCTTATGTTAATGATAATAGCATTGCCTAAAACTTGGTTGTAATTCCAGGTTTGCACAGTGCTGCCACCTCATTGGAGGTCGAACAAGACGTTGCCGGTAGCGTTCAAGGTCGTGGCGCTAGGAGACGTGGGTGACGGCACCCTGGTCACCGTCAGGGCAGGCAACGACGAAAACTGCTCAGCGGAACTTAGGAACTGCACTGCGGTCATGAAGAACCAGGTCGCTAAGTTCAACGATCTGAGGTTCGTCGGGAGGAGCGGCAGAGGTAAGTGGCTCTTTTTGTCTTTTATAAATGTGTAAGCGTTATATAAGCGGGTAGTCGCTAGGTGTGAGTATAGACCGGTTGTGGAGATCTTTTGAGAAGGTTTTTGGAAAGTAGTAGACGTGTTTTGGTCGAGATGATGATGATGATAATTTCTAAGCGTGGTTGTAGAGTTCTGCCTATATTCCATTGGTTTAGCAAGTTAAGCAACTTTCGTAATGCTGGATCCCGTAATGGGTTACCAAATTACAATATCTCTAGCTGATCTGTGCTTAGAAATCACGGTTAGCCTTTGGTACCGGTTGTTGTCCAAAATCATCAGCTGAGGATGCAAATACTGTGTTTTAACAATTTAAAGTCAAAGTCAAAGTCAATTTTTTTTATTCAAACAAATTTAAGAAAAGTGCTTTTAAATAAATAAAGAAATAAATAAATTTTCCTACACTCACACCAATTATTTAGCCCAAGAGAAGCTTCGTTATGATTTCGTTATATGGTTACTAGGCAACTGATAAACATACTTAAAATACTTAAATACTTACTTATTATACATAGAAAACACCCAGACCCAAGACAATTTAGAAAAACAATAATTTCTAAATCGTCCCGACTGGGGATCGAACCCGGAACCTCAGAGATGGCGACACCATGAAAACCGGTGTACAAATCACTCGATCAAGGAGGTCGTCAAGAGGAGCTTTTAAATCGTCCATACATTTTTTACCTACTACCCATTCAGGATGTCTATTTTTTAGCTGTGGAGAAGAATGGGCGCAAGAAACTCCTCAGCTTTAATAGAAGTAACGACATTTACAAAAACAAAGAGTAGGTATGCCGTTATAAAATCATGCAATATTTAATTTAATACGTTTACAATTAAAAACTTTCAAGAGTCACAAATAATGCTTAACTCTTAAAATCTCAGAACACAGAGAGTATGTTATTGCTCCCTTTGCCCTTAATAAACCTCATTTCGCTTTAAAGATGTACCGTAGATTTTCATACGGCGAGCTTTAACAGATCAATTACCCCCATTGACTTAATATTCCGACAAAGCGAAGACCTTCTGAAATATTCACAAGGCAAGTCGCCCCGGCTTTGTTTTGACTGCCTTCCCTAGGGGTTAAGGGGATTTTTATGAGTAGATGTCTACATTATCGTAAACATTCATATATGCCCAAGTAGACTGTATGAAATATTTAATATTTGGAACATAGTGGTGCGTTGAGTTTAGTCTGAGTTTTGATTTGTATATTAGTAATGTTTTATTGCTTGGCAATAGAAATATAACACATTATGTTGTGAAATATTATCGGATCAACTATTGATTTGAAGATATATAGCCCCCAGCCTTTTGAGTCACGGCATTAAGTGACTCAAAAGACACGTTAAGATTAAGTCGTTGGTTCCAGTTGTTGTCGTAAGATGGCTGTCGGATCGTTGGTTGTTGGGTCTGATAGGTGGTTGTCCAAGACTCCAAACAAACCGAGCACAATATGTGCCTTCATTAGCACTATAACCTTACACCTCTGGGTCTAAGATCAGTGCTTCTACCACTAGATCATAAAAGCGGTGAAACAGAGACAGTATACAAATCCTAGCTCCACCTGACTAAACAGTTTCTACCATCGTCGTTAGTCCTGTTCCCAATATTTCTTATTTCTTCTTCCATCCCCTCGAACTAAACAGTTTATACAACACAAAATATTTTTTTTTATTATCTTATTTTTTTGGAGGCTTTTGTCTATTCATAGACATGTCAGCCTCATCGTAACCTAACCTTAATGTTTAATTTAATCTACTTACTTAAATAAAAGACTGGAAAGGGACTCAGTGATGTGACAAACAGTCCACCAAACATTTTGCAGCTTTCGAAGTTGGTTCTGCTAGAATACTTGTAAATGCCCCTATATCATATCTATTATTATTAAACTTTTGCATCAATGAGTCCCTTTCCCTTCGATATTTTTCACATTTCGTAAGAATTTGTTGAGTACAAAAAATTCATAGTAATGATAATGTTTTTTGCAGTTTTATCATTTACAAAGTAGGGATTAAAGTATTAAGCGGTCAAGTGACTTCACTTGTAGTACTTCGCAATTACGCCGCTCTTCCGTCTGTAACTGATACGTTGCTCTTTAACCCCTTCTTGTGCCGATCAATATTACTTTACTGCAAAATACCATGTGATAATAGCTTGAATTGTTTATGTTGTGGGAATGGGGAAGGATTTTTTTTTTACAACCTTTCCTGTTGGTTAACCGCTATCACTGTTCATCAATCAACGCGGACTGAACTTTAATCAGATTTATAACTCATTTTTGTTCGTAACAGCAGATATAAGCTTCATGAGTTTTAAACCAGCTCTAATAGTTGTCTTCGTTATACTAACTTACCGATTGGATCATCTTAGTAAGCCTCAAAAGTGGTGGTCAAGAATAATTTGATTTGTCGTAGTTGCTTAAAAGATAAGTTGTACAACACGTCATAGATAGATATACATAGTTACCTAGTTAATAGTTTTACTGACTGACATTACATGATTAAATTGATACAAAAACACTAAATACCTTAAATAGAGCGTCAAATGTTTACCTTATTATAAGTCTTACACATTTATAGTATGACGTGGAATAAATACTTTGTATTATTAGTAAACCAACAAAGGTACCATTCCCAATTACTTTAAATGAAAACGCTGAAAGTTAAAAGGAACACAATTTATCAAACTATCCGTCCGCATCGATCGCGCAAACTTAAAGTTTGGGGTTGCAAACACGGAAGAGCTCAAAACTGTGAGCTCGCATCTCATATTCAAATAGTGGGGGACTAACGAAGCGGGGGAGAGGCGGGGCAAGAACATCACCCGGGGAACTTGGAAGAAATAACGCCGGCAACTGTGTCACGTCACTTTTGTCTCACGTAAACAAGCATGGCGGACAAGTTTCGTGACGCGCGAGTCGCGAATACATGCATGACTGAAATGTGGTACTTCGGCGTACGTGTTTTGTTTTAGGGGAGTAGAGGCGTAAAGGTACAGGTATGGAATACACTGATGTCACTTTAAAGGAAAACCTTCATATTCTTGCAATGATCATCGCTGTTGTAAGACTATAAACGACCTACAACTAGGCTCAGCACTTCCACATTTAAAAAAAATACCAAGAGTAATAAAATAATACAGTTACAAAATGCAAACAATACGATCATAATTGATTTTAATTAAACACTGGACGTATTCTACCAATTATTGAGAGGTACGTTACAGACAGTCAGCAATAGGCGTCGCGGCAAAGTCTCAGTTGATTTAAATTAACATGACCAATAGCATATGGGCAAATTGGGCTAATCGGGAAATTATCGCAACAAGACTCTTTTTTCCAGAAAAAAAAATTTCGAACGTGTGGCTTACGTCATTACGTAGACGTACTTCGGTGATCGGGTGTTCATCTGCTTACAAGAAACTTGACTTCGCAAACTTATTGAAATATAAGTGGAAAGTAAAGCCCCCGATTTTCCTTAAACAAACAAAAGCCCGGTGCAGCGTACACGAAAAAACCAATATAGCCTTGAGTGGAAAAGAAGTTAAGAGTGTCTATTTGTCACGTTCCTTCCTGGGCTTCCTGCTCCCAATTAAGGGTAAGCGTTCTCTTTGTTTATCTTAAAATGCGAGAAAATCTCACTCAAATTATCGAGCTGAGAGACAAAGGGGAGAGCGGTGTTCCGCGGAACACAACTTTTGTTTCGGAGATAAAAAAGTTGCCTATCCGATCCGATGTGAGGGGAGGAGGGAATTTTTAATAAGCGAAAAATATAATGAGGGCACTTTTTGCGACGGTGTGTGTCAGTCGGACCGACAGCTTCTCCGCTGACCCCTGACGGCTGGCAAGATTTATTAATCACACAGCCTTTGAAGTGTTTTTGGGATTGTTTGTTTCTAATAGTTTAAGTCAGAACCAATTACTTATATAACATAAAGCACTACCATTATTCACAAGAGGGCATGTACTCGTATGCATGTTAATACAATCTAAAATAAAACTAGTATAGAAGTTTGGATATAATAACACTTTCAGAAAATCAAAATTTCCGTCCGTTCAATTGTTTTCAGCGCCTATTTGTATGTGATTAGGTAATTATGTGTGATTTAACTTACGAGAAGAATAAAGTAAACCTTCTTTAAAATTCAACAGCTTTTGTACTTCTGCGTCATAGACAAGTAAGCTTGGTAAATTGGAGCTTAGTCCCACTTGTTTAATTGTAACAAGAATTTGTTATACAAGAATGGTAAAAAAGTCTTTTTAATCCTTGTAATTAAAGCAATATCGTTTTATACAGCTCTTTGTTACTGTGTTATTACTTCCTGTATTACTTGTACTGCCTGCACATCAAGTTAACCAAAACTATCAAACTTCAATAATTGTTTAACCGTATGCCATATTCTAAGTTCAAATTCTATCGAGGAAATAAGGCAGTTTGTGTACTACACATGGTATTATAATTTGATTAAAATTGTATCATTTTTGAGGAGCTCGTAGGAGCAGCGGCTTGTGCATAAGGCAGCTTTTACAACACCAGGGCCCTTACCACGAGTTCTTAATGACGTTCTTTGACGACCTCCTTGGTCGAGTGGCTTGCACACCGGTTTTCATGGTGTCGCCATCTCTGAGGTCCAGGGTTCGATCCCCGGTCGGATCAATTTAGAAATAAATTGATCCGAATATTTTCTAAATTGTTTTGGGTCTGGGTGTTTCCTATGTATAATAAGTATGTATTTAAGTATATTAAGTATGTTTATCCGTTGTCTAGTTAATCATTTTAACAAGTTTTTTAAGGAAGCTTTTCTTGGGGCTAAATATTTGGTGTGAGTGTGGGAAACATTTATTTATTTAAAGCAGTATTATCACAATGGTGAAAGCGAGACGCGTATATACACGCGTCTCGTTTTTACAACTGCAATAATACTGCTAGAGGAGCTAATGATAAGGCCCCAGATCAGCAGATGAAATAAAAACTTCTTGAGGCCCTCCATGCTTTGGAATGCGCACCCGTTGAACAAGGCTGGTGTTGTTACATAGCTGTTGTTGAAACGTCACGTCACGTCACGTTAACGACGACATGAGTTAGTATGGTAAATTTTTAAATCCTATTATTTTTCATTGAAAGGCGCTTTTTAATGTAGAAGGTTAGGTAGCTAGTAGAGCGGAATGCCTGATGTAACGCCTCGGTGGCCGAGTAGCAAAGCGCTCAGCCCGATACCCGAAGGTCTCGGGTTCAATTCCCAGGTCAGGCAAAATATACTTTCGGATTTTTCGATGCATAGCCCGGGTTTGGCAAGCGTGGTGATTAAGCCATTACCCATCAATTGTAGCGATGACTTGATTTCAATGATGGAGGCCTTTGCCCAGCAGTGGGACAGTTATAGGCTGTTTACTTACTTACTTACTGGAGCAGGATGGCTGAATCCTGCTAATAGCCTACCCGCAAGTTGCTTCTTCACACCTCGTTTATAGACCTTGGATGTTGTAGAAAGGAGGAAATATGTGGAAAGAATTCCATTTTTTGGTCGTGCGACAAAGAAATGAATCACCTAAGCGCTTTTTCAATATTAAGCAAATTCTAATTTTCATTATCGTGATCGATATGGCAAATTAAACTCGGACCAGACAATGTTATAAGACTTATAAATAAATAACGAGGATTGAAAATTCAGCCGTCTGTTGAGTAATGGCTTGTCTATGCGTTACTAACGGTAAGGATCCGGTAAGGTAAAGGTCCGATAACGGTAGTACCCCATCGTCCCCAATACATTTAATTGCGCAGGTGAGGGCCGTTTTATGAGGGCAGCAATTTTAATTAAGCTCACTTTTTGAGTCGTTCATATTGAATTATTCAGAAATTGAATTGAGAAACGCATAATTAAGTGAAACTTAACTTTCTCTTGTTAGCTGCGACTTTGAATGTTTGTTGTGGTGGTTCTTATGTCGTGTCTTTGGAAGTCATCATCTCAAATAATATCAAGATTTGAATAATGACAATATTTTTTATTCTGAATTCAAATGGCTTTAATACCGATAAGGCCATTGCAAAAAAATGTCTGTCTATTACTGAAATCGAATCATTGATTGCACTCATGTAGTGTTAATGTCGTATTAAAATGCAGTAGAAATATAGTACTAACTACCATAACGGGACCAACGACGTAATACGTGAGGACATATTTGGAATTTGATCACCAATCCGACTAGCCAGCATGCAAGATCGCTGCGCCATCGCCTCAGTAATATAACTACATATCAAACCCTCAGATAACAAACGGTACCTTCCAACTTTTCCAACTGAACATTTCAGTCGAGATTAGAAACGAACTTTACAATACGTTCAAGGATGACGTCACACCGATATGACCCCACGGGTAAAGATTTTTCCCCGCAACTCGAACAAGACGCACCTTATTAGGACGTGGGCGTGGGCGAGAGGCCAATTTGCCGCGTCACCGGCCCGCGACGTCTAGTAATCGATTGATTGGTTCGCGTTAGCTCTAAGGCTACTTTCCTACTAGTAATCGTAGCACGGTCAAATATTTTTTACAAGATAACGCGAGTCGTTAACCTGGGGGGTAACCACAAGCTCTTATAGCAGTAATATTGCAGTTGTGAGAACGAGACGCGTGTAGCTGCGAATATACACGCGTCTCTTTTCCACAACTGCAATAATACTGCTACTCGTGTAAGAGCTCATAGTCAGCTCATAGGCTGATTTTGAATTTTACTAGGCACTTTATGCTTTTTCATTTGTAACAGCATGAAGTAGTAATCTATTGTGTTTGTAATTTATATTTATATTCTTATTTAAAAAGAGTTCACCATGCCTACTTTTGCCGCTTGCTACCCATCTTTCACTTAAGCTTGTTGCACAACTTTCTTAAAAATACATTAATTTTCTGTCTAGCACTTTCAGGAACATCAGATTTTTTCTTTCTTATAGAAGCAAAACCATAAACATTCCATTTTTTTACATTTTTGTTATTGCGTTAGTCATCCCCTGAAAACCGATATAAAAATGTATGACAGGTGCAAAAATGCACCAAATGTATCAATTGGCCTCTAAGCTATAAATTAACACACAGCTCTAGTGGGAAAGCAGCCTAATGCCCGCGACTCGCGACGTCTGGTAATCGATTGATTGGCTCGCGTTAGCTTTTACGTTAAAAATATCCGGCGGCTGATCGTCCGTGCTCAGTGCTCACCCTCCGTCTTTGATTCTTTAATTACACACAAATATTCGTGTATTTTTATTAGACATTTTCTTTTTGCATAGTAGGTAGACGATGGGGCCGCTTTTCGGCCGTGTAGATTTGGATAGCCATGTCAGGGAATTTATTACAATGTTATGTCATGTAATGTTTTCATTGTCATTATAATAGCTTATATACTGTCCCACTGCTGAGCAATGTCTCCGGCTAAGCCAGCCGCGTAGATTGTGAAACTGGCGAGTACCTGGATGGGTACTGAGAAGTGAGTGGGCTTACAAATCCGTCACCAAAGAGGACATTTTGTAGTCGACTTTAGAGTTGACGATCCAAGCAGTGGAACGAGAAGTAAGCGAGCTTATAGCTCCGATAACCTATCTGGATATTAGGTAGTGGACTATACGTGTCTACGGGGCAACTCGCGCGAGACACTAGTCTTGAGTTCCGGATGAAGAATACGCTTCGGGTTGTCTGACACCTACTTTATGACCTGACGGTTGGTGGCGTCAGTATAAACTTTAAAGTCGTTTGTAGTGGGGTTGTCCCACTGCTGAGTAAAGACCTCCACCATTAAAATTGAGTATTCGCTACAACTAACTTGTAATGGCCTTATTACGACACTTGCCAAATGTAAGTCGGTGATTACAAACCCGAATAATAACACTATGCATTAAAAAATACGAAAAACACTTGAGACCAGGATAAAAGGATCTCTGGATCTCTGGAGCAGAGTGCTATATAACAAATCCTACTAATATTATAAACGCGAAAGTTTGTAAGTATGGATGGATGTTTGTTACTCTTTCACGTAAAAACTACTGAATGGATTTGGATGAAATTCGGCATACAGATAGTTTATAACCTGGATTAACACATAGGATAGTTTTTGTCCCGATATTCCCACGGGAACGAGAACCACGCGGGTGAAACCGCGAGCGGCCGCTAGTTGTCCATATTTATAGACTGTTCCTAACGAAACTAAGAATAGCAATGGTGACGACTAGCCTCTAGTAGTCCCTCCCTCTCATAATATAGCATTGTGAATACAAATATGTACCGTATTACGGGAGAAACTCGATAGCGTAGTGGTTAGCGCGCCCGGTCTGTGATTGCTAAGGTTAAGCAACTATCGCAGAGGCCGGTCATCAGATGGGTGAAAGCACGTGAAGCTGTTGGTCTGGGCTGCAGTAGCAGTCGTTAACAACCACCAGTCCACACTATTTATGGCTAGTTCACTCTATCTAGCCTTAGGGAAGGCTCGTGCCCGAACAGTGAGGACATAAAAAAAAAAACGACGGGTTGCACTCCGGGAGTGCCGGCAGAAGTGAAAACTTGAATATTAACGTTGTGCATTTTTGATATTTTGGAATGGTTAGGGAATAATTTTGCACGAATTGCTTCAATTATCAGTATAAAAGTACTATCATTTATGTGGTAGAATACAGTATTTATTTATTGCGCTATCGTACACAAATATGACAATTTATATTACATTAAAAAGCACTCGAACATTCGCGCAAGCGCCCTGCGCCGCCTAAACAGCAGGCATACATTTTCGCCGCGCCGTAGAAAGAGAGGAGGATACTTCCTCTCCTACGCCGCGCCGGCTGTCATCCGTCGAATCCGTACGAATTTTCGATCAGGCCACGTGTCCTGACGCGAATTTAACATTTTTTACCCATTCCAAAAAAATGTACAACGCCGCTAAAGAAGTTTTCACTTCAAAAATTTAGTGTTGATGACGATGATGATATATAAAGTTTACGGGAATCCTACAATTATAATAAAAAATGCAATGTTTTGATATTGTTTCCTAGTAATTTTATTATGTTGGTGTGGAGATCTAGATAGCAAGTTTGACAATGACAAAAAAGATCTCTTTTGTTTTGTATTATTTCTTATTCTTAGCCACACCCATGGAAGGTAACTAGCACTTGTATTTGTTTCTTTTGTAGGCTTAGACACTTGTCGCGACAAAGCGATGTCCCTACACCGTTAACCAGACGCTGTTGGTAAAACGAGACAATAGCCCCTTTGCGCCCTTTGCTAGGGCTGCCTTCAATTATTGCTCGTATTCAATTTAGATATATTTTTTTTATGTAAAAAAAATATTTATTTTGTAAATTATTTATTGTTTTCTCCAACCTTAAGATTCATTTATGTCTATGAGTCTTGTTACATTATGTCATATTATTACAAACTTTGTTAGTGCATTTCAACGCAGAGCTGAACGAAAGTTTGTTTTGCCTTTTTTACTACATAGGTATAGGATGTTATGGGTAGAGTAACAAAAAAAAAATGATGTGTGAACTTATTCACTTTAAAAAAATGGAACTGCTAGAGATCCTTTTGATACCAATAATTTAATACGAATGACTGGGGTTACTTTTTAATCGAATAGATCTTTTAATTTGAACTCTACAAAACGGACTTTCGGTATAAGATTTGGTTATTTAGACGGATCAATTATTACTCAATACACGTTTTTATTAACAGGTATACAAGAAGTGTTTTTTCATTTTTAACATAAATATAATTTCTTATTTAAATTTTTAAGATTTGTAGTGAAAGCAGACTTTCTTTCCACACCACCCACAGCTAGAGTTGGCTGGAAGAGATCTCTTTAAGAGATAATTTTACCTTTTTATGTCTTGTGCAACTTGTGTCTCAATACGTGTTTTTTTTAAATTATTTTAAATTAGTTTTTTTTAATTATTTTTAAATATATAAGGATAATTAAATTTAATTAAAATTTATAAGTGTGACAGCCCTGGATCGGCCGCACCTTGCCTCCCTCCACATTATTTTTGTATGAAGCCGCGAAAAAGATCTCGCCTCACCTTTCCTTATTAACTGGAGCCCTTTGATGTACTGCCCTTAGCCCTCTGCCCTTACGG